>OX578133.1:107346215-107408715 GCA_951213105.1 Amaurobius ferox | reverse complement strand
TTTGAATATTACCTAAAATTGTCGAAGCAATTTGTGAATTTTAAATCCGCTTAAAAAATGTTTGAAAAATTAGGTCCCATAGGGTTCAATGTATTTCATTTTTTCAATCCGGGTTCAATCCAAAACTAATTGGGTGATATTATTCATTTATATTCCCATAGGTCCTACAGACCGTCTGAACAACATACTAAAATTTCATTTTGATTAAGTCATTTTTAGGGCAGTTATCGTGTTAACGGACAGACAGACAGACAGACAGACAGACAGAATGAACGAAGTCATAAACACTTTTCAACTTTGTTGTAAAGTGTTAAAAAACGACCTATTTTTAAAATATTAAATAGTTTTTGATATTCGTACGAGTTCTATTATTCCACATAACCTATCCAAATATTCTGCACTTAAGAATCTTTAGCTATTGCTCTGAAAATTTCTGAAAAGCAAAGATTGGTATTTTTCCACAATAAAGAATTTTTTTTTAAATTTATTTTTAAGTTATTAATAATTTCTTATTTTAAAAAATTAATTTAAATAAATCGTATTCAGCTTACCAACTGATCTTTTCATATTCAAAACAGGACTCTCAATTAAAACTTCATCTGGAATTTTGATAAAATTCTAATTTATCTCAAATGTGCGATGGGATGTATCGAATAACCGACTGTAATATTTAGTTTTCGTTTGAAAGTCATGCTTATTAACGTTGCTTTAAATATATCCTCATAGGAAAGTGTATTTTGAATAGGGTACATTACTTTTATTATCTTAGATAGTTTTTTGCCGATCATTTGGGATTTCAATCAACACCATTGTCAGTCATATAGCAAGATTTTTTGGTTTTTCTCATCGCAATGAACACTGCAGATATGAGGATAGTAACCTAATGCAACACGAATCATATCATAACCAATTCAATACACGGGTATATGCCAAACATTGCAAAAGAAAAAAATGAAAGTCCTCGTTACCGGTTAGTCTCAACAGGTTTCGGAATTCCTTTAGAAAGTAGCCTGATCCATAAGTTATTCCAATTATTCAGCCATAGCCGCTTCCACTCACAACAAGATGATGACTGTGTTTTCCACGCCTTTTAGATTTGATCCCGACAGTATGCTCTGTAGGATGGCTAATTTTGTCCAACGCACAGCTCAGAAACACTGAGGTACATAAGGCCAGTCACAACATCGTTTGATATAGTGGAATGATAAAAACAGGTAGTGTCCAACATGATTGCTATCGTATATCGTCCCGAGACGTTGGAGGCTAGTCCAAAGGTTTCCATAACGTGAAAAACCCCTTCACATATGAAACTGTTGTAAATGGGAGCAACAGAGTGAACTTAGCAAGGCAAGGGGCCATAGCACGAGTGATACACATGATGCAAAAGTCACAAGAGGAACAACGAGAAACAAGAGCAAGAGAAGTACAGACACTCCCCTAACACCAGCTACTTAAACTCATCGATTTTAAACTACGTGGTGGTAGTGCAAAGTGCTCCCTAGCGGAATTCGCCCTCTGTCCATGATGGTAGTTATCTCAAACCTGAACTACAGTGCCTAGAAGACCCTTACTTCTAGGCACTGTACCTGAACTATGTGGGGACAAGTGTCGCGTTCTCTAGATCTCGTCTACTCAAGATTTTATCTAATAATTAGGAACGTTAAAACTGATTACACATTCACGTATTCTAAGTAAATTTCTATACGCTTTCAAAATTGTAAAATTATTTTGGATCACCGTACATCTAATAACCGGTAATCGTCCTTATAGTACTTGGCGTCTTTTGATCTTTTATGCTCTTTCAGGTTTGTTGACAGATTGGTCATATATTTAATTACTTAACTTTAAATGATTCTTTTAAAGTTATATCAAATAATGGCATATTTATATATTTCCATTACGATTAAATCTATTTTATATTACATTCAATTTCCAACAAAAATTTGCATTTCTCCCAGTTGGTATCCTATCCTGATAAGAAACGCTTGGATTTAATTATACAATACTTTTTAAAACTGTTTTGAATATTTTAAGTAATGTTTTCCAAACAAATTTTGCGTCAACATCTTATGCATTAATGATTACAGAAACAGCTAACGATTCCATTTGAGGGCTTTTGTACGAGAATTTATTTACGAGAACTTTACATGAAAGAATGAATCTTGCCAATAGGAGAAATAAATCATGTTTGGATTTCCTGTTTTAATGAAAACAGTAGTAAAACAATGCCACTTTGGATTCTATGCAACGCTAAACGGAAATTAAGATATGGATTTTTAGATGCGTTTAAGTATTTATTTATTTTTCGGTTTGTGTGAAATTTCTCTTTAGGATTAAGTTATAATATCTGTTATACATGGTGATTGCGCTTTAGTTATGGACGGTAATCCAATTTGCCATCCATGTTTTTGCACAAAATTTTTGAAGCATCTATTTCTTAGGGTTTACTATAGCTAGAGCTTAGATGATGACTGGTATGGATCCAGCATCGAATTTTGAAGGAAGTAAAAGGATTCACCAAGGATTTCCACAACCGTTTATTTCCGTATTCGGTTGCAAAAATTTTATTTCTATTAAAAACTCTATTCTTTCAAGATAGGCTATAAATAGTGTTTAGATGATAACTGATATGGTTCTAGCATCAAATTCGTAAGGAGGTAAAATGATTCAGTAAAAATTTTGCACTTCAAAATATTTTCTGGAAACATATCTTTCTCTAGATTAAATATATATATTTTTTTACAAATGGCCAGGCACCTTGACCTTCGTCATTCGCCTTTATTACAGAGGCCAGAGTGTGAACCATTTAGCCGTCCATTGACGGTGCCCCAGGCGCACCAGAGGGGGGCGGATCACATTGCACCCACAACACAAACATCCATGCCTTACGTGGGGCTCGAACCCACAACGTGGCGGTCGAGCGATTGCTACGGAAACGCTTGCCTTGACCACTCGACAACCACGTCGGCTCTAGATTAAATATAGAGAGAGCTTATATAACGAACTGATATGGGTTCAACTTTAAAATATGGATGGGGATTGGTAACTTATTTGTGAAGAGGTGAGAATACATCCAATAATGGTCATACGAATTCAATAAGGCAGTCTTCCCCCAGAAACCACGTTTGAAAGGTTCACTAACTAAAACACAGGACTACTAGACATGCAAAAATACTCAAAAGCAGACTGGTAAAAATTCTGGAGATGACAAGATGGTGGACGTTTCGATATAAATATTGAGTCTTTCACGAACTCAACCGGTGTCTTGTGATTCAAGCGAGCCAACCGAATTCCATGACTGTACAGCAAATGTGTCGATAAATCTACAGCAATATGGAGGTATGTATACTGATTCCTATATGCTCATACGTTGAGTATAAAAATGGATATTGGTTTAACAAGGCAGATCACCACTCTTGTCTCAAAGTAATGCAACTCTGAACTCTCAAGTAGGTTTCCATTGTTTGAAGTTAATAGAAGAATTGTGTAATTGATAAAAGTAATAATTTTGTAAATAATAAATTAAGTTTCAATACAATTAAATAAAGAATGGATTTTTGAAAAATTACTAAAGAGTCTTTACTGTTCAGTCTAATTATATTTTACCCTGACGCAATAGTAAGTAGTAATGTCTCACTAAAAGTACATTGGAGAGTTTTACAGTTAACCACGATGCAATGTATAGTATTCCATTGTACGCCAATTTAAACAAATAATCCCGCATTATGGTCTCTGACCAATAAATAAATTAATTAATAATTGCCGCTACATATTTTGGTGCTGGTGACGGTTTTTGCTGCGAGTAGATCTAATTGGTATCTATAATGCAAAATAAATAAAAATTAACATAAAATTAATGTGTCAAAATTTCTTTCTTGATGTTGAGATTGGAGGGTTTTACGGTTAACCACGATGCAATGTAAGGTATTTCGCTATACTCCAATTTAAATAAATTATTCCACATTATGGTCTCTGACCAATATATACGTTAATTAATAATTATCACCACAGTTTTGACGTACCACTGACGCCAATTTGATGCCAGACCTAGCGTCTCGTGCAAAATGCATAATTCAAATCAATGCATTGAAAGGATGCGGCATCAAGTTGATGTCTCGGGACACGACTGCAAAAGTGACGCACTTGTGCGTCGGCTTTATGAAGGAGAAAGTAAATATCGTAAATAAACAATTTAACAAGAAAATATTTCTGTCGATGATTGCAGCTCAGGAATTGGACGGACGTAAATTATTTTAGCGCTCGAATATGTTTTTAATCTCTGATTTAATCTGGAACTACATTTTGAAGTGGATTCCAAACCTCTGTGATTAAGCATGCATATAGAAGACTATTTACCCGTATCCGAAAATCAAATCCGACTCATATTGCTCAGAAGTCCTAAGAATGAACCGATTGTCCTCAGGTGTGTTTTGCACCGCACAGAAAGTTCCTCATATGTAGAATGTCTGTATTTAAGAATCAAAAACAAATTCTGTTATTGTTTCGTGGCTAGCAAAACGTTGTGTTTCATAAAAATACAACTTACGTTATCGAACTTTTACTTTTCAGTAAAGAAATCTTCAGAATTTTTTATAGAGCATGCGCACATCGATTTTGACGTACGCAGCGAGCCGTAAAGCTTTCTTGGTTCTTACTCGCGTGTAATTGAATGATGTATGTTGCATTAAAAGATGCGTAGTGAATAGGCGCTTTAAGGAAACAATACATACATATTCTATTTAAAAATACATAGCACTATCGAGAAAATTATACATTTCACCAAATTTGCACTCATTTTAGGTACTTAAATATCCTAGAATAAATTCATCCGATTCTAATCCTTCAAAAGACTCTTCTTAATGAGTTCGAATATTCCACGCGATATTTAGCAAACAATTTCCAGTGTAGCATCAAATACTTTTAAGATGGTCGAAGATACTTATAAAGAAGATTCCATTAAATGTTTTCTCTACTGGAACTTATTTATGACGTCTTAGCGTGAAAGAATGAATATTTGTAATCTTGCCAAAAAGGATATATAAATCATGTTTAGATTTCTTTTTTATGAGAGGAGTCGTAAAACAATACAACTTTGGAATCCCATGAAACGCAGAACGGAAAGTAATATCTGGAGTTTTATATCTGTTTAATTTTTTTATTATTTTGTTTATAAAGTAGCTGTTTGGGAAGTAAGTTATTTATTGTTTGGTGTATGTGGTGCATTGAATACTAAAGATTTGTTTACGAAAAATATTTTTAACATGAGAAAAAAAATTGTAAAATTTATATGACGAGTAGGAATGCTTCTAATCCTATTACGTGGGAAATTATGCCTCCGACATAAGATAATTAAATTATAAAGGAGCCATAGTGACACATTGTGTGTGTGCACATATTTTTTGATATAATTAGAATTTTAACTGTCTTTTGCATGCTTATTTCGTACAGTCATATAAATTTTCGGAAAACCGTATCCGCTCCTAAACCGGAAGTGAAAATTCTTAGTAAACCCTCTAACCTCCCTGTACTCGATGCGTAATCCATATAAGTCATCATCTAATCTCTATCTATAGTCAATCTTCAGAAATAAGTATTTCAAGGAAATTTTTTGAACCGAAATCCATATGTCATCATCTAAGCTATATGTATAGCAGATTCCGAGAACAAGATGCTTCAAGGACTGTTTTTGTATTTTAAGTGACAACCCCAGAACTGGAAGTGGAAATTCTTGGTAAAAACCTTAATCCTTTAGAATTTGATGCTGAATCCATCTGTAATCATCTAATTATCTATTGCAGATCTTGAGGCATAGATGCTTTAATGCAAAAATTTTCAGAAAAGCAATAGTATGGCAAAATATTTACCACCAAATTCAACAAAATAAATTAAAAAATAAACAAACAAACAATTTAGAATCTACCACCCCTTAAAATTGCACTGTGTATTAAACAAACTCAGGTTAACAGTACCGAAAGGATACAAGTAAAATGCACAAAAACATGAGGTAAAATGAAAGTGACAGAATTCTGCTGCACGAATTTACTTGAAGAAATTCTTAGGTGTGAAGCAAGAAATTGTAAGGGTATGCACTCCGGCCCCAAAATTGCAGAAGTATAAGTAGATTAGTTATCCTTTTGGATCTTCGACAAACAGTGTAATAGAATTGCTTAGCTCACGTGCTAACTCACCAAGTACAGGGCGTTCATCCGAGTAATATACTGATTATGGCATATGCACTTAGTTGGGACATTCGTATTTTGAAGTTAAGGAATACTTACCCAACTAAGAAAAGAGTTTGTGAATTGAAGATGAATGTGGGCTTACAGTTTGTGCTGGTTATCCATTCAATTGAGTGCCATGTCTAAACTACGTCAGCGAGCAGTGACTTGGCATACAAACAAAGAATGTAACAGAGTAATGCACAGATACCATAGAGCGGAAGGTAGCAGGCGGTGTTTTTCATGTCACATGATCTTTATTTTCAATCACGTGATTTTTGTTTCCATTTTCGAACAAAACGTTCTTAACACAGTGGCACATTTGACATCGTCATAAACGCATCATTTCTGCACAAATATATTAGAGTTCCTCTCTATGTATATTGTATGCAAGTGCATATATATTTTTGTTTCATTCACTGTCTGTCTGTTCGAATCAGTTTTAAAATGTCTAGCAAAAGAAAACATAAAACTTGAAGACACGGTAGGGATTTCAAAGAGATTAGGCAGCGATAAAACATGTGTAAAAATGTGAAACTTTATGATATAGGACTCTACAGTACATAAGATAAAAATATCAAATACTGTTGAACATTTAAAATCTATGCAGACTGGACCTGGAAAACGAAAAATGTTAAAAGTTGGAGCCTGTCCAAAAGTGGAAATGGCTTTATACACCTAGTTTGTACAAGAGACTACTAAGCTTACTCCTGCTTCTGGTGATATTTTGCAAGAGAGGGTTAAATTAATTTTCAAAAAATTTTCAACAAAGACGGTTTTAGAGTACGTGATGAATAGTTTAAAAAGATATTTAGTATTCGATTGCTCACCATAACTGTCAAGTGATGAATCTGCAGTAGAGGAGTTTGCACAGAAGTTAAAAGATGAAATAAATGATCTGGGTATTCTTTCGAACCAATTGTATAACGCAAAAAAGGACCATTTTCAAAAATTGTTGTCTATATAAACATCTAAATCTCTTCACAAGAAGAATGAGCTTTAGGTAGGAAAGAGGCTAGGGATATTATGACTTCCATGCCATTTTCTAATGCAACCAGAATGCAGAAATTTGATTTGCTTGTCATTGGCAAAGCTAAAAGGAAGTCCTAGAGCTTTGAAAAACATCTACTTACCTTTGAAATCTACTACTTACCTTTACCTACCCAGCAAATATCAGTCCAAAAGTTTAGCCCGCAAGGAAGTTCGTATTGGATAGTTTCATTAAGAGTTTGGCCCAGTCGTGAGGAAGTTTATAAAAAGAAAGCATTTATCTGAAACGCTCTATTATTATTGAATAATGTCCCAGGTCGTCCAAATTAAGAAGATCTCAAATCCAGTGATAGTTTGATTCAGACAAAGTTTTTAGTGTCTAATTTCTCAGCCAAATATTACAATAGATGCCTATTACAACCGAATGTTGCAACCGTCTATTACAACCGAATAATCGCCTGTATAATTGCCAAAAGTGGAGGCGTTAAGCTGCATCTTCAATTAAATTTGAAAAATGTGGTTTTCTACCTCGCTGCTTCTTGTAACTCTGTTTTACCGAATGCACATAATAAGGTATTCGTGGAAGAGAGTATGACCGAACACAGATGTGTCAAAAGAATGCGATAAGGATAGTCTGTTTATTGATGATTTGTAGGAAGCTGTAAGAGATAATGGTCTCGAAATAAACGAACGAGAGGTTAATGAGTGGCTGACAGAGAGCACTGAGGGGAATAACCAAATAATGAGTGATGACGATATATGTGAAGAAGTTTTGGCAGAAGAACATTTAGATGTAAATGCAATTAATACATCAAGTTTCCATTAAGCTCCTTAAAATCATTTTATGCCTGTATAATATTGGCAAAACAAAATGGAGTATTTACCAAAGAAACTATGATTTTGCAAAAATTATGTAAGAAATTGTTTAAGGCAGAAATAGCTTCAAAGAGACAGACATCTGTTAAAATATTTCTCTAAACACTTTTTTATCTCCAATAGTGATTTACAAGAGCAAAATATGTATAAGATATAATACATAAATCTAGATTTGTTTCTTACATGCCGCACTATATAAGTTTAATTACATACATATTATGACACTATTACGTAATGAATACTTTTTATTTGCTTACTATTCCTAATTTCAAACAATCCGGTAAATCTAGTAATCCGACACTAGCATGTGCTTAATAGTGCCGGATTATTGGAATGTACTGAAATAAAAAAATAATAGTATAATTAGAAAGGAATTGTACTACAGGTTCGTTTCAAAACTCATAGGAAAGTGCATAAAAATAACTAAGGCCTAATTGA
This sequence comes from Amaurobius ferox, assembly GCA_951213105.1. NCBI lineage: Eukaryota > Metazoa > Arthropoda > Arachnida > Araneae > Amaurobiidae > Amaurobius > Amaurobius ferox. Next base: position 107,400,193 of record OX578133.1, on the reverse strand, counting down.
AATAAAACAATATTGTCCCGAGGTTTTTCGGGAGCTGACCCGAAATATCTCTGTACCGAATTGAGTACCTGTACCACTTAGATTCTCCGCTAAGTTGCCAATAAATTAATAAATAAATAAACAGGTAGCCATCTTTCTTTATTTTTATGGAATAGACTTTCATTTGCTGATCCAATATCTTCTGTCAAAAGCTTTAAAAAGTATTCAATAATATTTTTGCCATTTGAGTGAGTTCAAAAATATGTATATCTGTTAAGAATACCGAAAAGTAGTTGCTGTCAGAACATATTTCTGTACCAATTATTTGGATTCTATTGTAAATTTTTCAGTATATACATTCGCTTTTGTCTTTCTATGGAAGCTTGCCAAGAAAAATATAATTCACTTTTGGATGCCTTTTGGACGTGAGGGGACCCATAACTTTAGTTTGCCGTTACGTGTTAAAGGAAGATTAATTTTAAGGTGCTTTATGATACTTTATTTTGTTTGCTTCCAAAAGCTATGTTTCACTGCAAATTCTAGAATTCACTGCAAATAAGGAAAATATACACTATAATAATAAAATTCATTTATAACGGTATATATATATATATAAGGGAAATAAGCAATTTCCGATTCAAGTATGCACGGTTCTAATAAAAATATGAAAGGAAATATAATCGTATCAAAGTTCAATAGATAGAACACTACATACATGGCTTGCCGAAAATTACAAGTTCTATTCAGCTCTGATACAAGAGTTATTTATAATAACGTCGAGCAAGAAATTATTACTGCAAGTTAGATGCATGGGATTAGTGAGGTGTGACAATTATCGAAATTTTCAATGTGTGATACACTACTTGGGGCTCACATAACACGCAGGTGGATTTCCTGTCATGTGGGCGCACTCGGAGCTCATCGTATCGGTTCAGGATAGGCGCAGAATTTCAGGAACGCACAGCATTGATTAAGTAACCTGTGTTAGCATTGCGGATAGGCTGATGACAGTAGGAACATAATTTTGTCACAACCACAACCGGTAAGGAATCTGGACAGGAGAGTAGTCGATCAGATGCAAAGCATAAGTTCGTTAACTTGGACGGTGCAAATATGTATCAACCCCATCTTTCAACGCCACTTTGGCATCAAGAAGTGCCTTGAATATTGGAGGCGCAGGTACTGCTGGCGGCGATAGCGCTTTAACAAACAGCAAGCGATTAAGTGGCATTACGGCTTGCCTAAGGCTTCTCTATATACGAACTGACTCATCAAGCATATTGAAGCCGACCATAGCTGGATGCGCAATCCATTAGCATTAGTTCTATTCGTATTCTCACTTTGAGAAGTATAATTGAAATAATTATGGGTGGTTGTTCTGCATCGAACTGCTCTAATAATTCTAGAAAGGGTTTTAGGCTATTTCGCTTTCCTAGAAACGAAGAAAGAAGAAAACAATGGCTAATAAATAATTGGATACCCGGTACTGGAGCATACTTGTGAGAGCTAAGTTCTACAATATTCTAAATGAAACTTCTTTTTAACACTTTACAACAAAGTTGAAAAGTGTTTATGACTTTGTTCATTCTGTCTGTCTGTCTGTCTGTCCGTTAGCACGATAACTGCCGTAAAAATGACTTAATCAAAATGAAATTTTAGTATGTTGTTCAGACGGTCTATAGGACCTATGGGAATATAAATGAATAATATCACCCAATTAGTTTTGGATTGAACCCGGGTTGAAAAAATGGAATACATTGAGCCCTATGGGACCTAATTTTTCAAGCATTTTTTAAGCGGATTTAAAATTCACAAATTGCTTCGAAAATTTTAGGCAATATTCAAATTGTTCCATAAAATATATAAAAAAAATTCAGCAAAATATATTCAGTTGTTTTTTAAATAAAAATTAAAATAATAATAACACCTCTTATATTAAGCGATCACGTGTCCATGATATGAAACGATCACATGACCCACTTCAAAATGATATATGGCATCCATCTTGTTTCAAAATCGTGATTTTTTAATTTCATTTTAATTCATATTGAATGTTGTATCCGTCCTAAAATTACTTTATTTTTGCCTAAATTCTGTGCATCTACATACTGAAACAACGCAATGACAATATATTTCAGTTTAAATGCTCTTCCAAATTTGATTATTTCTACTATTAAGCCTATTTTTCACCTATGTAAAATGTAAACAGCAAAATATGTAGAATGAGTTGTATTAGAATCGCTGTAATTCTTTAACACAAAATCATTTAGTCCATGGAGTCTGCTTAGCTGATATGAATTCATTGATTTTAGAAAGAGAAGGACGATATTTTTCGATGAAGTTTTACGCATAGAGCTTACTTACTTGCAGCTCAATGGTCTTAATTTTTAAATAAAATGAATTGTTATAGTATTGTGATGAATGACATGAATGGGGGAATTATTTATGAATGAAATGTTGCTTTTATAGAGAGAGCCAGGCGTGTTATTTTTTTATGACGTCATTTGAATGGATTTCAGTTGTTTTCGATGAAGTTTTCAAATATAATAAATTATCGTAGTATTATGATAATTCTAAAATTATTACCGAGGAATGTATAACATTTAAGAGATGTTTAAACCAGGCAATTTATACTTTAATGCCGTCATTTGAATGAAGTTGATTTTTTTCGATGAAGGTTTAAGGTTTCAAATATAATAAATTAATGTAATATTGTGATAAGTTTTAAAATATTACCGAGGAATGTATTGCATTTTAGACATGTTTAAATAAAATTGCATTGAAGTTGGAAAGTGTTTCATAATCAATGCTTTAAGTATGATTGATCTTTCTTGTTTCTTATAAAGTATTTATTTTAAATACTTATTTTATAATTTTTGTAACTGTAGCATGGAACCCTATGGACATCAATATGCTTGAAAAGTCAGCCTGTAGTAGAGGCGCTCTAGGCTTGCCCATTCATATTTTTGCATACAACTAGTCACAGAGAAGTGCTTGGAAGATAAGGATTTTGGTACATCCATGAGATAGGAAAAGCTTTCAGTTTTTGTCGCTCCAATTTTTATACCTTAATCAAATTATGTTATAATCGCTTTTCAGAAAAATAGCACGGTTCATAGCAATCTTATCATAATATATAATGTTTAAAGGTAATGCTTAAATGAATAAAATGAGTTTTCACAGAAACATTTGGAGAGGAAATGTTGAAAATGAATTTGTTTAGTAACAAGGTCGTATGCAAGTTAAAAATAATTATGTTTTGGGAGATTGGACAAAAGAAAAGGTGATTATAAAATTGGGGGGGGGGTATGCATTGTGGGAATGAGTAATTATCTCCATTTTTGTTGTTTATGATGGTCGATTGGGACTTTTTTTTATTGACAGACATTATTTCACATAGATAGCAAATAAATGCATTTTCGCATGGTTGTGTGATCGGTAAAATGATGTTGAGGCGGATACAGATGGATGTTCAACACGACCTGAACGATAAAAGATTTAACTGTGTTGCGCTTTGTTCCATTATGTGCATTTTGTTACTGTATTAAAAATGATTACGAAAACTGCTTACTGACATTATGCAACGTTTCCATGATTTTAATACCATTGACTTCATATTTTTACTATGCTTTTTGATGTGGATTACGAAAAATTGAGAAGTGCCTTACAGCCAGAATTGATTGAACTGAAGTGCTCCTCACAGTTTAACACACAGTTTAATACAGATTATTTAAAAAAAAATTGGAAGCATAATCGCAGTTTCACTCATTGGACACCTTTTGAATTAATTTGAAAACAATTTCGAAGGTATTTATTATTGTTTTGTGTTCTGAATATTTGAAAGTTTTAAAATAAATTTGGGGGAAAAATAATGAACAATATAGTCCAGCTAAAAATAAGTTTTTTATTTTTCATTTCGTCCCCTGAAACTTTCAGTTACATGCTTGTAAATGTTTTAGTGTTCAAACACATTACCTTTTCTGTAGAAAACACCTCACCAACACATTACTTTTGAAACATGTAAGTATTAGCTATCGTCTGTGTGCTTGTATAACACTTTACTATAAACATTATATTGAAGATGAATAATAGATAATAATTAGTAGACAAATGAGCAGGATTCTAATAGTAGAAAAGTGAAACATATTTAAAAGCTAAATAGTATTTAAGCCTGTAAAAGACACAGAAAGTAACACTCTTAAAAATTAAACTTCATCATATTTTAATAAGATTGCTTTGTTTAATAAGCTTTATTTTGTTTAACAATGGTGCTTACCATCGTATAGTTATCTCAATGAAAAAAGACCCAATTAGGTTCGGCGCCATTGTCAAGTTTCAGCCTATTTTGGCTGGGTTATGTTTGGCCCAATGGATTATACTATAAGTGTTTTAAGATTCAGCTTTATAGTCACCAGGTAGTCTTTAGAGGGTCAGGAAAGAACTTGATTTTTCGAAACCCTTTATTTTCTTTATCTCCCGGGGGGGGGGGGTAAAATTAAAATCCCATTCCGTTAGGTCCTGTACCGTAGTCGATACTATAAATGTGCAAAGATTCAGACTTTTGGGTAACTGAGAGCTTCTAGAGGGCCTGGAGAAAACAGAAATTACACTAAATAATAATATATAGTGATAATAACTTATTGCCATTCATTACTTTCCCTATATATATAGTATAATATATAGGAAAAATATTGTGACAGGGTTGAAAATTCGAATTTTGACAAAATAGCACGTTTCAAGCGTACTTGAACTCGAATCGAATATTTTTGAGGCGATTTCTGTATGTGTATGTGCGTGTGTGTGTATGTGTGTATATGTGTGTGTGTGTGTATGTGTGTATATGTGTGTATGTGTGTTTTAAAGATCCTTGCAGCCCCAACTGAGAATTAAACCACGGATCATCGTACTAGCCATCCGATGTTCTACCGTTGAGCTACTGGGACGGAATTGCAAGCTCTTATCGTCGAAGTGGACACTTTGGTGTGTGTGTGTGTCAGTGAGACTGTGGATACGATATCTCACAAACGAATGGAGAATTTCGATTTATTAAATGATCTGAACTTTCAATAATGTCTTATAAATGATCACTTTTTGTGTAATTTTCATTAGAATACGATTGCCATTAACTTTCGAACGCCATCATGAACCATTCTAGAGATATTGTACGTTTTTCAATTAAATTTATCATCATGGATCTAGTTTGATCTATTTACGAGAGGAGATACTTTGTGTAAACTTTTGTATTTTGACACTCAACAATTCGCCAATAGTAATTTATAAATAAAAAATGCTCTTCTATCGCTTTGTGTTGTTGTTGTTGAGACCCAGACCGTCCGACCTACCAGAAAGGTGTAAGGTAACTGTATGGACGGCCGGGAAGTGCCACCCAATTTAGACCGGAACCCAGTGGGGGAGGCATCCACAGGGACCGTACCCTCCTTCCCCTACCACCAACCTCTCGGAAGAACTTACGGACCCACATGTTTAACGTGATCGTACTCCGCATGAACACGGTCTATCGCTTTGTGTTGTTGTTGAAACCCAGACCGTCCGACCTACCAGAAAGGTGTAAGGTAACTGCTATCGCATTGTGTGTGTAATTCTTGGCGATAAATTTGGGAACTTGGGACCTGCATAAGATGAAAAACCAGAAATATCGCCATTGTCCCAGATTGACAAAAATATAGACAAAATTGCAAAAAGGATGCTAAATTAACGAAAATAACCCCAAATCGATGAATTATTCTTTAACGGTTTAGGATTAATTTGCTTATTGAGGATGCTATTAATATTGATAATTTTCACTTTATTGTTGTGCCAAATATAAGTTAATAGGTTACTTCGAAATAGTTTTACATGTTGTCATCCGGAAAAGCGTCAAATGTTCAATTCAACATTAAAAACATTGTACCGTGAATCTTAAACATTATTTTTTACTGTGAAAGAGTTAATTCATTGCATGATGTAGGGAAAGTTAGGTGTTGCCCGCATCATATATTTTACTTTAAATAAAGAGCTGGTTAACTTCAAAGATACTACACAACATTCATTCCTTTTTTTTGATCGTGTGGTCTGGGTCTTCTACAACATTCCTTTCATTATCTTGCCGAAATAACTATTGAGACAAAACACATTTACTCCAGTATTTTCTTTCGTAATAAGTAACAATGCAGCTAGTTAAGGTATAATGTAGGACTCAGATTTTCTTGAATTTGTTGATGTTCGTACATATATTCTCATCAACACTGATTAGTGGGATCCGCAACATTTTTTTTTTATAATTTTAACAGCTATTATGTTTGCGAATGCAAATGTTTTCTGCAATTTTCCCAAGAAATAATTGAATCTACCACTAGACTAAAAATGCAGAACAAGACAAGTAATTAGCTTTATTGTCCTGAAAATAATTAATTTGGCTCTCTCCCAATAAATATCCATCTTCTATATATTTTCTTTCAGTTTCACATTCTTTAATGTAAAGGAATTAGTAATAAATCAAATGCAAACAAAGAATAAGTCTATAGCAAATTAAAAAATGATGCTTTTAAAGCATCTGCTTTACAGCCATAGAAAGATTAATGGTTTAAAGTATTTTCTTCCATTGTTTTTCATGTAAAGTATTCAAACAACCGTTTCATTCCTAATAGAACAATACATAAGAAAATTAAAGATCCGTTGATATACAGTATTACTCAGTGTTTGTAGTATGGGAGTCACAATCCAACGCAGTTTTGAGGGCAAATGAAATATGCGTTGAAATTTGTAAACTGTCGACATTCTGCAAAGCTGTTGTATCTGAAAAACGAAGTAAAAAGCTGAAGTTTGTAAAAAGCGCCTTGAGAAAGACATTACGTTTGCCCGTTCTAATACAAGTATGGTACATAATTTGCTAATATAAAAATATATCTTTAGTTTTGGTATGTACTAAGTAATTATTACATTAAATTTGAAAAATTGATCGGATATATTAAATATATGAAAGAAAGAATTAAAATATATCACAAAAGATATCGGCACACTTAATTTGAACTTTCTAGCTGTATCTGTTCTCGAGTTATTTCCCCATAATGAGTACATTCCTATGGCGGGTCCAGGACGGGTTATCCCGATAAGGTTGAAAGTCCAAAGAATTAAAATGCATCACAAAATACAAAAAGATACTGAATTTGAACTTTACCGCTGCTCCTGTTTTTGAGTGAGTACCTAAAAATGAGTATATTCCTATGGGAGGGGTGTCGGAAGATGTGCTAGCCCGATAAGGTTTAAAATACAAAGCATTAAAATATACCACTAAATAAAAAAAAACGAGATACTATATTTGGAATATAGGAATCCTCCTAACGAATGTGTGCATTGTGAGATGCCAGTTATGTAATGGATTGATTTCCAGTAAAGACATATGTAACAACATATTTGGATTTTCTAGCTGAACCTGTTCTCTAGTTATTCCACCAAAACCGGTATATACCTATGGCGGACCTAGAACGGGCTAGCCCGATAATGTTAGATATCCAAAGAATTGAAATATAACTGGCGCGTATTGAAAATTATAAAAAATAGATAAAAGAAGTATTTAAATTAATAAGCATAAAATTCTAAAATAAGCAATTAAAATTAGTAGCTAATAAAATTTAATATTAACATTTAGCACTACTAATGAAAAAAATATATATTTCCCATCAGTAATTTTAATACAGAAATGAATAGGCACCATTGTCTAAAAGTTATATTTTCTTTCCTACAGGTTTTCATTACTATTTCTTCTTTCTTTACTTCCTCCTGCTTTATTTTTCTTTCCTTTTACTTTTATATATATCTTGAAAAAATCAGACGATTTCTACGAATCTTGATTTAGCTTAATAAGTAAGGCCGGAATGCCTATTTCTTTTCAACAAGCTTAATTTATTAAAAAAAACCTCTAATTTGTGTAATAGTTTTCACATAATATTTGGATTTTTTTATCTGTAGGAAAAGTAATGTTTGTTATGTCAGATTATTATTATTATTATTTTTTGTAGCATGGAGAAGTAAAAATACAACTTAAAATCAACACATGTAAAAGTAAAAATTTGCAACCATTCTGTTGCGCAGCAATAAAATGAAGAAAATTGAATCAAATAATAACGAATAGAAATATGAAGTGCAGTATATAATACAAAGTATGTTGTAATCTTATAGCCATGTTTATCTAATAGAATAATTGGTTAAGCCAGTTTAGAACAAATGTCCTAAATACTGGATATGAAAAACTGCATTATTTAAAAACCGATTTAATATGTTTTAAATACAAATTTAAAAACAAAAGTCCTGAAAGATTGCATGGCTTGTGTATGACAAATTCAATATATAATAGGATATGAAGTGATATTTACTATCCAGTTTTAATCAACTTAAACTGAATATTGATTTATGTGCATTCAGTACTAATTAATACATCCATTTCAAGAAATACTTACTTTTCCTTTGCTTCCAAAAATATATTTCACAGTCCAATCAAATCGAAACTATCGTTTCAGATATTTTCTACATTATCTGTTAAATAAATGATCTATGAACTTGGTGCAAGCCACATTTATCTGTATTTTATTGATTAACTAGCATGAGAGTATTTATGGCTACTGTGTATGTTATATACTTCGCTCAGCTGTATATCATTAACCATACATAGTTTTAATAATGAATATTTGTTAACATTTCTTGGTAATTAGTGGGTTCATTGAGATATTTCCATTTTCCAATAAATTTCGATATTTGCTTCTATCGAGAAATCTAAGTGTGACAGACTCACATCATTTAATTCGCTTAATATTGTAATAAACTATTTTGATTTCATTGAAGATGTTCATTATATTATTTCAAAACTGATAGTATCTAAATTATAGTTAACCTGCTTTACCGTACATGACAGAAATGCATTAGTTAACATATTGGATAATTATAAAGCTACAGTGTATAGAAAATTTTATCTAACTCTGATTAAAACTCTGGGATGGACTCGAAAATTAATTCCCTTATGTTTTAATGCTTCAAAAGTTATTCCATATATTCTTCGGTATTTTATATGCAATGTTTCCTTTGCGATATTACTTATTAGTTACTACAACAATATTGCATAATTTTGAGAGTAAAGTTGCTGTAGATGTACTTGATGATATGTATAAAATGTTGTCACTTCTCTTATTGCCCCTACATCTTTACATCTCAGCGCCTCTTTTATATTAAAATAGTTGTATTTGTTCAAAGAAGTATAATATATATATATATATATATATTATATATATAATATATATATATATATATATATATATATATATATATATATATATATATATATATATATATAAATAGAAAAAGCATTTAAAATTTGAAAAAAGAAGGAAGGCTTAGCGAGAAGCTTACTTAATGGCGGTAAGGGGTTGTGACCTTACACCCCAGTTGTCAACATGCATGTCATAATTGCCGCGGCATTGCACTCCTGGACGCCAGCCCTGGCTGAAGCCAACCTCCGGAATGACAATAACAATCATCACAAGGCCGTTGAAAAAGAAAAGTCCAATGATAAGATGAAGTCCATTACTGGATGGCAAACTAGTCCTTCAGACTACAATGATCTGTATATATCTGTGTGTTATCGTTCTGCGGAAAGTTCCAAGAATAACAGGACCGCAGAACGATAACACGCAGATATATACAGGTCATTGTAGTCTCCCGGGTTCGATTCCAGCCGCTGCCAAAACTGCCGCCGTGTTCATGCGGAGTACGATCACGTTAAACATGTGGGTCCGAAAGTCCTTCCGAGAGGTTGGTGGTAGGGGAAGGAGGGTACGGTCCCTGTGGATGCCTCCCCCACTGGGTTCCGGTCTAAATTGGGTGGCACTTCCCGACCGTCCAAACAGTTACCTTACACCTTTCTGGTAGGTCGGACGGTCTGGGTCTCAACAACAACAACAGGTCATTGTAGTCTGAAGACTAGTTTGCCATCCAGTAATGGACTTCATCTTATCATTGGACTTTTCTTTTTCACCGGTCTTGTGATGATTGTTATTGTCACTCCGGAGGTTGGCTTCAGCCAGGGCTGGCGTCCAGGAGTGCAATGCCGCGGCAATTATGACATGCATGTTGACAACTGGGGTGTAAGGTCACAACCCCTTACCGCCATTAAGTAAGCTTCTCACTAAGCCTCCCTTCTTTTTTCAAATTTTAAATGCTTTTTATACTTTTTATATTTATATCGTGTATAGTATTTGTAGCTGCTTTGCGCATAAATGCTATAACACTTCAATATCTTTAATAACTTCCAATTTTCATCTTATACATTATATATATATATATATATATATATATATATAGTTTATGGTAATCTAAAGAAATAAGTATATTTGTTAACAGTTGAGTTTTTATCGGTACACATAAAATTTTTAATTTAGTTTATTATCGTAACTACAAACTGACAAATGGAGAATGGAAATTTCTAATTGTTGTTAAGAGTATACTGTTTAATATTGTATTCTAAAGATAATTATAATAATGTTTTTAAACATGGCCTTCACATTTCATTAAATATATGCAACAAGGCACATATAATAATCTTCGTTTATGGCACCAATTTATTCGAATAAAATCAGGTTTCTGTAATTATAAGACAGATGACCCCATATCCGGTATCGCGTAAAATGGATATTAGAAGTATCCATCAAAAATGCCAATATTTTTCCCATTTAATCTTAATTAAATTAAACCTTGTATGAAGCCGTGTAAAAAGTACTTAAGAGACTTGTCAAGTTGAATTATAATGGACCTAATGCAGCAAAATTCGAAATTTTATATTGCTGAACGACACATCAGTCATTATTTAATGCGCTTAATGCTGTTGGTATAGACGTTTTTAAATTTATTATTTGCCATTACTTTAGAAAATATGGGAAAATCGTATGAAGTTATTGTAAGTTAATTACGAAGTATAGTACTATTTTTATGTATAGAATAGCTGGATACTGCCCTTAAAATAGGATGGACTTGATAATAATAGTAATAGCTGGATACTGCCCTTAAAATAGGATGGACTTGATAATAATAGTAAGGGCTGCAACCAAAATTTTTCCGAAACGAATGGCAACTTTAAACTTTTGTATAAAAAGCTTAAAATGAACAAATTTCTAAAGTACACGTTTGGAAGCATTTATGTATTGGATCAAATCACTTAACGCTTGTCAGGAGAACAGTAAAAGTAAGATTCTTTCGAATCAGAGCAAAAACGAGATAGAGTCAAAACTAGGTAGGAGTACAAAAGTAAGTACCAATAATCGATAAACAACAAAATGAAATAAAAACTTCAAGTGATCCATTAAAAAGGTATCTTATGAAAGCTTAAGGTTTAATAAATTAATGTAAAAATGAAATAAGCTACATACAATATATACTTTCAGATTAAAAGTTTAAATCTGAAATAAAGACTTCAATGAGAGTCAAATAGTAAAAATATGACACAAAATGCATAGCTTTTATACTATCTATTTTATAAGTTCATAATATTACACCAATATAGTGAATTAATATAATGGATTCAAATCAAAGTATTCGGTATTAAGAAGATGTTAATCTACTTAATATGATTAATATGACAGTTTATATAATTGGCTAGAAATTCATTTAGAAAGTTTTTGTTGTATCGAGCAGTGGAACTTTTTGACAAATTATTTAGTAATTTTTTACCAATTTAAAACCAAAAATTAACTACTTAATCTATGCGCATTATCACATTCATAATGATACACGAGGAACTAAAATTTAAATTTATATTGGAAGCATATTGAAAAGAATAGCATATCTATATCTTGAAACTTTTTCAAGGACTATCCCAAGATTAGATATAATACTAGAAAACCAATGTTGTTTTTTAAGAATGCTAGTTAAAATCGAACTTACAAACCTATTTGATATCGCCTAAAACTAATTAAAATACTCTTAATGAGTATTAAATTAATAATTCAATTGAATTCAAGTCAATGAAATATAAATTAGTTGGGGTAAACAGAACATCAATTCGAAGGAAATAAAGCAAATTAAAATAGAATGAATAACAATGGATAGAAAGCAATGAAATTATAAAATCATCAGGAGGTTTATACAAATCAATCGCCTTCTATATTTATTTCTTTTCATTAAATAACCTTGTTTCTTTGAACAAAAACTTTATTTTACACCCCAAAGAACTAGGAGATAAAACCAAGAATAAGAATGGAAATATAGTAAAAGATTTTCTAAAATTTTGAAAAATTAATTTAAGCCTACTACTTATATGTGCATAGATGAGAAGTAATAACTTCAATACTTCAACTTCAAGTGTGGATTGGTAAACAGTGGGATGCAAGAGTAGTATACTTTATAATTAGTAGCGGTTACTAAGAAATTATTTAAATACAAATTTATCAACAATTTTTTTGATACCATTTCAGGATACGAATATTTAAGTCATATATATTGTAATTCTAAAATATTTTGATTAGAACACAATCTATTAATCGTAATTAAGCTATTGTTAATTATATTTCTGAATATTCATCTAGCTAGATTAGATGAGAAGTATTGCATATAATTAGTTTCAAATTGAAATTGTTTAGTTTCATTATACATATCAAATAATAATCTACTATCATTGTCAAGTAATATAGTAAGCTTTAAGAAGGGCACATAGTTGAATTGAAATTTATCAATAGGTAAAAGTTCAAGGTAGGAAGGGTAATGAGTGAGAATAATATTATCATTAACTATTTCATAAAATCCTACTATTATATCATCAATATATCGGTGAATTTGATAATTGGAATTAAAAAAGTTTTTTTTATCATAATGCAGATATAGATTTGTAAGACAACTTGAGCTAGCTGAACCTTGCGGAAGACCGATGGTCTGAGTATACATACATCTGTCTAAATTGAGAAAAGCAATTATTATAAATCACTAAATTTAGAGTACTTATAAATAAAGTAAGGTTAACTCTAGTTTTTATTTCTTTAAATAAGGTACATATAACATGAAACATGCCTTTTAAATTAATGTTGTTAGTGCTTTTACATTATCAAGTTTACAAATACTTTTTACTAATTCATAGCTATTTTTATAATGATCTTATTATGTAATACTATCTGAATACTTATTTCATTTAGAGTATTCAGTCGGAGCTTATTAGCGATGTTAGAATAGGTGTTGTAACCAGATGTAACTGACCGAAAGGTAATTGTTTCTTTGTGAAATTTTGGAATAAGGACAATGTAAAGGAAATTTAGTTTATGGGGCTTTTTCTCTAACATTTTATATTTTGCTAAAATTAATTTAGAAGTTGATATTGGTTTTATATCGTTAATTTAAAGATGTTTCATTGGTGATGGGTAAATTTTTATTTCCTAACATACAACTATTTTCAAATTATAGCATAGTTATTAGCAACTTTATAGTCACAAAGGGATTTTCGATTTTTGCAAAGGATATTTTAATTTTATATTTATTTACTAGAGTTGTAACATTTTGATTTATAATAAATTGTTTACTAATATCGATACATTTAAATTTCCATTTTTTAAATCCCTCAATGGGCATGACAAATTTGCAAGCAGTCTTATACATAAATTTATTGATATCCAAAGGGGTCTGGGTCGTAATCCCGACAGCCGAAATCCCGACAAGCCGGAATCCCGACAGCCGAAATCCCGACATGCCAAAATCCCGACAGGGTCGAAATCCCGACAAGTCGAAATCCCGACAAGGTCGAAATCCCGACAAGCCAAAATCCCGACAAGGTCGAAATCCCGACAAGCCAAAATCCCGACAGCCGAAACCCGCTCTTGCACAGACTAATACAACACTAAGGCGGTCATCGCAGTGACGTCACAAGGATTAGAATTTACTAATCAGCACCCCCCCCCCCCACGCACATGCGCTGGACTCACGCTCCCTCTTGTCTCCATCCGCTTGCTACGACAATGGCCATATGCTATTTGAATATGCTATTTGAACGTATGCTGAATGTGTGTTTTTTTTCTTTTTTTAATAAAATGAATTTCCTAAATCTTATACCGACCTGTTATATCATTTTAATCTTTGTCATTTCAATTTGCCAAAATTTATTTCAGTAATGGCATAATTGTTACGATTTAGTGATTAAAACTATTAATTTGTAAAATGTAGAGATGTGAAAACGCCGATAATTTTGATCAAGCTATACATATAGGCGTAGAGAGCCATGTGCGTGGGCCCAGCGTGAGTTCAGCGCATGTGCGTGTGGGGGGGGGGGGGGTGCTGATTAGAAAATTCTAACCCTAGTGACGTCACTGCGATGACCGCCTTAGTGTTGTATTAGTCTGTGCAAGAGTGGGTTTCGGCTGTCGGGATTTTGGCTTGTCGGGATTTCGACCTTGTCGGGATTTTGGCTTGTCGGGATTTCGACCTTGTCGGGATTTTGACTTGTCGGGATTTCGACCATGTCGGGATTCTGGCTTGTCGGGATTTCGGCTGTCGGGATTCTGGCTTGTCGGGATTTCGGCTGTCGGGATTATGTCCGGAATCGTATCCAAAGAGATGCTGTCAAATACGGATTTATAGGTATAGCAAATTTCAAGTCTAAATTTGGTACCGTACGACATATATTTTCTTAATATTGGATCATCTATTATACATATTTAATCCCTCATTATATCTCCATAATGGAAATTTACATAAAGGGCAAAATTGGGGGGGGGGGGGTACTGTTGCAAGGATAATTCTCAATATCAGTATAATCAGCATAGGTAGCTGATTTTGAAAATTTATTATAATTAAATATTGTACATCCTAAATTTTTGTATACTTATAAGCTTTAATAATTTTAGTGGTTTATTGGGAAATGCTCGACAAGATACCCAAAATATTAAAGTTAACATTATTCATGACTTTGTTACAGAAAGAGATAGTATAATGGGCTTTAAAATTGAAGACTGGATTATTATCCGAATTGGTGAGGGGATAGTATAGATGGTTAGTTGTTAGCACGATTAGTTAATATGTCAAAAAAGAGGTAAGCAAATTGATGTTTATTAAAATTGATATTTAGAAATATTCTATAAACCTCATTAATATGTTTTTATTTATTGAGAAAATCCAGGTTTTTATTTGGTGCCATTTATAATTAGTGCAATACTGATGGTAAATTTGCATGATTCCATTTTTAAAATCTTTTCATCTGCATGAGATACACCCTGATGTTTAGCAGATGAGTGACAAGGTTTACTATTGAATTTTCTGATATTGTTATTGATAGAAGTAACATTAAAATTTAAAGGAGCAAATGAATTATTTGCGATATTTTGAGTATTGTAAATTTGGATAGGTCCATATGGAAACATGGTTGTTTCAAAACTCATATATTCACTAAATACTATATTTTATTTAGCTGAAATAATATCCAATAATGATATTTCAATATTATCAAAACTAGAGATGGGGATTTTCGGGAAAATTTTAAAACGGAAAATTTTCCCAGAATATTTTGAAATTATTCTCTATATTACATTTCAACTTGAATAATATGCTCAGTGACTTTTAAAGGGATTTATTCTTATATTACAGCTACCGTCAAACATATATTATATAAAATGGTATAAATCTAGAAACGCATAAAAAATTCTATGCATAAAAATGTCTTATATCTGTATACTGCACTTAGTATTAGTATACTTTACTATTTTCCTTAAATACACTTGCTTTTTAAAACTTGTAAAAGAAATTCTATTCCATCTATAATAATGAATAGAAATTCTATTTACTTTTAATACATAAATATAAAATTTAATTACGACAAAAATACATTAAAAACTGCTTGTAATTAAGCATTTTTAAAATAAATTTTATATAAATGTAAAAATTGTTTAAAATACCTGCTTGTAATTGAACCAGAGAGTTTTTTAACTCGGGTTTAATCCAAAACTAATTAGGCGATATTATTCATTTACATCCCCATATGTTTCACAGACCGTCTCAACAACATACTGAAATTTCATTCTGATAAAGTCATTTTTACGGCAGTTATCATGTGAACGATGAGACAGACAGAATGAACAAAGTCATAAACACTTTTCAACTATGTTGGAAAGAGTTAAAAATGAACGCAGATTTAGTAAGTGGCTCCGAAATACTTGAGGTACAGTAGTGGCCAAAATTGTGGAAACTATTTGGAAAAAGTGTATTTTTGAAGTTTGAAGGCTCATAAGACCACTTTTTTTGTACCAATACCATAAAATTATATATCAATGGAAAGATAATTTAATCAAGATTGTAATGCAATAACATTTATGAATTATTTTTTAATAGAACATCATTTATAAAGAAGAAAAGTGAAATAGATAGGAAAAATGAGATATACAAAAATTCTCACCATGTGAGTTAATACTTAGTTGGTAACCTTTAGCCTTTATTACCGCCTTACAGCGCTTTCCCATGGAGTGAAACACGTTTATTAGTTCTGCAGCTGTTATAATGTGAAACTAAGATTGAATTATCGCTTCTGTTAATTGGGTTTATTGCTGGGTTGTTTCTGACTAACAAGTTTCTTTAGTCGACTCCATTGATTTTCGATGGGGTTAAGGTCTGGGCTATTCACAGGTCATTCCAGCAGTTGAATATGATGATCTTGAAGCCACTTTTTGCACACACGAGCAACATGATATGAATCTGAATCCTGTTGAAATATAAATGCTTTATTATCTTGGAAACGATCACGTGCAGAAGGCTGCAGTTTGGGCTCCAATATTTCATTTATGTATCTTTGGGCATTTATATTCCCATTGATCACACAAATTCTACCCACACCTCTTGATGTCATACAACCCCAGATCATAACACTAACTGGGTGTTTCACGGTAGGTTTCACGGTAGGTGTAATGCAATCAGGATGAAAATCTTCTCCGATTCTTCTCCTTACGCATTTTACGCCATCACTACCAGACACGGAGACTTTGGTCTCATCACTCCAAATTACACTATCCCATTGTTCCGTTGTCTAGTTAACATGGGTTTTAGCTCAGTTTAATCATTTCAATCTTTGACAGATAAAAATGGCCTTATTCGTGAATTCTAGCAATTAGACTAAATTCATGCAGTTTGCGCCGAATAGCCCTTGGACTCAACTTCACATTGCAATTGCGCCATTTCACCTTGTATGCACCGAGATGGTTTTATTCCATCACCTAGGCACAGTCTCTTAATTCTTCTATCATCACTTGTTGTTGTGCACCTTTTCCTGACTTTACCAGTCTGGTTTTGTAGTGACTGAGTCTCCTTATATCTCTTCAAAAATTCAGATATGCCACCTTTTGTTAAGTTTCCCCCAATATTTCTTCATAACAGTAGCCTTGTTCACTTAATAGTACTATTTTACATCGCTCTTTGGGTGACCAGACAAATCTTTGCGCATTTCTTTAATTTGATTACATTTTACAATCTCACTAAATCAAAGAACACACATAAAAAAAACCCAACCAACTTGATAGCAATCACATAACACACTGATAAATGTCCTGTGACCTGTTGACTCATTGGCAAAACAAGATGACACCTGATTGGCTCTCTAAACACTCATGCTCATTGGCTACATTTAAATGAAGGAAAGCTACTTCATATTAACTTAAGCAAGTTGTGCTTCTTTTTTCTTGTTATTTGGCTATAACTTTTGATAAAATACAGATAATTGAACATATATTAAAAATCAAGTGTTATAATCTTTATTAAATTATCTTTCCATTGATATATAATTTTATGGTATTGGAACCAAAAAAAAGGGTGTTATGAGCCATCAAACCTCAAAAATACACTTTTTCCAAAAGTTTTCCACAATTTTGATCACTACTCTATATGCGAATAAAGTGGATTTAAATGCAAAAATATGTATTGAAGAACGCGAAGTTGAGGTGAAAGAGAGAGTTTCAGATTTCAATGTTGGTACTGCAATTAACTAGTTTTATGATAGTCTGTTGGATGCCGAAAATTACAAGATCTGTAAAAAAAAAAAAAAAAATGCCAAGTGCACCTTAACGGAAGGAGCAGTCGGTAGCTCAACGGTAGAGCATTGGTTGGTCAGTTCGAAGATGCGCGGTTTGATACCCGGTTGGGGTAGCAAAGTTTTCATCAATGGCGCCTGGACAAATGAACTCTAAAGGTTAGTGCAATTAAGTCAGTGGTCTGAAAGACGACAGGTGGTACGACTAGCATGATTTCAATGTAGACGATGGCATATTTAGCGCATGATTTCAAACCCGGTGGTCAATGACCACACAAGAAGCTAATCTGGGCAATTAAAATATCAGCAGGAGGATTATCTGAAGTAAAAAAAACAGGGGTGGTCAGTAGGATTGTCAAGTGGCATATCAGTTTGACATTAGATGGAGGAGAATACAGAGTTCACATTAGTGTTTCGATTACCGGTTGGGGCAGCAAGATTCGTTACAATATATATATATATATATATATATAATAGCTACCATTATTCATAACTCATTTGATCTACTTATATATATATATATATATATATATATATATATATGTATATATATACAGGGTGTCCCAAAAACAATGACCTCGGCTTTTATTCCTTAAATATTGATCTTAGACATATATAATATATTACAAAATTGCGTAAAAAAGGAACAGAATTATATGAAATCGATAAAAATTTTCAGAGGATTAAATTTGGAGAAATACAAAATTTAAATTTTTATACGGCCCCCGTACAAAAACATTTCCAATGAGTAAAGTGTGCCTCATACACTAATAAGGTGATGTACAAAATTTCGCATTTTATTATGAAAAGTACCAGAGATATGTGTTAAACAAAGTTGGTGAGGGAATAATCAGAAATTAAAATGTAAATGTTTACAGCAAGAGTGCAAATGACGTAACGCAGAAATGCATCATAGGTAAATAATATCTGCCTCTTATCTTTAGATTTTTTTACAATTTTTCAAAAATATGCTTCCTGAAAAATACCTTATAATTTTACATGATTAATTTACAGAATAAAACTTGGAAATGGCACAATCAAAATGAACATTAAAACAGCTTAGAAATGTATGCATATGCAAATATCTGCCTCCTGATCGGTGCGTCACACAATCGCAACAGACGCATCATCACATGAGAAAGTTGTTTTTTGCTCTGCCATTGATCAATCGCCTCTCTTAAATAACGTAGCGCGCGCCTCCCGGCAGTCTGAGCCACCCTTAAGTATTTGATATTTCTGCTACATTTTGAGAGTGAAGTTAGCCTGTACCGAGTCGCAATACAGCAACGAAGAACTTTTTGAAATGCATATGCTGTACAGTTTATGCACTCGCAATGCTAACGAAACTGCACAGGAATATCAACATACTTTACCCAATTCTCGACATCCTTCTGGGAGATTTATTTCCCGATTGGTGCAACGAGTGCGTGAAAGAGGAAGCGTACATTGTGTAGGTAGACTAGGTAGGCCCAAAGTTCATTCAACTGATCTAGAAATTGATAATTTGGCACATAGTAGTGTTCGTACAGCTGCTTCAGAAATGAAGTACCACGTGCAACAGTGTGGAGAATACTGAGACTGAATAAATGGCATCCGTTTAACATTCATGGTGCGAAAGGACAGGATCCAACAGATTATTAACGTCGTCTAGATTTTTGTAATTGGGCTTTAAATCAGGAAGTTGCAAATCCCTCTTTCCTGAAAAACGTAATTTGGACTGACGAATGCTGTTTTAAACAAGATATGCATAAATCCTCAAAATGAGCACTTTTGGTCTGACACAAATCCATTCATGGTACGTGATATTCATCATCAGAAGCAATTTTCTGTGAATGTATGGTGTAGTATTTTCAGAAACCGTTTGCTTGGATCCATACTGTATTGTGGTACGTTAACGGGTGACAGATATTTTAATGAGATTCTAAATGCAGTTATTCCTGATTTTATGGACGAAATGCCCCTAACAGTACTTCCACATGTAAGGTTTCAACAGGACGGATCTCCAGCTCACCATACTACAGTTGTGAAACACTGGTTAAATAACGAGTTTCCAGACAAGTGGATTGGCTTGCATGGGCCAGTCGAATTTCACCCTAGATCGCCTAATTTAACGCCTATGGATTTTTATTTGTGGGGTCGTTTACGCACAAGTGTTTATCTGTCACCTCTCTTAAATAAAGCAGAGTTGCAAGAATGCATTCAAGATGGTTGTCGTGACATTACCGAACAAGAACTTGATCGAGTGCACAGAAGTAGTATCAGGCGAATTCAGCTCTGCATTGGCATGGATGGAAGGCATTTTGAACAAGCCTTGTAATCTTTGTGCAAAGTTATCATTTCTGCACAGTGTCGATATTTTAGTACCAATAAATAGCATAATTATTATTAATTTATGTAATCATTGTTTTCTTTCGTAATTTGTGTATGATCCCTGAAACGCGATCTGCTGACATGATTATTCCCCTCTGAGAACCCATGTCGATGCATCGAAAAGTAGTTCAAGTCATCATTTTTGTCTTTTCATATCTCTGGGAATTCTATGATAAAATGCTGAAGTTTTATGCATCACCTTATTAGTGTACTAGCCGCTTTTGGCGACCAGCCTGTTCGCTACCCTTGAAAATTCTGACCGTGGCAAATTCTAACCGTGGCACACTAGCTGGCGCTACCTACCAGAAGGAACGACCTACCAGGAAGTGCCACCCAATTTAGACAGGAACTCAGTGGGGGAGGCATCCACAGGGACCGTACCCTCCTTCCCCTACCACCAACCTCTCGGAAGGACTTACGGTCCCGCATGTTTAACGTGATCGTACTCCGCCTGAACACGGCGGCAGTTTTGGCAGTGGCGGGAATCGAACCCGGACCTACCTAGTGCAAATCCCGCGCGCTAACCACTGGGCTACCGCGCCCTCCGCGACAATCTCCATAACCTTCTTTTTATTCACCCAATTTAGACCGGAACCCAGTAGGGGAGGCATCCACAGGGTCCGTACCCTCCTTCCTCTACCAACAACCTCTCGGAAGGACTTACGGATCCACATGTTTAACGTGATCGTACTCCGCGTGAAAATGGCAGCAGTTTTGGCAGTGGCGGCAATCGAACCCTAGCCTACCGAGTGCAATTCCCGCGCGCCAACCACTGGGCTACCGCGCCCTCCGCGACAATCTCCATAACCTTCTTTTTATTCACCCAATTTAGACCGGAACCCAGTGGGAAAGTCATCCACAGGGTGCGTACCCTCCTTCCTCTACCACCAACCTCTCGGAAGGACTTACGGACCCACATGTTTAACGTGATCGTACTCCGCGTGAACACGGCAGCAGTTTTGTCAGTGGAGGGAATCGAACCCGGGCCTACCGAGTGAAATTCCCGCACGCTAACCACTGGGCTACCGCGCCCTCCGCGACAATCTCCATAACTTTCTTTTTATTCACCCAATTTGGACCAGGACCCAGTGGGGGAGGCATCCACAGAGACCGTACCCTCCTTTCCCTGCCACCAACCTCTCGGAAGGAATTATCGACCCATATGTTTAAGGTGATCGTACTCCGCATCAGTGGCGGGAATCGAACCCAGGCCTACCGAGTGCAATTCTCGCGCGCTAATTTAAATTTATAACGACCATATGCTAGGCTCTTAATTCCACCATCCTCGTTCCATCGTTCCATCATTTAAAATAGCCATAAAATTAAAATATCCATTTAAAATATCTATAAATTAAAATATCCATAAATTAAAATATCCATTTAAAATAAAAAAATCAACCATATCGTTCCACCAATCCATAAATATAATAATTTCAAATACATCACCACAATTCAAACCACCATAATTCAATCATTTAAATTATTTAAAATATCCATTTAAAAATATCCATTTAAAATATCATATAAATATAATAATTTCGCCCGATGTATACAACACTTATGCTCGTAATTCAGTTAAAACCGAAAGCGCGGTCTCCATGGAGACGGGGAAGAAACTAATGCGGATGGGGGGAAAATGCCGTTGAGAAACTGAGCCGGTAGCCGACAAATTTAAAATCATGGCGTCTTTAAAATTGCCATCCTGAAGGCAATTTTCATTATTTCTGGACCAGATTGGACTTGTAAGAATGCCAGATGTTTGACCTTTCTGAAAATGTAAATTATTAGTCGAAATTATGAGTACTTTTCACGATGCGAGAATTTAAAAACCAAAAATCGTTTTCTTGAGCAAAAAGTGACTTTTGTTTTAAAATCTTTAAAAAATATTAGAAATCGAAATTCAGATTTGAAATTGATATATTTTTACTCGAAATTCTCTGCTCTTTCCGATGGTGTCATTTGTTTTTTTCTACGATGTCTGGATCGTGGAGAAAAAAGGGCAAAAATGGCAAAAAACGGTCGAAATCGCATAAAACATTAAATAAATAAAAAAATAATTAAAATTTTAAAAATCGGTTTTCATGTGTCCCCTTCCCTCCCCCCCGGGTCTCCGATTGCCAAATTTCGTAGCTCTCCGACTCGCGGTCGCGAAACGTATAGTGTATAAGACAGACAGACAGACACACACACACACAGACATTGCCTTTTATTATTTAAGAAGACTAGCCGCATTTGGCGACCAGCCTGTTCGCTACCCTTGAAAATTCTGACCGTGGCAATCTCGTTGGCGCGACCTACCAGAAAGGTGTAAGGTAACTGCTTGGAAGGCCAGGAAGTGCCACACAATTTAGACCGGAACCCAATGGGGGAGGCATCCAAAGAGACCGTACCCTCCTTCCCCTACCACAAACCTCTCGGAAGGACTTGCAGTCCCACACGTTTAACGTGATCGTACTCCGCGTGAACACGGCTGCAGTTTTGGCAATGGCGGGAATCGAAACCGGGCCTACCGAGTGAATTTCCCGCGCGCTAACCCCTGGGCTACCGTGCCATCCGCGACAATCTCCATAACTTTATTTTTATTCGTCAATTTTGGGAATCGAACCCGGGCCTACCAAGTGCAAATCCCGCGCACTAACCACTGGGGTACTTCACCCTCCGCGATATTCTTCATAACTTTCTTTTTATTCACCCAATTTAGACCGGAACCAAGTGGCAGAAGCATCCACAGGGACCGTACCCTTCTTCCCCTACCACCAACCTCTCGGAAGGACTTACAGACCCACATGTTTAACGTGATCGTACTCCGCGTAAACACGGCGGCAATTTTGGGAATCGAACCCGGGCCTACTGAGTGCAATTCCCGCGCGTTAACCACTGGGCTTCTTCGCCCCCAGCGACTATCTCCATAACATTCTTTTTATTTACCCAATTTAGAACGGAACCCAGTGGGAGAGGCATCCACAGGGACCGTACCCTCCTTCCCCTACCACCAACCTCTCGGAAGGACTTCCGGACCCACATGTTTATCGTGATCGTACTCCGCGTGAACACGGCGGCAGTTTTGGAAGTGGCGGGAATCGAACCCGGGCCTACCGAGTGCAATTCCTGAGCGCTAACCACTGGGCTGCCTCGCCCTCCGCAACTTTCTTTATATTCACCCAATTTAGACGGGAACCCTGTGAGGGAGGCATCCACAGGGACCGTACCCTCCTTCCCCTACCACCAACCTCTCGGAAGGACTTCCGGACCCACATGTTTATCGTGATCGTACTCCGCGTGAACACGGCGGCAGTTTTGGAAGTGGCGGGAAACGAACCCGGGCCTACCGAGTGCAATTCCTGAGCGCTAACCACTGGGCTGCCTCGCCCTCCGCAACTTTCTTTATATTCACCCAATTTAGACGGGAACCCTGTGAGGGAGGCATCCACAGGGACCGTACCCTCCTTCCCCTACCACCAACCTCTCGGAAGGACTTCCGGACCCACATGTTTATCGTGATCGTACTCCGCGTGAACACGGCGGCAGTTTTGGAAGTGGCGGGAATCGAACCCGGGCCTACAGAGTGCAATTCCTGAGCGCTAACCACTGGGCTGCCTCGCCCTCCGCAACTTTCTTTATATTCACCCAATTTAGACGGGAACCCTGTGAAGGAGGCATCCACAGGGACCGTACCCTCCTTCCCCTACCACCAACCTCTCGGAAGGACTTACGGGCCCACATGTTTAACGTGATCGTATTCCGCGTGAACACTTCGGCAGTTTTGGCAGTGGCGGGAATCGTACCCGGGCCTACCGCTAACTTCCCGCGCGCTAATTTACAATTTAAAATGACCATATGCTCTCTAAGCTCTTAATTCCATCATCCTCATTCCATTGTTCCATCATTTAAAATATCCATAAAATTTAAATATCCATCGTTCCATCATTTAAAATATCCATAAAATTAAAATATCCATCGTTCCATCATTTAAAATATCCATAAAATTAAAATATCCATTTAAAAAATCCATATCGTTCCATCATTTAAAATATAAATATAATAATTTCTACAGTGCATATGTTAAGCTCTTATTTCATTTAAAATCGGAAGCGCGGGAAACGGAAAGTAAAAACTAATTCGGTTTCTTATTGTCCCACCCATCGCTATGCATATACAGAACCGTGACGTCACCTCCACCTTGACGTCCCCACCCACCACCTTCCCTGCTTCCGCGGGGGAGAAACGAAGCGTCACGCCGAGCGGAACGGCGAGAAATTTAAAATCATGACGTCTTTAAAATTGCGATCCTGAAGGCAATTTTCATTATTTCTGGACCAGATTAGACTTGTAAAAATGCCAGATGTTTGACCTTTCTGAAAATGTAAATTATTAGTCGAAATTATGAGTACTTTTCACGATGCGAGAATTTAAAAACCAAAAATCGTTTTCTTGAGCAAAAAGTGACTTTTGTTTTAAAATCTTTAAAAAATATTAGAAATCGAAATTCAGATTTGAAATTGATATATTTTTACTCGAAATTCTCTGCTCTTTCCGATGGTGTAATTTGTTTTTTTCTACGATGTCTGGATCGTGGAGAAAAAAGGGCAAAAAGGGCAAAAAACGGTCGAAATCGCATAAAACATTAAATAAATAAAAAAATAATTAAAATTTTAAAAATCGGTTTTCACGTGTCCCCTTCCCTCCCCCCCGGGTCTCCGATTGCCAAATTTCGTAGCTCTCCGACTCGCGGTCGCGAAACGTATAGTGTATAAGACAGACAGACACACACACACACACACACACACAGACATTGCCTTTTATTATTTACTAGCCGCCTTTGGCGACCAGCCTGTTCGCTACCCTTGAAAATTCTGACCGTGGCAAATTCTAACCGTGGCACACTCGCTGGCGCGACCTACCAGTAAAGTGTAAGGTAACTGTTTGGAGGGCCAGGAAGTGCCACCCAATTTAGACAGGAACTCAGTGGGGGAGGCATCCACAGGGACCGTACCCTCCTTCCCCTACCACCAACCTCTCGGAAGGACTTACGGTCCCGCATGTTTAACGTGATCGTACTCCGCCTGAACACGGCGGCAGTTTTGGCAATGGCGGGAATCGAACCCGGACCTACCTAGTGCAAATCCCGCGCGCTAACCACTGGGCTACCGCGCCCTCCGCGACAATCTCCATAACTTTCTTTTTATTCACCCAATTTGGACCAGGACCCAGTGGGGGAGGCATCCACAGAGACCGTACCCTCCTTTCCCTGCCACCAACCTCTCGGAAGGAATTATCGACCCATATGTTTAAGGTGATCGTACTCCGCATCAGTGGCGGGAATCGAACCCAGGCCTACCGAGTGCAATTCTCTAGCCGCCTTTGGCGACCAGCCTGTTCGCTACCCTTGAAAATTCTGACCGTGGCAAACTCGTTGGCGCGACCTACCAGAAAGGTGTAAGGTAACTGCTTGGAAGGCCAGGAAGTGCCACACAATTTAGACCGGAACCCAATGGGGGAGGCATCCAAAGAGACCGTACCCTCCTTCCCCTACCACAAACCTCTCGGAAGGACTTGCAGTCCCACACGTTTAACGTGATCGTACTCCGCGTGAACACGGCTGCAGTTTTGGCAATGGCGGGAATCGAACCCGGGCCTACCGAGTGAAATTCCCGCGCGCTAACCACTGGGCTACCGTGCCATCCGCGACAATCTCCATAACTTTATTTTTATTCGGCAATTTTGGGAATCGAACCCGGGCCTACCAAGTGCAAATCCCGCGCACTAACCACTGGGGTACTTCACCCTCCGCGATATTCTTCATAACTTTCTTTTTATTCACCCAATTTAGACCGGAACCAAGTGGGAGAAGCATCCACAGGGACCGTACCCTTCTTCCCCTACCACCAACCTCTCGGAAGGACTTACAGACCCACATGTTTAACGTGATCGTACTCCGCGTAAACACGGCGGCAATTTTGGGAATCGAACCCGGGCCTGGTAACTGGTTGGACGGCCAGGATGTGCCACCCAATTTAGACCGGAACCCAGTGGGGGAGGCATCCACAGGGAACGTACCCTCCTTCCCCTACCACCAACCTCTCGGAAAAACATACGGACCCATATGTTTAACGTGATCGTACTCCATGTCAGTGGCGGAAATCGAACCCGGGCCTACCGCGTGCAATTCCCGCGCGCTAACCACTGGGCTACTTCGCCCTCCGCGACAATCTCCATAACTTTCTTTTTATTCACCCAATTTAGACCGTACCCTCCTTCCCCTACCACCAACCTCTCGGAAGGACTCACGAACCCACATGTTTAACGTGATCGTACTCTGCGTGAACGTGGCGTAAGTTTTGGCAGTGGCGGGAATCGAACCCGGGCCTACTGAGTGCAATTCCCGCGCGCTAACCACTGGGCTGCCGCGCCCTCCGCGACCCTTTCTACATATTCACCCAATTTAGACGGGAACCCAGTGGGGGAGGCATCCACAGGGGCCGTATCCTCCTTCCCCCTACCACCAACCTCTCGGAAGGACTTACGGACCCACATATTTAACGTGATCGTATTCCGCGTAAACACGGCGGCAGTTTTGGCAGTGGCGGGAATCGAACCCGGGCCTACCGCTAACTTCCCGCGCGCTAATTTGCAATTTAAAATGACCATATGCTTAATTCCATCATCCTCATTCCATTGTTTCATTGTTCCATCATTTAAAATATCCATAAAATTAAAATATCCATTTAAAATATCCAAAAGTTAAAATATACATTTAAAAAATCCAGATCGTCCCATCATTTAAAATATAAATATAATAATTTATATAGAGCAAAGGCGCTCTATTTAGAACCGTGACGTCACCTCCACCTTGACGTCCCCACCCACCACCTTCCCTGCTTCCGCGGGGGAGAAACGAAGCGTCACGCCGAGCGGAACGGCGAGAAATTTAAAATCATGACGTCTTTAAAATTGCGATCCTGAAGGCAATTTTCATTATTTCTGGACCAGATTAGACTTGTAAGAATGCCAGATGTTTGACCTTTCTGAAAATGTAAATTATTAGTCGAAATTATGAGTACTTTTCACGATGCGAGAATTTAAAAACCAAAAATCGTTTTCTTGAGCAAAAAGTGACTTTTGTTTTAAAATCTTTAAAAAATATTAGAAATCGAAATTCAGATTTGAAATTGATATATTTTTACTCGAAATTCTCTGCTCTTTCCGATGGTGTAATTTGTTTTTTTCTACGATGTCTGGATCGTGGAGAAAAAAGGGCAAAAAGGGCAAAAAACGGTCGAAATCGCATAAAACATTAAATAAATAAAAAAATAATTAAAATTTTAAAAATCGGTTTTCACGTGTCCCCTTCCCTCCCCCCCGGGTCTCCGATTGCCAAATTTCGTAGCTCTCCGACTCGCGGTCGCGAAACGTATAGTGTATAAGACAGACAGACACACACACACACACACACACACAGACATTGCCTTTTATTATTTACTAGCCGCCTTTGGCGACCAGCCTGTTCGCTACCCTTGAAAATTCTGACCGTGGCAAATTCTAACCGTGGCACACTCGCTGGCGCGACCTACCAGTAAAGTGTAAGGTAACTGTTTGGAGGGCCAGGAAGTGCCACCCAATTTAGACAGGAACTCAGTGGGGGAGGCATCCACAGGGACCGTACCCTCCTTCCCCTACCACCAACCTCTCGGAAGGACTTACGGTCCCGCATGTTTAACGTGATCGTACTCCGCCTGAACACGGCGGCAGTTTTGGCAATGGCGGGAATCGAACCCGGACCTACCTAGTGCAAATCCCGCGCGCTAACCACTGGGCTACCGCGCCCTCCGCGACAATCTCCATAACCTTCTTTTTATTCACCCAATTTAGACCGGAACCCAGCAGGGGAGGCATCCACAGGGTCCGTACCCTCCTTCCTCTACCAACAACCTCTCGGAAGGACTTACGGACCCACATGTTTAACGTGATCGTACTCCGCGTGAACACGGCAGCAGTTTTGTCAGTGGAGGGAGTCGAACCCGGGCCTACCGAGTGAAATTCCCGCACGCTAACCACTGGGCTACCGCGACCTCCGCGACAATCTCCATAACTTTCTTTTTATTCACCCAATTTGGACCAGGACCCAGTGGGGGAGGCATCCACAGAGACCGTACCCTCCTTTCCCTGCCACCAACCTCTCGGAAGGAATTATCGACCCATATGTTTAAGGTGATCGTACTCCGCATCAGTGGCGGGAATCGAACCCAGGCCTACCGAGTGCAATTCTCTAGCCGCCTTTGGCGAACAGCCTGTTCGCTACCCTTGAAAATTCTGACCGTGGCAAACTCGTTGGCGCGACCTACCAGAAAGGTGTAAGGTAACTGCTTGGAAGGCCAGGAAGTGCCACACAATTTAGACCGGAACCCAATGGGGGAGGCATCCAAAGAGACCGTACCCTCCTTCCCCTACCACAAACCTCTCGGAAGGACTTGCAGTCCCACACGTTTAACGTGATCGTACTCCGCGTGAACACGGCTGCAGTTTTGGCAATGGCGGGAATCGAACCCGGGCCTACCGAGTGAAATTCCCGCGCGCTAACCACTGGGCTACCGTGCCATCCGCGACAATCTCCATAACTTTATTTTTATTCGGCAATTTTGGGAATCGAACCCGGGCCTACCAAGTGCAAATCCCGCGCACTAACCACTGGGGTACTTCACCCTCCGCGATATTCTTCATAACTTTCTTTTTATTCACCCAATTTAGACCGGAACCAAGTGGGAGAAGCATCCACAGGGACCGTACCCTTCTTCCCCTACCACCAACCTCTCGGAAGGACTTACAGACCCACATGTTTAACGTGATCGTACTCCGCGTAAACACGGCGGCAATTTTGGGAATCGAACCCGGGCCTACCGAGTGCAATTTCCGCGTGCTAACCATTGGGCTACTTTGCCCTACGCGACAATCTCCATAACTTTCTTTTTATTCATCCAATTTAGACCGTACCCTCCTTCCAATACCACCAACTTCTCGGAAGGACTCACGGACCCACATGTTTAACGTGCTCGTACTCCGCGTAAACACGGCGGCAATTTTGGGAATCGAACCCGGGCCTGGTAACTGGTTGGACGGCCAGGATGTGCCACCCAATTTAGACCGGAACCCAGTGGGGGAGGCATCCACAGGGAACGTACCCTCCTTCCCCTACCACCAACCTCTCGGAAAAACATACGGACCCATATGTTTAACGTGATCGTACTCCATGTCAGTGGCGGAAATCGAACCCGGGCCTACCGCGTGCAATTCCCGCGCGCTAACCACTGGGCTACTTCGCCCTCCGCGACAATCTCCATAACTTTCTTTTTATTCACCCAATTTAGACCGTACCCTCCTTCCCCTACCACCAACCTCTCGGAAGGACTCACGAACCCACATGTTTAACGTGATCGTACTCTGCGTGAACGTGGCGTAAGTTTTGGCAGTGGCGGGAATCGAACCCGGGCCTACTGAGTGCAATTCCCGCGCGCTAACCACTGGGCTGCCGCGCCCTCCGCGACCCTTTCTACATATTCACCCAATTTAGACGGGAACCCAGTGGGGGAGGCATCCACAGGGGCCGTATCCTCCTTCCCCCTACCACCAACCTCTCGGAAGGACTTACGGACCCACATATTTAACGTGATCGTATTCCGCGTAAACACGGCGGCAGTTTTGGCAGTGGCGGGAATCGAACCCGGGCCTACCGCTAACTTCCCGCGCGCTAATTTGCAATTTAAAATGACCATATGCTTAATTCCATCATCCTCATTCCATTGTTTCATTGTTCCATCATTTAAAATATCCATAAAATTAAAATATCCATTTAAAATATCCAAAAGTTAAAATATACATTTAAAAAATCCAGATCGTCCCATCATTTAAAATATAAATATAATAATTTATATAGAGCAAAGGCGCTCTATTTAGAACCGTGACGTCACCTCCACCTTGACGTCCCCACCCACCACCTTCCCTGCTTCAGCGGGGGAGAAACGAAGCGTCACGCCGAGCGGAACGGCGAGAAATTTAAAATCATGACGTCTTTAAAATTGCGATCCTGAAGGCAATTTTCATTATTTCTGGACCAGATTAGACTTGTAAGAATGCCAGATGTTTGACCTTTCTGAAAATGTAAATTATTAGTCGAAATTATGAGTACTTTTCACGATGCGAGAATTTAAAAACCAAAAATCGTTTTCTTGAGCAAAAAGTGACTTTTGTTTTAAAATCTTTAAAAAATATTAGAAATCGAAATTCAGATTTGAAATTGATATATTTTTACTCGAAATTCTCTGCTCTTTCCGATGGTGTAATTTGTTTTTTTCTACGATGTCTGGATCGTGGAGAAAAAAGGGCAAAAAGGGCAAAAAACGGTCGAAATCGCATAAAACATTAAATAAATAAAAAAATAATTAAAATTTTAAAAATCGGTTTTCACGTGTCCCCTTCCCTCCCCCCCGGGTCTCCGATTGCCAAATTTCGTAGCTCTCCGACTCGCGGTCGCGAAACGTATAGTGTATAAGACAGACAGACACACACACACACACACACACACAGACATTGCCTTTTATTATTTACTAGCCGCCTTTGGCGACCAGCCTGT
Organism: Amaurobius ferox; assembly: GCA_951213105.1. Lineage (NCBI taxonomy): Eukaryota > Metazoa > Arthropoda > Arachnida > Araneae > Amaurobiidae > Amaurobius > Amaurobius ferox. The sequence goes on along the minus strand of OX578133.1, from coordinate 107,369,195 downwards.
TCGCTACCCTTGAAAATTCTGACCGTGGCAAATTCTAACCGTGGAACACTCGCTGGCGCGACCTACCAGTAAAGTGTAAGGTAACTGTTTGGAGGGCCAGGAAGTGCCACCCAATTTAGACAGGAACTCAGTGGGGGAGGCATCCACAGGGACCGTACCCTCCTTCCCCTACCACCAACCTCTCGGAAGGACTTACGGTCCCGCATGTTTAACGTGATCGTACTCCGCCTGAACACGGCGGCAGTTTTGGCAATGGCGGGAATCGAACCCGGACCTACCTAGTGCAAATCCCGCGCGCTAACCACTGGGCTACCGCGCCCTCCGCGACAATCTCCATAACCTTCTTTTTATTCACCCAATTTAGACCGGAACCCAGCAGGGGAGGCATCCACAGGGTCCGTACCCTCCTTCCTCTACCAACAACCTCTCGGAAGGACTTACGGACCCACATGTTTAACGTGATCGTACTCCGCGTGAACACGGCAGCAGTTTTGTCAGTGGAGGGAGTCGAACCCGGGCCTACCGAGTGAAATTCCCGCACGCTAACCACTGGGCTACCGCGACCTCCGCGACAATCTCCATAACTTTCTTTTTATTCACCCAATTTGGACCAGGACCCAGTGGGGGAGGCATCCACAGAGACCGTACCCTCCTTTCCCTGCCACCAACCTCTCGGAAGGAATTATCGACCCATATGTTTAAGGTGATCGTACTCCGCATCAGTGGCGGGAATCGAACCCAGGCCTACCGAGTGCAATTCTCTAGCCGCCTTTGGCGACCAGCCTGTTCGCTACCCTTGAAAATTCTGACCGTGGCAAACTCGTTGGCGCGACCTACCAGAAAGGTGTAAGGTAACTGCTTGGAAGGCCAGGAAGTGCCACACAATTTAGACCGGAACCCAATGGGGGAGGCATCCAAAGAGACCGTACCCTCCTTCCCCTACCACAAACCTCTCGGAAGGACTTGCAGTCCCACACGTTTAACGTGATCGTACTCCGCGTGAACACGGCTGCAGTTTTGGCAATGGCGGGAATCGAACCCGGGCCTACCGAGTGAAATTCTCGCGCGCTAACCACTGGGCTACCGTGCCATCCGCGACAATCTCCATAACTTTATTTTTATTCGGCATTTTTGGGAATCGAACCCGGGCCTACCAAGTGCAAATCCCGCGCACTAACCACTGGGGTACTTCACCCTCCGCGATATTCTTCATAACTTTCTTTTTATTCACCCAATTTAGACCGGAACCAAGTGGGAGAAGCATCCACAGGGACCGTACCCTTCTTCCCCTACCACCAACCTCTCGGAAGGACTTACAGACCCACATGTTTAACGTGATCGTACTCCGCGTAAACACGGCGGCAATTTTGGGAATCGAACCCGGGCCTACCGAGTGCAATTTCCGCGTGCTAACCATTGGGCTACTTTGCCCTACGCGACAATCTCCATAACTTTCTTTTTATTCATCCAATTTAGACCGTACCCTCCTTCCAATACCACCAACTTCTCGGAAGGACTCACGGACCCACATGTTTAACGTGCTCGTACTCCGCGTAAACACGGCGGCAATTTTGGGAATCGAACCCGGGCCTGGTAACTGGTTGGACGGCCAGGATGTGCCACCCAATTTAGACCGGAACCCAGTGGGGGAGGCATCCACAGGGAACGTACCCTCCTTCCCCTACCACCAACCTCTCGGAAAAACATACGGACCCATATGTTTAACGTGATCGTACTCCATGTCAGTGGCGGAAATCGAACCCGGGCCTACCGCGTGCAATTCCCGCGCGCTAACCACTGGGCTACTTCGCCCTCCGCGACAATCTCCATAACTTTCTTTTTATTCACCCAATTTAGACCGTACCCTCCTTCCCCTACCACCAACCTCTCGGAAGGACTCACGAACCCACATGTTTAACGTGATCGTACTCTGCGTGAACGTGGCGTAAGTTTTGGCAGTGGCGGGAATCGAACCCGGGCCTACTGAGTGCAATTCCCGCGCGCTAACCACTGGGCTGCCGCGCCCTCCGCGACCCTTTCTACATATTCACCCAATTTAGACGGGAACCCAGTGGGGGAGGCATCCACAGGGGCCGTATCCTCCTTCCCCCTACCACCAACCTCTCGGAAGGACTTACGGACCCACATATTTAACGTGATCGTATTCCGCGTAAACACGGCGGCAGTTTTGGCAGTGGCGGGAATCGAAATCGGGCCTACCGCTAACTTCCCGCGCGCTAATTTGCAATTTAAAATGACCATATGCTTAATTCCATCATCCTCATTCCATTGTTTCATTGTTCCATCATTTAAAATATCCATAAAATTAAAATATCCATTTAAAATATCCAAAAGTTAAAATATACATTTAAAAAATCCAGATCGTCCCATCATCTATATAAATAAAAATGAAAATCTGTCTGTCTGTCTGTCTGTCTGTCTGTCTGTTTGTCACACCATCACGGGAGAACGGCTGAACCGAATTTGATGAAATTTTGTGGGTAGCCCAGAAATAGCCCCACTTAAAATTATATCCGTGTTTTGAGTTTCTACGACCAGTGGTTCTCGAGATATTAGTAAAAAACGAAATTTTCGTTTGTCTCATCATCACGGAAAAACGGCTGAACCGAATTTAATGAAATTTGGTGAATAGCCTTGAAATATCCCCCCATAAATTTTGTCCAAGTTTCGAGTTTCTAAGACCTGGGGTTGTCGAGATATTAATGAAAAACGGAACTTTTTCCTAGGAGTTCTACTCCCTAACTCCGTGGTTTATCCAAACGAAAAGCTTGAAAATCGTTTGAAAGTGAATTAAAATTTAATCTCTGAGTTTGATGGGAGATTTTTTGCGTTAATTAGTCACTTTCTGAAAACATGAATTGTTTGAAACATGATTTAAAGGGGAAATCTATCTCCATGGTTCATGGTTTATTTAAAACAAGCTTTTACGGAACAATGAGAAGTATAGAGAAATCAAAATCGTTATTTAATTTCGCAGTTTATGTTATACGACATGACATATTTAACATGTTATAAGATTCTATCTTATATCATGTTACTCAGAAACGCAATTAAATTAAATCTGTCTGTTGATTTTAATAATTATTTTTTCGATTTGAATAATAAATAAATGGATATAAAAATATATTTTAGAAAAGAACGATTTGATTTTTCTTATAGCATTTTTGACTGGATAATATCAATTACGGTCTTCAGGTTTAAAAATTATTATTATTTATATTTTCGGGGATTATTGATTCAAGGATTATTGATATTTTCAAGTTATTATGCAATTATTTTATTATGACAAAAATTGTTTAAACTCATATATTGTATGTTGTACGAATCTTCTACAAATACACGTGTATATCTTTTAATCTACGAGAATATAAGTGGTACAGGTATATTGACATATGTTTTGATATATATTGGCATATATTGGAATCAATTACGACCTCCTGGTATAAAGAGTACGGATATTATTGATGTTTTCAATTTATTACGTCATCTCTTTTATTTTGGCAAATATTTTTGAGACGCATATTGTAATACGGGTAATCTTCTACTAACACATTGGCATATTTTCTGATCTGCGACAATATAATTAGTACGGGGTTGCATATATTCATTCAATTCCTATTTTTTCTTCTGTAAATTTGCTTACAAAAGGGGGCAGGATGTTTTATTCTTCAGATCTGATCGTGAAGATAATTTTGCATAGTGAGAACATATATTCTTAAACTTCTCTTTAGGAGCAATAAATTTAATATTTTAACAGAATTTGCACATGATTGCGAACTTTAAGTTTCTTTAAATTATACACTCCGTACGAATAACGGGTGTGCTGTTAGTGGTTAATAAATTTTAACATTTTAGGAGGATATATCATGTTGCTCGGCATCGCAATTAAATTAAATGTGTTTGTTAATGTTTTTATTATTTTTTTCGATTTAAATAATAAATAAATGGATAAATGGATATAAAAGTATATCTTATGAATGGACGGTTTTATTTTTCTTTTAATTATATTAATTGCTGACTGCGTACATCAATTTCATTTATTTTGGCAAAGAGTTTTCAAGCTTATATCGTATTTAGATACTAAACTCATATATTGTGTTTAGCCAATAAATTCATATAGCCGATTGTTGAAACAGAAAAAGAGTAGAGCGGGTATATCTTCTAATACAATTGTAGTGTTTTCATTTAGTATATTGAAACGGGATAAGAATGTTTCATTCAGATCTGCAAATTCAAAGCTACGAATTTGGAGGGATATCGCTAATTTGACAACTTTTCTTAAACTTTGCCAAATTGACGGAAATGTCGCCAAATTGATATAAACGACACACAAACAGCTGCCATAAACTTTCGGGTTGGTCGTGTGGCTTGGGTCTTCTACATATCAATGAAATTTTTTTTTGTTTTGTTAGAAGAGAGTACTGAAATGATGTTTGGTTAGCATTTCTCTGTCAGACCAACCATCCTACTTAGTAATACATTTAGCGAATTTTTAAAATGTCACCAAATTGATAAAAATGTTTTCAAATCTATAAAAATATCTTGAAATTGATAAAATTGCGCTACATAAATGATATTAATTGTTTTTTTGTTAGGGGATAGTATTGTGATGATATTTCGTCAATTTGTCGCAAAGTGGAACTGTCAGTTCTACAGTCCCACTTGGCGATAAATTTGGCGATTTTTTAAAATGTCGCTAATTTGACGAAACTGTCGCCAAATGTTCCATAGAAATATAACTATTTAGACGATATTTTTTCTACCAATTTATTTGAAGCAAATGATATCATGTCGCTTAGCAACGGATTTAAATCCAATGTGTTTATGCGGCAGACGATTTTTATTAAATCCTTTCCGATTTGAATAATGAAGATATGTATATAAAATAAATTTCATTGCCATTTCATTTTGGACTGGATAATATCAATTATACTCTTCAGGTTTAAACATTATTATTATTGATATTTTCCGGAATTATTGATTCAGGGATTATTGATATTTTTAAGTTATTACGCCATTGTTTTATTGCGGCAAAAATTGCTGACACACGCATATTGTACGTTGTACGAGTAATCTTCTAGGAATGCACGGGTATATCTTCTAACCTACGAGAATATAAGTAGTACAGGTATATTGGCATATATTTTGACATATATTGGCATATATATTGGAATCAAGTACAGTCTTCTGGTATGAAGATTAAGGGGATTAATTATATATTCAATTTATTACGTCGTCTGTTGTATTTTACCAAAAAACATTTGTGACTCATATTGCAAAACGGGTAATCTTCTACTAATAATCGGACATTATAAGTAGTACGTTTATATCTTCCCATATAATTTTAGCACTTTAATTTTGACATATATTGGAATAAATGACTGTCTTCAGATTTAAAGATTACGGGTTTATTGGTATTTTCAATTTATACATGTAATCTACTAATACAGGTTATATTTTCTAATATTCGCGTATATAATTAGTACGGGTCCCATACAATTTTAACGCTTTTATTTTGCATATATTGATTCAATTCCATATTTTTTTTATATTTGCTTACATAAGGGGTCCAAGATGTTTTATTCTTCAGATATGTCCATGAAGATAATTTTATATAGCGAGAACAGAGATTCTTAAACTTCTTTTTAGGAGCATTATATTAAATATTTTAACAAAATATTTTGATTAAACATATCATTTAGTATACTATAAGAATTTGGGCATGATTATGAATTTCAAGTTTCTTTATATTATATACTCCGTACGAAGAACGGGTATGCTGCTAGTCTATATAAATAAAATTGAAAATCTGTCTGTCTGTCTGTCTGTCTGTCTGTCTGTCTGTTTGTCCCATCATCACGGGAGAACGGCTGAACCGAATTTGATGAAATTTTGTGGGTAGCCTAGAAATAGCGCCACTTAAAATTTAGTCTATGTTTGAAATTTCTACGACCAGTGGTTCTCGAGATATTAGTAAAAAACGAAACTTTCGTTTATCTCATCATCACGAGAGAACGGCTGAACCGAATTTAATGAAATTTTGTGGGTGGCCTTGAAATAGCCCCCCATAAATATTGCCCAATTTTCGAGTTTCTAAGGCTAGGGGTTGTCGAGATATTAATGAAAAACGGAACTTTTTTTATAGGAGTTCTACTCTCCAACTCGTGGTTTATCCAAACGCAAAGGATAAAAATCGTTTGTTTAAAACGTCAAAGGGAATTAAAACTTTATTTTTGAGTTTGATGCAGGATTTTTGCATTAAATAGTCACTATCTGAAAGCATGAATTGTTTGAAACATGAATTTAAATGGAAAAATCTACCTCCATGTTTTGTATTTCACAAGCTTTTACTCAACGATTAGAAGTATAAAGATATTAAAATGGTTATTTTATTTCGCATTTTATGAGGAAGATTCTATCTTATATCGTGTTGCTCGGCTAAGGAATGAAATTAAATATATTTGATAATGATTATTATTATTTTTTCGATTTGAATATTAAATAAATGGGTATTGAAATATGTCTTATAAATGAACGGTTTGATTTTTTTTAATTATATTAATTGCGAACTGCATACACCATTTTCATTTATTTTAGCAAAGAGGTTTTAAGCTTATATATTGTGTTTAGCTAATAAACTCATATTTTGTTTACCCAATAAATTCATTTATCCAATTGTTTAAACAGAAAATGAGTGGAATGGGTATTTCTTCTAACAATATTTTAGTGTTTTCATTTAGTATATACAAACTGGATCACGAAATTTTATTCAGATCTGCGAATTTAGAGCTACGAATTTGGCTGGATATCGCTAACTTGGCAAATTTCTTAAAGTTACCAAATTGATTGAAATGTCCCCAAATTGATAAAAATGACGTAAATCAATGAAATTTATTTTGTTTTGTTAAAAGAAAGTACTGAAATGGTGTTTCGTTAGCATTTGTCTGTCAGTCCAACCGCCCTACTTAGTAACACATTTAGCGAATTTTTGAAATGTCACCAAATTGATAAAAATATTTATAAATCCATTAAAATATTTTGAAATTGATAAATTGCCCTAAATAAACGAAATTTTGTTTTTTTAGGGGATAATATTTTGATGATGGTCCGTCAATTTATCGCCAAGTGGGACTGTCAGTTCTACAGTCCCACTTGGCGATAAATTTGGCGATTTTTTAAAATGTCGCCAAACCTTCATTAGAGATATTCAGACGATATTTTGACCACCAATTTATTTGAAGCAAATCATAACATGTCGCATAACAACGGATTTAAATTTAATGTGTTTATGAGGAAGAAGGTTTTTATTAAATCTTTTCCGATTTTAATGATGAAGATATGTATTGAAAATAAATTTCATTGCCATCGTATTTTTGACTGGATAATATCAATTACGATCTTCATGTTTAAACATTATTATTATTGATGTTTTCGGGGATTATTTATTGATTCAGATATTATTGATATTTTCAATTTCTTATAGCATTGTTTTATTGCGGCAAAAATTGTTGAAACTCATATATTGTACGTTGTACGAGTAATCTGCTACAAATGCACGGGTATATCTTCTAATGTAAGATAATATAAGTAGTACATGTATATTGGCATATATTGGAATCAAGCCTTCCGGTATGAAGATTACGGGGATTATTGATATTTTTAATTTATTAAGTAATCTGTTATATATTGGCAAAAATTTTTCAAACTAAATATTATAATACGGGTAATCTTTTACTAACACTAGGTTATATCTTCTAATCTATGACATTATAAGTTGTACGGGTTTATCTTCCCATATAATTTTAGCACTTTCATTTGGGCACATATTGGAATTAATTACTGCCTACGGGTTTAAAGATTACGGATTTATTGATATTTCCTATTTATATATGTAATCTACTAATACAGGTTATATCTTCTAATATTCGCGTATATAAGTGGTACGGGTCCCATGCAATACGCTATTATTTTGCATATATTGATTCAATTCCATACTTTTTATAAATTTGCTTACAAAAAAGGCAAGGATATTTTATTCTTCAGATCTACCCGTGAAGATAATTTTGAATAACGAGAACAGCCATTCCTTAACTTCTTTTTAGGAGCATTATGTTAAATATTTTTACAGAATATTTTGATTAAAAATGCCATTAAGTATACTATAGGAATTTGCACATGATTATGAATTTTAAGTTCATTTATATTATATACTCCGTACGAAGAACGGGTATGCTGCTAGTTTAAAATATAAATATAATAATTTATATAGAGCAAAGGCGCTCTATTTAGAACCGTGACGTCACCTCCACCTTGACGTCCCCACCCACCACCTTCCCTGCTTCAGCGAGGGAGAAACGAACGGAACGCCGAGCGGAACGGCGAGAAATTTAAAATCATGACGTCTTTAAAATTGCGATTCTGAAGGCAATTTTCATTATTTCTGGACCAGATTAGACTTGTAAGAATGCCAGATGTTTGACCTTTCTGAAAATGTAAATTATTAGTCGAAATTATGAGTACTTTTCACGATGCGAGAATTTAAAAACCAAAAATCGTTTTCTTGAGCCAAAAGTGACTTTTGTTTTAAAATCTTTAAAAAATATTAGAAATCGAAATGGAGATTTGAAATTGATATATTTTTACTCGAAATTCTCTGCTCTTTCCGATGGTGTGATTTGTTTTTTTCTACGATGTCTGGATCGTGGAGAAAAAAGGGCAAAAAGGGCAAAAAACGGTCGAAATCGCATAAAACATTAAATAAATAAAAAAATAATTAAAATTTTAAAAATCGGTTTTCACGTGTCCCCTTCCCTCCCCCCCGGGTCTCCGATTGCCAAATTTCGTAGCTCTCCGACGCGCGGTCGCGAAACGTATAGTGTATAAGACAGACACACACACAGACAGACACACACACAGACATTGCCTTTTATTATTTAAGATGAGGCACATTTTACTTATTGGAAATGTTTTTGTACGGGGGCCGTAACTTAAATTTAAATTTTGTATTTCTTAAAATTTAATTCCCTTGAAAATTTTAATCGATTTCATAAAATTCTGCACCTTTCTTACGCAACTTTTTAATTTAATATATCTGTAAGATCAATATTTAAGGAATAAAAGCCGAGGTCAATGTTTTAGGGACACCCTGTATATATACACACACACACACACACACACACACACATATATATATATATATATATATATATATATATATATATATATATATATATATATATATATATATATATATATATATAATAGGAATAGTTTGAAAATCCAGTGATAGAATAGAGAGAAGTTGCAGTTTAAAAAATTCCTACATAATGTACTAAATAGAGAAGTACTAAATAGAGAATCATCAATCAAATGAAAAAAAATGCAAATTGATTATCATCAAGCTAAAGATAATCAACAAATTTCAATAGAATGGAATCGATAATTGAAAAATTAATAAAATCCAAGCATTAAAGCTGTACACGTGGATACGCGTTAAACTTAAATAAATGAATTGTTTATTTATAAAAAAACTCTTCGTCAAGTCCAAGTGTTTAATCAAAATGAACACAAAATGTGTGTTTCTGATTTTATAGATAGATAATATCTATAAACTCTAAAAATTTGGACTACACACTTAAAGATAGAAAAATAATAAAGGAAATAAGAAAATCTGTAATAAAAAAAACTGTAAGTGTGGTAACCGCTGGAGTCCAAAATGAAGAGACCAGTATTGCCAATTGAAAAGTAGAGATCCACTTTTGCCAAACGTGTTGTTGAGACCCAGACCGTCTGACCTACTAGAAAGGTGTAACTGTTTGGACGGCCGGGAAGTGCCACCCAATTTAGACCGGAACCCAGTGGGGGAGGCATCCGCAGGGACCGTACCCGCCTTCCCCTACTACCAATCTCTCGGAAGGACTTACGGACCCACATGTTTAACTTGATCGTACTCCGCGTGAACACGGCGGCAGTTTTGGCAGTGGCGGGGATCGAACCCGGGCCTACCGAGTGCAATAACCGCGCGCTAACTATTGGGCTACCGCGCCCTGTTGCCAAACGTGTGAAACAAATAACAGTAATGCAAAAGGCAATAAAAGATGATATTCTACATTAAGAGATACAAAAGGGCTGCAAAATATCGTATAATCGAAAACAATGAGGCTAAATATATATATGCGACTCTGTGTTCAAATACACATAACATTTTCGTCTATTGTCCTCTATAACCGTTATATAAATAAACTAATCTTCTGGCGAACTCCATTTATCTAGTATTCTATTGATTAGCGAGTATTTCGTTATTTATGGCTACCGCGTATTCCATACCACGCTCAATTCTCATATCATCACGCATACACAATTTTGTTAATGAATGTTTCATCAATATTTATATTTAGTAATTAGCGAGTTGGTACAGATATTTCCATTTTCCAATAAATCTGGAAATTTGCTTCTATCGAGTAATCTATGAGCAATAGAACTTAGGCCGTTTAATCTGTTTAGAATTATTGGAAACCATTTGGAATTGACTAAAAGTGTTCGTTATATAATTCCACAAATTAATTAATTCTTGAGATTAGAGTTAGTATACTGTTAACTTGGCTAAAATGCATTAGATAACAAAAGAAATATTTTCAGTTGATAACGTTCATGTGTTGGATTGAGAAATATATTATAAAACACTCACTACAACTTTAGGATCTTATTTCCGTTTTCAGATTATGAAATATCAATTCTAAATTTTTAACGTAATCGATCCGTTAATTTTGTGTTCAAAACATGATTTTAAACAACCATTAAAATATTTTTAGATTGAAGTTGCAGTTGCAGACTTTTTTGAAGCATAAAAATGAATGTCTTGACTCAATTTTTACTTTCCTTTCATGCAAAGCAGTAATGTATAGGGTAAGTATTGTGACACGGTCGAAAATTCGAATTGGAATTTTTGACAGACGATTACGTTTTAAAAATCTCTGACCTCGAATCCAACGATTTCGAAGTGTCTATGTGTGTGCATGTATGATAGAGTGTGTTTTTGAGTGTGTAAACGCCATATCTCACACCATATCTTTCATATGGAGCCATAACGCCATATCTCTCATATGAAGCGCTTCGAAAATAATTTTGTACGATTATTACAATCAGTGAATACTAACAGTGAATACTATTTGTTTTAAATGAATCGAATGTTTGGAAGTTCCCCAATTTAAGAATGAACTTTTGATAAAATTATAAAAATATGGGCTTCAAATATTGATATATTAATAATCATTTCAGGCATAATTTTCCATTCGAAAACAAATGATACAAACTTCAAAACGCTAGCATAACTCATTTTTGAGATACTGCAAGTTTTTCAAATAAGTTTTTAAAAATAATTGCATAAAATTAAAAATGCAGTAAGTATCATCAAACACTTTCAGTATTTTCAGAATATAAGTGATATTTATTACGAGGTTATCTGGAGGAGAGTTTAAGGATACGTAGAACCTCAGGATTTCTTTATTCATTGAGAATATACTATACTTTCCTGGTTTTTATTTACAAGGTTATCTAGACAGCTTTCACCTGAAACGGCATAAACCATCTCTTTGAAATATCTTTGTTCATCACCGAAATCCCTTATTTGAAACCTTATCAATTCCTGTAACGTAGTTTTATTGTTTTAAATGGGAAACAGAAATTTATATTGAACGACAATAGGTCCTGAAAAGACTCTTGGATCACTCGTCACATCATTCACTGTCTGTAGCAGATGCTTTAACTGAAAGTTCACATTCAGTTTCTAAACGTTGAATAATGCCATCATTTACTCCTATACTAATATTGGTTTCGTTTGTATCTTCTCTCCTTCAAGTCAGAAAGTTTCTGTTCTTTTTGTTTTTTCAAAAAATATCTTTATATCATTTGTAATAATTCTTAATCTCCATCTAAACCTAAAAAGTGAATATTTTTTTCCGAAAGTAATGATAATGATGTGAATATCTATTTTCTCTGAATTTACTGCTGATTAAAATATTAATCTGTATTTCCAAAATTTAGCGAATTTATCCCCCCCTTTTAATGCAATTAAAAAAAAAATGTATTTCGTTTCACCCTAGCTCATAACATTCTTGAAACAATTGTAGTCACCTAAATTCTATATATTTGTTTCTATTAAGTAAGTACAAAAAATTTGTATTGCAGCATTTATTTTTATTGTTTCATTGCTAAAGTATGATGTTATTTATGTATAACCTAGACAAACGTTTCATACTCGCTTACTAAATTTGTTTATGAATTTCACCTATGAGCGTAAAATATCATTATATAGCAAGCATACACTTAATGACAAAAATGGCGTACGTCTTTAATATCTGGCGTTCTAATAATTCGATTAACACTGCTTAATTTAGATTATTTTTATCTCAACATACGGCTAGTTTGTTAAAAAACAATAATTTAAAATCGTCATTATTTTTTGTGAAAGTCATATTTTTAAAACAATCTGTCGCTTATATGCATTGTATTTTTTATGCACATAGAAAAACCCACATTTAATATACCTGAAATAAACTGTATTTAATGGTTATCAACAAAGTTGAGTTCAAATCCTACACTGCCTGGCCAAAATAAAAGTCCTGCATGTTAATATTTTGTTGAACCACCTTTAGCGCAGATTACAGCGTGCATTTGTCGTGGCACTGTGTCTATGAGTTCATGTAATGTCTCAACACTTATTTGGGGCTAGATTTGCAGTAACATTTGGACAATTCCTTTGGTGGATGAAGGAAGAGTGGAATTAATCTTTAACTGATTTTACAGTATATCCCACATACTTTCAATCTGGTTGAGGTCAGGACTTTATGGTGCCCAATTTAAGTGTGCGAATGAGGTCTCGTGCTCTTCAAAGAACTGAATTTGTACTTTTAATTCAATTTTCGATTTCATTTGGTAACAACGTACTTTCAAAGGAGGCGTAGCAAAAATGCGAAAAAAAAAACTAAAATATCTCGAGAACGGCTAGTCCTAGAATAATGGGTTTGGCCTTATTCTTTTCATCGTCAAAAATTACGTATAAAACAAGCATTTAATTTATACATTTGAGCATACGTAGTCTTTTATTTTAGATTTTGACGATTTTTGCGGACTCTTTACCAAAAAAACCAGGTTCCTTTTTTCGAATCGTACCAAAATCTGATCACCATCGGAATAACCCACTTATGTACCAAATTTTGTGAAATTTGGTCAATTAGTTTTTCAGCTAGAGTGGATACAGATAATTTTTGCGGGCCCTTTCGCAAAAAAGGCAGGTTTCTTTTTATCCCGAATCGTACTAAAATCTAATCAGCATTAGGGTAACTTACATGTGACTTTTCTATCAAATTTTATAAAATTCGGTTAATTAGTTTTTGAGTTAGAGTGGATACATACATTGGACAGACAGACAGACAGACAGACAGACACACACACACACAGACGTCACGCTAAAAATAGTTTTTTAGTGTTCTAGAGGTCTCAAAACGTGTAAATCCGTCGAACGAGATGCAATTTTTGGTGTGATTTCAATACTTTCCTTATACATTATCATGTATTGCAGGGAAAGTAAAAGAGCTGTAACGTTGTACGCTGTACAAAATATTCATTTAGGGGAGTTTTCAACTTAAAAGGAATTATTTTGAACAATGGTTTCAGTTCAGGGTTTGGCTGAATTAGATTATTTAGTCAATTTATTTTTTATTCATGCACTCGAGAGATATTGTGATCAGAACATGCTATTAAAAGTGGAATCCGAATTTGTATAAGTATGTATGCATATACAAGGATTCTAAACTAGCAGCGGGATTTGTTATTAACATAATACAGAAATTGAATATAAGGCAAAAATGACTTTATGTAATTGGCAGAATAGGAGTTACATGATCTATAAAAAACAAATGATTAGTAACTATTTTTAATAGTGCAAATGCATTTTACTCGAATGCAATTGACATATGTTAAATCGAAACTCGTATTAATTAATCTTTTTACGTTAAATAATCAATATTTATTATTTTACGTAAAAAGAATCTGATTGAATGAAATCTATCCTACAGCCTGATTGTTTTAAATATTTTAACATGCAGCCCAATTCAAAATACTTGTGCAATACATTTTTAATCAATTCATATTTAAAATATTTAAAATAATTTCTCTAAGAACAAAAATCAGCGTAGTCAATTAGTGAAGTTTTTTAACTTGATTGATTTGCAAAATGTTACAAGAAATATTTGATGTATAAAATCCGGAATCTGGGAATAAAGAAAAATAAACGAAAGAAGTGACTTGAATGAGAAAATGAAAATAATTTATTATTTAAATGAAAACCTTGCATCTGTTTTACTCTATTTATGCAATTTCCAAGCTGCGTTTTACATTATTTCTTAATTAAGCAACTGCAATAAATCGTTACTTCTTCGTCATTCTTAATCGTTAATTCCTAAATCGTCATTCTGAAATAAATCGTTAATTCTTAAAAATAAATGAAAATGTAAGCTATAAGTTTTAAAGAATTGCAAATATATTTTATTCAATAATTTTCTTTACATTTTGATATTAATGAGTGTCACTTTTATTGCAAGACATTATACACAATGGCAAAATAAGTAGAAATAACTAAGCTAAGTTGGATATAAATGTTTTGGTAATGCGATTCTGACTTAGATAACACTTTCTATAAGTTTATTATTACTCCCTATATGCCTTAATAATAGGCAGCGAGAGCCTTCTTTGTATTTTCTCGAAATCATATTTTCTGTGTTAATGAGAGAGATTTGAAAATGCAGTATTTCTATTTCTTTTATTCACATTGATTTTGTTTTAGTCTAGCGCATTTTATACTCATATAGTTTAGCAAAATGAAAAATAATTCCTAAATAATTAATTAATTTGAAAGTAATCATGCTAAAATGTACAGTTTTTATTATCTTGGTGTTGTTGTTGTTGATATGGATCATTTGATACAACATACAACTTAGGCTACAGGTCAAACCGCTCATTCCAAGGGTTTCAATCAAACGAACACGTATTTGCTATCTTTGTTCTAATTCATATTTCTGTTCTAATCCTTAAACATATATTTATTTCTATCGTTTGAAAGGTCAGAGATATTTATTTCATTTCTATTATGTTATTTAGAAAATTTCATGACAAACAATTGTCTAATTTACATCAAATACGTATTTAGAACCGCTTATGATATATTTCAGACTAAAAATTCCATTCTATGCACTGTTAATTGCCAGAAAACGCAAGTCGTTGAAAAAGATTTACACCATTTTCCCCCAAATTCTCATATTTAATAGCTTAAACCGCTCTCCCGTTGCCAATACGAAAAAGTTATATTTCAGTAATTTAAAAAATTAATAGACCTTTTTATAATTATCGCTCATACATGTATAAAATATCAAATGAAAGCTAAAAATTTCCTTGAAACGAAGCCAAGTCCGAACCAATCTTTTGATCAATTTGAAAGGTATTTCTGAACTCGTCGTTACCATAGAGTGACGCAATTTAGTGAATTATTACTTTATAGTCAATTTTTCATCTTTATTTAGTCAATTTTTCATCTACATTTAGTCAATTTTCCATCTATAGTTATCGGTACACTGGTGTTTGTCCCATCGATGATGTTGGAGTGTGATTTCAAGAGTAAGTTATTATTTTTTTTTATCGAATCTAAATAATAGGTTTTACAAAAATATATCTTGATAATCAGAATAGTCTTATGTAAGCTTATTTAGTATAATAATGGCTTTCGATATGTATAAAAATTTTATTAGTATATAGTTCGAGGTTAAACGTGCTATTCAATTTGCTATTTTAGAATTTAAAATTTATAATTTAAAATGTATAATTTAAAATGTTATGGAATTTTCCAGCTTAATTTATTCATGGTTAAGTATCACCGATAAAACTATACAATTATACATTTTAGCTTCATTTAATATTTTTATATTAATAAAATGCAATGCGAACACATAATCCTTTATAAATATATATTTCATACGTTTCAAATTTATTTACTGTATAATTTATTTTTAAATTTATAATTCTTGATGAGAAAAATTATTAGTTTTAGAGTAAATTTATCTTCTGTATTCTGGAACTTGTTTTGTAGATTAAGCTGCAATGTAATTATAATTAAGCCGCAATGCAAGTTTTAAAAATGAAACATCTCTATTGCCAATTAGAAGAAATCTATACACTCGAATGAAATATAATTAATAAGATTGTATTTAATTCTTTATTAACGAATTTCTTTATAAACTAGATGTGCATTCATTATTTTAAAAATGTGAACGTGTAAAAAGGAAAATCGCGTAATTACGGATTTTAAAACAATAAATTCCAGATTGCTAAAACCTAATTAATTTTATAGTCTTAAAACCCTTTAGCAGTTTAAATGTAGACACAGAATTACTTCATCAATAAATTTCTATCTTGGGAATGGAATTTAGGGAATTAAATTTGAATTAATTCAAAACTTACACACTTGAACACACTTACATACTGAGCTCTTCAATAATTAAGTATCTTTAAAAGAATTTTTAATTTGAAAACTTGGTATGTGATCATTAACTTTTTTTTTATTTCTACCTTATTATAACTTATCGTAAGACAATATATCAAGCTATAGCTTGTTAATTGATAGGGAATATAAGTTCTTTATACATTCATTTAGATGGATTATTTGTAACTTGTTCATTTAGAAAAATGCTGTTTGAGAATGTCCATGCCTCGCATTGTTAGTAGAGCAAGAAAAATGATAATTATTGGAAGCTAATCATTTCCATGGTGCGTCATAAATATACCAATTATGCTCAAATTCCAAATTTATTTACAGAGCATTTCAAAAAATACGTTCAATAGCAGTGGTTTCCAAACATTTAAACTCAAGGACCCCTTGAGTTTAAATGTTTGGTGTTGCGAAAGCGCAATATTTCCTTTAACACCTCCTCTTTCGTCTGTCTCGAAGGCCAAGCGAAGAAAACACAATTCATGACAACAGCATGACGTAAGGATGACTTGGGACCAGGGTTTCCAGGATTTCTCATTTAGAAAAAAGGTTGCAAGATTTGGCGTTTTATCGCCAATTTGGCGGCTTCCGAAATGTTCCAGAAACTTCAAAATTACGATTAGTCTAGGAGATATGGAGAGATTTCCTGATGTTTCTATAGAGAGACTATAAAAAAAGACTCATCACTTCATTGGTGAAGTTCTACAACCATCAGTGAAGTTCTAACTCGGAACTGGATATGTCGTTACGGGGTTCCCCCTCTAATCCATTCTGACCAGGGAACGAACTTTAGCATATTCACGGGACTGTTCAAACTACTCGATACTAATAAAATTCGAACTGCTCCTCTTCATCCTTAAACGGGCGGCCTGGTAGAGAAACTCAGCAGAGCGATACTCAATCATATCTCTTTATTTGTATCCAGAAGCCAGCAAGACTGGGGCCTTCACCTACCTTAGTTGCTGCTGGCCTACAGAAGTACTGTCCACGAATCGACCGGTCATTCACCATCAAACATGCTGTTTGGCCGGGATCGACGATTACCATGTGACCTAATGTTTGGAAGACCATGCGATGCTCCTTCACCGCCTGATGAATATGTGCAAGATCTACAGGCACGATTGTACGTCTGTTCAACCCTCGGAGACAACCAGGATTTTCGCCAAAACTACGGCGCAACGTGGAAGGACCATACGCCATCAAGAAAAGAATAAGCAGTTTCGTTTATTGAACCCAGATGTTGTCTTCAACCATGCCAAAAATCTCCCATATCAGCATATTGGCCTCATATTTTGGATCTCAGTAGATTAATACTGCCTGGGGCGTGAAGTCTTTAGGAGGAGGCACTGTTGTGAACGCACAATATTCCTTTCAGCGTCTCCTCTTTCGTCTGTGTTGAAGGCCAGGGAAAAAAACACTGTTCATGACGCCAGCATGATTTGAGAGTGACGTGAGACCAGGGTTCCCAGGATTTCCTATATAGAAGAAGACTTGCCAGATTTGGCGATTTATTGCCAATTTAGCGACATTTGGCGACTTCCGGATTGTTCCAGAAACTTCACGAAATAAAGATTATTCTAGGAGATAGATATATTTTCGTAAGTTTCTATAGAGAGACTATAAAAAGGACTCATCACTTCGTTGGAATGGAGTTGACGAGTTGACGCGACACAAGGTACATTGGCCTGGGATTTTTGTCAATGCTTTGAAAATAGTAGCTGCCGTTTTGTGAAAGTATTTTCGTCAGTATTTTGAGAATGATATGTCTTATTCTGTGAAATTAGTGGAGCATTTAAGTGCTGGTTGATTGTATACTATTCCTGTGTACTTTGTGCTTGTGAATAAACGTAAGTTATCCAGAAATTTGGACTCGTTCTTGTATCCTGCGTGTACACCCACGATTCTAGAGGATACTTTAGTAATATATATATATATATATATATATATATATATATATATATATATATATACACAGTGTGATTCAAAAGTTCGGAGCAAAAGTAAAACGCGATAAAAATATCTATGGGTCAGAGAGACATGCGGTTTGCAGATTAATATTCACCGTGGTGGGGGATTTTGTATGGCATGAAAAAAAATAGTTCAAAATCTCGACACTAGGGGGCGCTGCTGCAGATAAAGCCATAGAGGTGACTTATGCATATCGCTCACGCAAAGCAAAATTAGGATCAGACAAAACCATTATTGAGTACCACCCCACACGGCACGTCAAGTGATGGAGTTGCTGAGGTCAACGTTTGGCGCCGATCGCCTATTGAGCAGGCATACCACACATGAATGGCCTGCGAGATCCCCAGATCTCACATCCTGTGATTTCTGGCTGTGGGGATACCTAAAATCACGGGTCTATAGAGGAAATCCCTAGTCCTTGCCAGCACTGAAAGACGCCTTACACCAAGCAGCCATTCCCGTTGATATGCTGTTTCATGCTGTATCAGCCGTAATACCGCGACTGCAATCAGTACTGGAATGTAGTTAGTGGTGGGCCCATTGAGCACTTTCAGCTGTAAATCATGCTGAAATAAAATATCTCATTTCACAATTATTACCTCGCATTGTTTTTTTCTTTGAGCAGCGCCCTTTAGTGTCGAGATTTTGAACTTTTTTTTTTCATGCCACACAAAATCCCCCACTACGGTGAATATTAATTTGCAAACCGCATGTCTCTCCGACCCATAGATATTTTTTTATAGATTTTTAATTTTGCTCCGAACTTTTGAATCACCCCTGTACATATACACACACACACACACACACACATATATATATACATATATATATATATATATATATATATATATATATATATACATATATACACACACACACACATATATATATATATATATATGTGTGTATATATATATATATATACAAGGTGTCCCAAATGTCCCGAATCGACAAGTAACTCTGAAGATGTCGATGACAGAGGTAAAATGTTACATGAGTGTATACTAAATGACTTATGTGCTAAATGAAATAACGGATTGCAAAACCCCTAGTGTTATATTTTTGAACTTCGCAAACAATTATTTTCTTTAAATTTCGTTTGAAGTCATTATAATTAATTACAATGTTTAAAAAAAATTTCGTTCAGTAGCGGCAATTGCCTTACTTACCATTGGAAGAGCTGTTTCTACCAGTCTACTCTCTGTTCTGCAACTACTTTCTAAGAGCTGAAAACTGCCCTTCTACAGAAAGAGCAGTTATTGCCCTCTGCTGCCCTGGATTACCTGGCTGAAGTGAAGGAATGTCGATGAGAAGATTGTGGCAAAGTTAGGGGAGGTCACATCCCAAATAAAAGAGTGTTTGGCTTGTTTGTATAGCACAGAAAACTTTTTTCCGAATATACTGAGTGAGTGTGAAGCAAGCACTCAAAGTGTAAACAATATATCTAAATGTATTTTCTTTAATTTTATTGTACTCAAGAATATATTATTCAATTGGCTAGCTACTTGGAAAATTTAGACTCAATCAAAGCAGAATTTTTTTAGTTATGTCGGATGAAAGGCAGAGTAAATTGCGGTTCTAAGAATATATTTTCATTTCTATAGAAACTTGCACTTTTTCCTCTATTCAAAATTTTGAGGGTTGTAAAATGCCTGAGACCGTCGGACCTCGGCTGCCTTCAATGGGTAATCCTGTCCTTTCCTTTAGATGTAATGGCAATCCCTTGTTTGATAAATTCATCTCCCACTTTATTCATGTTCTGTGGTCAGGAAAATTTGTAAAAATTCCTTGTAAAATGCTTATGATATAAAAGATGATTAATCATGCACTTTCTTTTCACGGATCTTCGAAAGCAATTAAGTTTAATGACTCCACTATTCTAACCTTGCAGTCAATTTAGTTTACAGTTACCTTATCATTGTTTTTGTTTTTATAATTAGTTTCCTGGAGAAAAAATGTCACTGAAAAAATTGGGGGCTTTCTTTAATGATTGAAAGGATAATTTAAATCGGAAAATATTATTGAACATATTAGTATGTAAGAATTATGTTCCAGAGGTTTAGCTCATTTGCAAAATAATGTAATTTTCCGTAGCTTCTTTCTTTATACTACTATGAAGCTTAAGCTATGAGATGTAAGTTCAACAATTCACTTGGTATTTAATATTTCCGCGTATAAGGAATTGTTATGTCTATTACTTTCCTTACAATGAAACATCACTATATATAATTATCTAACTTATCTTTCTGACCCTCCAGAAGCCCACCGGTGATCTAAAAGGCTGATTCTTTGTACACTTATAGTATCGACTACGGTACAGAACCTAACGGACCCAGATTTTAGATTTACCTACCGGGAATATCAGAAAATAGGGGTCTTCAAAAAGTTTTTCCAGACTCTCTAAAAGGCCCCCCCCTGTGACCCAGAAGGCTGAATATTTCTAGACTTATAATATCGACTATCGGACAGAACCTAATGCAGTCGGAAATTCGATTCCTCCCTCAAGGTAGAGATTATGGATTTTTTGAAAAATCTTCCTAGTTCCGCCTTCCAGTGGCTTAAAAGTTTCAATTTTTGTATACTCATAGAAGCAACCACTGGACCAAACTCACTGAAGCCAGATTTTCGATTTTTCCTCTGCAGAAGATAAAATGGGGGGAGGGAGATGGGTAAAGTCTCTTAGAACTCTCTTGAAGGGCCCACCGGGGACATAAAAGGCCGAAATTCGTCCGCGGGGACAGAGCCAGACCAGGCGAATTTTAAATTGAGACAACAATTCTCGACATTATGCACCATAATAAAACTTTTTAAAAAGTTGTAACTTGAATTTTAAGAGTGTTAGTTTCTCTCTCTTTCACAGGATGTCATATTAGTGATACCTATAAAGGGATAGTATGTATTAGGGTAAAAAGACCTACTCTAAGATTTTGATAGATGAGCATCTCAGAATATGAATCAACAATTTTTTCTGTTGTGTGTGTGTGTGTGTGTGTGTGTGTGTGTGTGTGTATGTGTCTGCCTGTGGGCGCGATATCTCTCGAACAAACTAAGCAAACCGAAGAAATTTTGGAACGATTATTTGGTACGCTGTCAGAGGTCTTTTGAGTTTCAAAGGGCTCGAGCCTGGGAAAAATTATTCAAATTTTTTAATATTATTCTCGAAAATGGAATACATATATGAAAAGTGATCATGCTGCCGTAGAAATAGTCATGTCTAAAGTAAAATATTATTTAAAATTAAATGATAACTACAGATGACAGCATTCATGGACCGGTTTTGCGTTTATTATATGCTCGTCAGCATGGAATAGCCGATATCTGCAATGACAGCAAGAAACTTGCTATAAGCTACAATTTTTGCAAACTTCTATGGAAACTAGCAATTTCAGGTCTTCCACGTGGCTGGAATAAAAGTAATGCACAATTTAGCTCATGCTACACAAAGTTGCAAAAAAGGCAAAGTTCATAATCATAAAACCCGCCTGTAAAACTGCGACTTATACCACATATCTTGCTGCCACTGCAGATATCGGTTTTTCTATGCTGACGAGCGCATATTAAGGGCAAAACCGGTTCATGGATGCTGTTGTCTACAACGGGAGTATCTTCCAAATTTTAGGGAATGCTCCTTACAAGTTTTGTAAGTATTAACAAAAAGGATTTCCTTGCACATTTTGCAGCTCTCAGATTAGATTAGATTAAATTGGTGTTCTTTCTCTTGCACAAGAGAGCTACTTTAATCAGGAATTGTATTTCAAAGTCGATTACGAACTACTATCCACTTTAAAACCTTCTGCAACCTTTGCACATTTTTTTCAGCTACTTTGTTAATAATTTCGCCAAACTATCAGGAAAGCCACAATTACAAGCATTCATGAAAATTCCAGCTTCATTTCTGAACTATTCATCTAATTATTGTCTACTGAAGCTTTTTTATATATTCTTATATAAATGTCATCATAACGATCAGGAACCTGACTCCTCATTACGGACAGCTGAGTCCCCTGAAACTTTCAGTAACATGCTTGTAAATGTCTTACAGTGTAAGAGCATACGGGGATGCAAGATTTTTCAGACCGGAATTCAATGCCACTTCCGTTGAGTCAGAAAGTCAGAGAAAGAACCTTTCAGGTATAGATCGTCTTTGAAGTTCATGAAATATCCACTATATTCCCTAGGTTCTCTAATTGAGACTCTAGGGAATCGCTTAAAGAAGACAGACATACGAGCAGATGAGCTGATATACAGTCAGTCAAACGCAAATCGAGATCAACTGAAAAGTAAGATGTTTAATTACTTCACTCTCTTACTTCGCAAATGTTATCTAGAATATCATGCTCTAAGTGCTGCTTTGTGGACAGAAACGTTTCGTTCTAATATTTTTATTGTAATACGCTTGTTTATGAAGAATGATTAATCATGCGCTTTTTTTAAAGCTTTAAGAAAAAAAACTC
>OX578133.1:107018715-107341215 GCA_951213105.1 Amaurobius ferox | reverse complement strand
GGTATGAACCAATGGGGTTTAAAGTTAAACCAACCAACCGTGATATCAACCCAAACACTTATAAGCTGTTTTTCTCTGTTTTTATGTCCACGCTTGATTAATAATGACAATGAGTTGTATGATGAGTTTTAATTATCTTAAATACATTCAATTTTACGTTTTAGAATCAGTCTGAAACTCTGTACATAGTGAGGTACTAAACTTTATTGTCAAATTTCCGACAAGACCTTTTTGTTGTAAACTGTGGTATTTATTTTATATGTTAAACTTTTCTTAATTTAATAGATATATGAACTCATTCACTATATTCTATAATTTGGAAGTGACGTTCACGAAACGTGTTTCTAGAATTTTTATACTTATACATTACCGTATACGTAAAATCGGGACTATAGTTGATGCGTTTTTCAGAATACAATTTTTTGCTTTTCAGCCATCTGTTAAAAACAAATAATGCCGCATAGTCATAAAATGGTGCGGTATTTTTATTCTAATGTAACTTTAGACTAACAAAGAAGTGGAACAATTTTCCCGTCTGAATTGTTTCATTCATCAAAACCCATGGAGTGAGTTAACTCACGCCTCAAGCTCAGGCTAGCGTGGAATATTTCAAATATTAAAAGGTATAAATGTTGATTGCATCGTAATTATATAGGAGCTCATAAAGCTCGATGCAATTTTAATTTATTTTCCACTCGTTTTATTGTTATTTATCTAAAGAAGCCATATCAATTATGAAAAGGATCAATATAAAGTAAAAATAAAAATAAATACTATGTTTTGGATTGGCTGAGCTGTTTTTCATTCTTCTTTCTGATTAGTTGCCTAAGGATGGACTCTTAAACTATGACTTAGGTATGCATATCCCTATGGTTCTTCAGTTTGTGCTCTTACCTTAGGTTTTTAGCCAATCATGGTGTCTCAATTGAGCACGAGAAATCGTGAACCCCCATCTATTTTCCTCGTTAGCCTTGCACCCACTCAGAATTGGGAGGTTATTTGCGAAACTCTCTCAATACAGGTGAAAGTTCAAGGCTTTCGCCAATGCTATAATTTCAAAATCTTCAATCACTCTAGTGACTTCTGCAGCATCCCAGCTAAATGCTTTGAGGTTGGGAAGGTCATTCCATGAGAGAATGTAAAAAAGCAAGTGATCTTGCTGCGAAATGTTGCAACTGCCCATTCCACCAACTTAAAAAATTGTCCAAAAATTCCGTCGAACAAATCCAACAGCAAGAAAGAAATATCAGAAACCTAACAACCCCAGCTGAGGGAAGAAAATTTCCCTTCTCTCCCCAGTTTTTCAAATGCAAAATCTTTTTTTGCAAACATCTGTTTCAAATGCAAAAACCGCTATCGAGACGGGAATCAGCAGTCCCAAAGAAAACGTGGTTGCCTCCAACCCTATTCCATCTGCTTCTGCTGGTAGCCAAACCACCCCTAAAGTTTTTCTAGAATTTTTGGAATTCTTCAAAGAAATAGAGACTTACTTTCAGATAGACAACATTAAAGAGTTTCTCCAAAATGCTATAATTTTAGGATCAGATCAGGATCCCCTAACTAAAACGTACAAACATGTAGAGATCTCAGCTAATGGAAAGAGAGCAAATCCATAAATCTGTAATCCTCATTTTGCTTGCTATTTGGCTGTCCCCCGCTATTTCTAATTTATATTTTAATGTTTATTCTAAATTTCACTTTTAAATTAAAACTGAAGACATTTGTCATATCTTAACGTGTGAATTTTTAGCTTGAAAATTTAGAATTAAAAGTAAATTTTAATTTTTATATTTTAAAATATTTCTGTTCTTTCATGGAACGATTACTTTAATTTTTCTAAATGGGATTACTCAAAAAATTTCATCGCTTCAGATGGAATACAAATACAGCACAGATGAGATTATATGCTTAAATTTAACCTGGTGTTTCTTCAATCGAGATAACTGCTACGGCTGATGAAATATTTGTGCCCATTTCGTGTTTTTGATTTCGGTGTTGATGGTCTGTATAGCACAGACGATTGGTATTCAGCGTATCCTCTAAAGAGCTGTGTCCTGCATTGTTATTCTATTTATACTTAAATATGCCGGTCAAGTTATCCATATGCTTTGCACAAAGTAATATATTTATTTATTGAATTACTTCTTTATTATTCGAAACTGTTACTGATAAAACATTATTTATAATAAAATGCATTTCAGATTAAATAATCTGTTTCAATCTAAACCTTCGTATAAGTTTAATGAGATTATTATTACCATATGAATTATTATCTGTCATAAATGTCACGATGATAATGCGATTGTTAAATTATAAAGATTTGGATGTTATATGAATTCAAAATTATCGGAACAATTGTCTCTTGTAATGGTTTAGAATGTAGTGACATTGACTGTTTAATAAATCCCAGAAGAATATGGATGTTTAGAGATATTTATTTTAAAAATATTTGTTTTAAAGACATATTAAGTATTAAAGTTCAGCTCAACAAAGAAATTTAACTAATATAAATTGTTGTTTAGTCATTTTATAATCAACTTCGTCAATGATTAAATAATAATCAGATATGTTCAAAAGATAAAATTCTAAACAAATTAACAAATTAAGATATAGGGGAAACAATACTGTATATTTTCTTTATCATTTCTTGGGCATTAAGCTAAAACATCAGAATTCCTTACATTCATATGTTCGAGAGAGAGAAACAAAGTACATTGTAGATGTACAATGTAGTGCACAGAATGTACACTTAATTATTACTTTATAATGTAGGTAATGCCTTTCTGTGCTTAATTTATCAATTAAACTTTATTGTATTTATGTATGTTGCGCGAATATCCCGTTATATATTGCGTTCGTTATTATTCGTGGTTTCAGGTAAAGGGGTAGGTCTTGGAACGCATTACTTGCGGATACGGACACTACTGTATTTATATGCATGTACCTCAGATTCCCGGAGCCTGTACTTGGCCGAGAGCTCGTGTTTTTCCCTTAAATGTAGCTCACAATGCCGAAACGTGTACAAAACTTTCGAATACTCGAAAAATATAATATGTTTTTAATTTCTGTAAAAAGAACCTTTGTTTTTTTGGGGAGCGTTGGGAGAGTTAGCTAGAAATGTATCTTCTCATTCAAAAATCAAGTTACGACTTGAATTATTTTAACTGAAGTCAAAAAAATAGCAGGTCGACACAGAGAGTCCAATACTACAAAAAAGTCGATAGTTTTTTATACGATATATTATATATATATTTTTATATTTAAATATTATTTAAAAAAATATTATTTAAAAATTTCTTGATTTTTTTCGACAGCTCTATTTTAAAATAGGGACATCCGATAAAATTTTCGATATACGGCTATACAAAGTCATCAGTATAAAATGTCATTCCTTCTCTGTTGAAAACCTAAAATTTGTGTTTATGTCTTTATTCGGGCATTTTTCGCAATTAAATTAACAAGTTCTTGTCTTGCTTTTTCCTTGCTGACCGAAAAGGAAGAACGGACTTTTTCTCAAGTCACCATTTCCATGGATTCATCATGGATCGTTACCATGGATTCGTTACCATGGATTCAAAGTTGGCTCTGCAGAGTTATCTGGCAGCACATTAAAAGAATAATCTTCGGAATTAGTAGCGTTTGATTTTCAAGTAGCATGTGTGGTGTTTGACCTTCAACCACTTGGCAGTCGCTTAAATTGGCTTTTTGTGCATACGAATATTGGGGAAAGCGTTTTGAATACACTTTAAATACATGGCCGACTTATGGGGTTTGGTTTTAATTGTATACACCTGTTGGGGAATGGGAATTTCTGATTTTAAAATGGGGCAGTCGGGGGGTTTCCATTTATAAATGAGAGGGAAATTGCCAGTTTACAGTTTTTAATTTTAATTGTGTTCGTTTTGTGGAGAGGGAATTTCTAATTTTGGAATGAGGGGGCGGTCCCGATTCCAATTTATATTTGAGGGAGGTGATTCACCTATTTTTCTCTGATTAGAATGCTGTTTGGGTGTGGAGTGGGATGGGGGTTTCTATTTCTTTAGGGGGTATTACCCCTCTGTTTTTCATGCTTGCGTAGTGAGCGCGTTTATTTTTTGTTTGTTTGCTTAAACATTGAATGCTATAGCAGCTACTATAGTTAATGAACGTCAGCTGCGGACACCACAGCTAGTATTTTTGTCCAGTGGTTAGCGCGCGGGAATAGAACTCAGACACCCGAGTTCGATTCCCGATTCTGCCCATACTGTCCCCGTGTTTAAGCGAGGTACGGAACGTTAAATATGTGGGTCCATAAATCCTTCTGAAAGGTTGGTGGCAGAGAAAGGAAATTCAGGCCCTGTGGATGCCGAAACCTCTGGGTTCGGTCTAAATTCGGTCTGGGTCGAAGCAGAAGAAGCTAATGTTTTTAATAAACTCAGTTTTTGAATAAAATATGTTCGAAGCATTGTAGGTTTTTCCCGAGGCTGACTTTTCGAAAATTGAATATTCCTTTTTCCAATACACTGATGGAAACCATCTTACCCAATTTCGCTCCATTTGTTCTAATTGTGCGATATGTATTTTGCCCGGAGACTTTTAACATGCACAGATGGACAAAAAAGGATGGACAGGAAGACATACAGGCATCACTGATAAATAGTTAATTCTTCGTACTCATTGATGTTCAAAACTTATAAATCCTTTCAATCCGGGAATCCGAATTTTAATTCTATTACGATACTTTCATATATTATGTATCGCGGCAAAAGTAAAAATACAGCTTTAATAGAAATACTTAATATCTTAGCTATTCCGTAACGGTATTTAATATTGAAAATATTTCAGAGATAAGTGCATTTATTTTAATGGGACGTAATCATGTAAATAGTTTCAAGCAAGGCATATTATATTCTTTACTTAGGATGACTTTCATTAACAAATGGACTCTTTTATGAATTAAGAATCTACTTCCTTTCAATTACTATTTGTGTTGTTTGATATGTTATAAATATGTTCTAAATATGTTTGGTAAATGCACTTCATGATTTCAGATTCTCCTGACACAAAATGCAACTCATTAGAATATGCATTTCTTAGCGATCAAGAATAGAACTTAAATGAATATTCTAAGAATACATAGATATTAATAAAATTAATAAACTGGATCTCTACTTTCAATACAGCGCAAATAAATGTACAAAATCTTGCATTGCAGGGTTTTAAAATCAAATAATTTTCTGCTTCAGTGCAATAAGCCTGGACCAGCACGTGTAAATGAGCGGGGATAAAACCAGTAAATGGCAAAATCCAATATAGTGGCGCAAATGTGTGTGACAAAGGAGAAGTAAATCATGGAACAAATTGAAAAACCAAGAAAAGTGAATTCGATAAACAAATTAAAAAAAAAGTTAAATGCAAAGTATATCAAAGTATATGAGCAGAAAATGAGCAAAACAAGGTCAACAATTCCACACGATCGTGGCAGTTTCCCGGCCGCCCACGTTTGCTGCTCTGTCTTCGGATGAGTCGGACGGCCTGGGTTTTCGACATGATCGTGGCATTTCGGGCGCGGTAGCCCGGTGGTTTGTGCGCTGCCACAACTGTCGCCGTGTTCATGCGGAGTACGATCACGTTTAACATGTGGGTTCGTAAGTCCATCCGAGAGGTTGGTGGTAGGGGAAGGAGGGTACGGTCCCTGTGGAAGCCTCCCCCACAGGGTTCCGGTCTAAATTGGGTGGCACTTCCCGGCCGTCCAAACGGTTACCTTACACCTTTCTGGTAGGTCGGACGGTCTGGGTCTCAACAACAACAACATGAGCGTGGCTCGGTTACCTTACACCTTTCTGGTAGGTCGGACGGTCTGAGTCTCAGCAACAACAACAACATGATCGTGGCTCCGGCCGTCCAAATGGTTGCTCGAGTCCTTAGGATGAGTCGGGCGGCCTGGGTCTTCAACATGATCGTGGCTGCCGGCCGTCCAAACAGTTACCTTACACCTTTCTGGTAGGTCGGACGGTCTGGGACTCAACATGATCATGGCTCTGCTTATAACACCGGTTCTCGTTAGATCACCGAAGTCAAGCAGCATCGGGCGCGGTTAGTACTTGGGTGGGTGACCACCTGGGAACACCGCGTGCTGTTGGCATATTTCGGGCGCGGTAGCCCGGTTGTTTGTGCGCCGGATTTGCACGCTGCCACAACTGCCACCGTGTTCATGCGGAGTAAGAGCACGTTAAATATGTGGGTTCGTAAGTCCTTCCGAGAGGTTGGTGGTAGGGGAAGAAGGGTACGGTCCCTGTGGATGCCTCCCCCACTGGGTTCCGGTCTAAATTGGGTGGCACTTCCCGGCCGTCCAAACTGTTTCCTTACACCTTTCTGGTAGGTCGGACGGTCTGGGTCTCAACAACAACAACAACAACAACATGATCGTGGCTCTGGCCGTGCAAATGGTTGCTCGAGTCCTTAGGATAAGTCGGACGGCCTGGGTCTTCAACATGATCGTGACTGCCGGCCGTCCAAACAGTTACCTTACACCTTTCTGGTAGGTCGGACGGTCTGGGTCTCAACATGATCGTGGCTCTGCTGAAAACACCGGTTCTCGTTAGATCACCGAAGTCAAGCAGCATCGGGCGCGGTTAGTACTTGGGTGGTTGACCACCTGGGAACACCGCGTGCTGTTGGCATATTTCGGGCGCAGTAGCCCGGTGGTTTGTGCGCTGGATTTGCACGCTGCCACAACTGCCGCCGTGTTCATGCGGAGTACGATCACGTTAAACATGTGGGTCCGTAAGTCCTTCCGAGAGGTTGGTGGTAGGGGGAGAAGGGTACGGTCCCTGTGGATGCCTCCCCCACTGGGTTCCGGTCTAAATTGGGTGGCACTTCCCGGCCGTCCAAACGGTTACCTTACACCTTTCTGGTAGGTCGGACGGTCTGGGTCTCAACAACAACAACATGAGCGTGGCTCGGTTACCTTACACCTTTCTGGTAGGTCGGACAGTCTGTGGCTCAACAACAACATGATCGTGACTCCGACCGCCCACTTTGCTGCTCTATGTCTAAGGATGAGCTGGACGGTCTGGGCTTTCGACATGATCGTGGCTATCCTTTCTTCTGGGTCTCAACAACAACAGCATGATCGTGCCTCTTACACCTTTCTGATAGCTCGGACGGTCTGGGTCTCAACAACAACAACAACAACAACAACAAGATCGTGCCTAACCTCGGATAATTAGTGTTTCCTTGACAAATCCTTACCCAAATTATTGGATTTTTTATTGATATGAAAATCTTCAAAGATATACAAATTGAAATTAGAAGAGCACATTTGAAAAATGGAGGCAAAAGAATAATCAAACCAGTGAAAAGTCATCCAAAAGAATTAGCGATAAAAGATTTATTGATTTCTAGGTTGACACAATTTTGATCTAGGTTCACAATTTGATTAATACCAATATTTCGTTCATATTGAAGACTCCTCTCTTTTGTACTTGATTCGAACTTGGTTGTAACACGCGTTAATCCTGAGGAAAGAGCCCTATCCAAAAGGAATAAAGGCGGATGGTTAATAAATGATACATTTTAGGAATCAAATACATTTCTTGTAATAATCGTTTTATACTGTTACTGGCACTTATACAACGCATCGAAAAAAATTCATGATATCAGATTTTCGAAACCAAATTCCATTGAGCATGTTATTCATGTCAAAAGGGAAATGAAGTTGTTGTTGTGGTCATTTTAAATCAATTAATTACTCTTTATTTTTTTTATTTTCAGATGGTTTTGAAAGGTTTTGAATAATATATCCGTGCGTATAGTGATAACTATGTAGATTGCATGTGTTCCTGAAATAATCCTTCAAATTCACTTCGATCATTTTACCGTATCTGAAAGGTAAAACATTGGTCATTAACCAAAGTTTATCTTTTAAATTATATATGTATCCATGTAGCACTCAATTATTAAAAAATATATTTACAAATAATACTTTGTACAATAACGATTATATTAATATTATTCGAGAATAGCCCTAGGCGGTGATGTGAGGCAGCATACACAATATACGCATTCCTGCACAATATACACAGTACGCCATCCAAATTTAGCTTAAATCACTTCAGAGGTTTTAGAGTATACGAAGGGTCGCTAATTTTTGACAAAATCTTGTTTTACGGCTAAACTGTATACATTTTCCGGATATTTCTGGATTCAAATCTACATAATATATAATATTTAACAGCAAATTTGGTCCAAATCACTTCAGTGATTTTCGAAATTAGGAAGGGCCAACAATTTTACACTCCTCCAGGTACCCACAGACCGATAAAATTAATTTCTGGTGTCAAACTGACCCCACTTTCCGATATATTTATGCTGAAAACTGTGCTTGTGATCAAATCACGATTCTCATATTTGTTTGAAGGTACATTGGTTAAAGCATAAAAATTACTTAATTTACTGCTAAAAGAATTATTATCAAGAAAGGTGGTACGTGCCCGAATCATATACACCATACTTTTCTATCAACGCGTAAGTAAAATGACTCATTCACACTTTACTTCTTCGTTTACATTTTGTTCTTAGGGATCATATTTTCCGCTCATTTTTCAACATTCAGCGCCAAATTCCCCTCTTGTGTTGGGGTTTTTAATACAACCCACTCCATCTAATAATACCCACCTATCAATACCAATCTCCTAATAATACCCACTCCATCTAAATCGCAGGGTTAAATTGTTTCAGCGTTATTACAAATAACTCAGTGTTAGATGGAATAGGAAAATTGGATATCTGGCTCGTAAGGTCACTCTCCAACAATATCCAGTTTCAAGGTCAATATTATTGTCTTTGTATTTAAAGTGAAAATAACAATCCTATAGCAGTTAGCAGTGACTATTTTCTGAATACGTGTTTTAACTCATATATATTTATTGTTCCATCATAAATCTTAAATACAGTTATAGCCTTCATATTAATCACTAAGTATGAAATTTTAATGTGGATTTGTACGCAATGGCTTAAGATATGCAATTTGCAATTAAGATTGCAATGGCAATTGTCTTCTTTTCGTATGTAATATTATGCGATAAATGTGTTAACATTATTCTAGTGGATCTAGGTCATTTCATTCACGGAAGAAGATACTTTGTGTAATAATTTTACATTTTGACGAGAATAAATTCGGCAACAATCATTTATATATAAGAGATGCTCTTCTCTTCGTCTTCTTGTAAAAGCTTGGCGTAAATTTAGCTAACTTGGCGACGCATTTAGCAAAATATTACCAATTTGGAGATGTTTCACCCGAGATTGGCAAAATATCATTAAAATTGTAAATATGACGCCATATTGATGAATTAATTATTACAATATTTTAAAATATGGACTATATTGTTTATTGCGGATGCTATCAATATTGATAATTGTCACTTTAGAGTTGTGTGAAATATAAGTTAATTGGGTACTTAGAAATCGTTTTACATGTTGTCATCCGGAAAAGCGCTAAATGTACAATTCGACATTGAAACCATTATGCTGTTGATCTTATACTACATCCTTTATTCACTGTGAAAGAAGTAAATTCATAGCATTATAGAAGGATAAGGAAAGTCATGTGCTGCCCACATCTGTGCTGCCCACCTATATTTTAAAGTAAAAGAAAGCATCAAGTAAGAAAACATATATTTTACCTGTTTTTTTTTTTAACAAAAATACAGAACGCAGGTCGATTCGTCGAAGAAAATAAATTAGTTGGTTATTCTCTTTCGTGTAATGATTGTTCTCAATGTTCTGAAACTAATCACAGGGTTGTTTCTAAAGGAAATTAGAGAGCACATAGGATCAATACTCCAAGTTTTGTAGTTATCCTTTAAGTACATGCTTTTGTCTACTTTATGCATTGAATCTTGGAAGATAAGGTTGCAATTTGTTCCAAAAGAAATGGAGTGAAATGCGCCTAAAACGGAATAGGCTGGCAGGTAAACATTACTCATCTTAATCAGATTTCTTCCATCGTGTAAGTTTTGATAAGATATATGCTGATTTTGGGGAATGTAAAAGTTTTTATCTCAAATAATATTACATCAGTTTAGCACAGGTTTCAATGTATTTAATTAAAAATGTTTTGAACTATTATTATTTTTTGGAAACATTTTTCCTTGACATACATATTTGTTAAGCTCAGATGTTGCTTGATATGGATTTAGAAGTAAATTCCGGAGGTCAAGGGGTTCATTAAGAAATTCCACATCCAGTATTTCTATTTCCGGTACAAAAATTTATTTTTAATTAAACTGTCTATATCTCAAAATTGGCTAGAGATAGAGCTTCGATGATAATTGATATGGATTCAGCTTTAAATTCTAGAAGATATAGAATGGTTCAGTAAGAACTTTTACTTCTGGTTTATATTCCACTTCTGTTTTAAAAAAATTCTTGAAACATCTATTTCTTAGGATAGATAGAGACTAGACAGTGATTGATATAGATTCTGAGCCAAATTCTGGAGGGGTTAAGAAACTCACTAAGGATTTCCACTTACCGGTCTGGTGATATCAACCTATTCAATAATTTTCAATATCCTTGAAACCTCTATTTCTTGGAATCTGCTGTAGATACAGTTTAGATGATGACTGTTGTGGTAGTGATGATGATTGTTTAGTATAAAACTCTGAAAGGGGTTGGTGTGTTCTTTATAAGGATTTACATTTCTAGTTTTGTTTCGACTTCCGGTTTAAAATATTTTCTTGAAATGTTTATTTAGATAATAATTAAGATAATAATTTAGATAAATATTTATTAGATAGAGTTTAGATGATGCCTGATGTGTTATCATCATTAAATTCTTGTGGAATGTGAGTTTTTTTACAAAAGATTTCCAATTCTGTATTTATTTTACTTCTAGCTCAAAACATTTCCTTGAAACATCTATTTCCTAGGACTGACTATAAATAGTGTTTAGGTGATGACTGATATAAATTTGGCACCAAATTTAAGAGGGGGTTCAGGCATTTATTAAGGAATTCCATTTCCGATTGTGGAGATATCCCTTATTGTTTTTCCGAAAATTCGTATGAATGTACGAAGTATGTATGCCAAACCGAAATTAAAATACCCAATAGCTGCGCCCAAAATTAAGTACACACAGTTTGTCACCCTATGAAAGCTTTTTCATAAATTACTTGTTTCGCTTTTTATTTTAATTCATTGCTAAATGTTATAAAATAAATGGGTTCCAAACAGATTTTATAATAGAGTATTCTGAGAAATTGCTAAGTAATGCAACATTCAAGTAATTTTCTTTGTTCTATTTTCTTAATTTTTCTTAAAATTTATCTTTATCCTCAATTTTCTTCATTATCTATATTCATACCGAATATATTATACCTAATATATTCTATACTCATATCGAATACGGAAAATATTGGGACGGGGTTCAAAATTCGAAAATAATGTTTTTTTGACGGGATCTCTGTGTTTACACACATTATATATATATACTAGCAGCATACCCGTTCTTTGTACGGAATATATAATATAAAGAAACTTATAATTCGCAATCATGTGCAAATTCTGTTAAGATATTAAATTTATTGCTCCTAAAGAGAAGTTTAAGAATATCTGTTCTCACTATGCAAAATTGTCTTCATGGGCAGATCTGAAGAATAAAACATCCTGGCCCCTTTTGTAAGCAAATTTACAAAAAAAAGGAATTGTATCAATATATGCAACCCCGTACTACTTATATTGTCGCAGATTAGAAAATATGCCAGTGTGCTAGTAGAAGATTCCCCGTATTACAATATGAGTCTCAAAAATATTTGCCAAAATAAAAGAGATGACGTAATAAATTGAAAATATCAATAATCCCCGTAATCTTTATACCAGAAGGCTAAATTGATTCCAATATATGCCAATATATAACAAAATATATGCCAATATACCTGTACTACTTATATTCTCATAGATTAGAAGATATAATGCATTTGTAGAAGATTACTCGTACAAAGTACTATATATGAGTTTCAACAATTTTCGGCATAATAAAACAATGGCATAATAACTTGAAAATATCAATAATCCCTGAATCAACAGTCCCCGAAAATATCAATTATAATAATGTTTAAACCTGAAGGCCGTAATTGATATTATCCAGTCAAAAATGCAATGTTAATGACATTTATTTTATATACATATCTTTATTATTCAAATCATAAAAGATTTAATATAAAATCGTATACCGCACAACACATTGGATCCGTTGCTAAGCGACATGATATCATTTGCTTCAAATAAATTGATGGAAATCATATCGTCTGAATAATGCGATCTCCATGGAAGGTTTGGCGACATTTTAGTCAATTTAGCGATAACTTAAAAAATCGCCAAATTTATCGCCAAGTGGGACTGAAAAACAGATAGACCCATTTTGCGACAAATTGACGAAACATCATCACAATACTATCCCCTAACAAAATACAATTATTTTCATTTATTAAGCGCGATTTTATCAATTCCAGGATATTTTTATAGACTCACAAATACTTTTATCAATTTCGTGATATTAAAAAAATTCGTTAAATGTGTTACTAAGTAGGATGGATGGATTGATCGACAAATGCTACCGAAACATCATTTCAGTACTCTATTCTAAAAAGCAAATCATTGATTTGCGCCAATTTTATAAATTTGGAAACATTTCCGCTAATTTTGTAAAGTTTAAGAGAAGTTACCAAGTTATTTAGAGATATTCCGCTAAATTCGTAGTTCTGAATTTGCAGATCTGAAGAATAAAATACCCTGATCCCGTTTGTTTATACTAAATGAAAGCACAAAAATTGTATTATAAGATACACCCGTTCTAATCTTTTTCTGTTTCAACAATCGGCTAAATGAATTTATTGGGTAAACACAATATATGAGTTTATTAGCTAAACACAGTATATGAGCTGGAAACCATTTTGCTAAAGTAAATGAAAGTCATGTACGCGGTCGGCAATTTATATAATTAAAAGAACAATCAAACCGTTCATTTAAAAATATATTTTTACATTCATTTATTTATTATTCAAATAGAAAAAATAATAATAAATATTAACAACACATTTAATTTCATTCCGTTGCCGAGCAACATGATATAAGATAGAATCTTCCTCATAAAATGCAAAATTTAATAGCCATTTTTATTTCTTTATACTTTCCATTTTTCAGTAAAAGCTTGTATAATATAAACCAAGGAGATAGATTTCCCATTTAAATCATGTTTCAAACAATTGATGTTTTCAGAAAGTGACTAATTAGTGCAAAAAATCTCCCCCCAAATTCTGAGTTTTAATTCACTTTCAAACGATTTTCAAGCTTTTCGTTTGGATAAACCACGGAGTTAGAGAGGAGAACTCCAAAGAAAAAGTTTCGTTTTTCATTAATATCTCGATAACCCCTGGTCTTAGATACTCGAAACTTGGGCTAAATTTATGGGAGGCTATTTAAAGGCTATCCACAAAATTTCATCAAATTCAATTCAGCCGTTCTCCCGTGATGATGAGACAAACGAAAATATCGTTTTTTACTAATATCTCGAGAAATACTGATTGTAGAAACTCCATATATGGACTAAATTTTAAGTGGGACTATTTCCAGGCTACCCACAAAATTTCATCAAATTCGGTTCAGCTGTTCTCTCGTGATGATGGGACAAACAGACAGACAGACAGACAGACAGACAGACAGATTTTCATTTTTATTTATATAGACTAGCAGCATACCCGTTCTTCGTACGGAGTATATAATATAAAGAAACTTGAAATTCATAATCATGCCCAAATTCTTATAGTATACTGAATGACATGTTTAATCAAAATATTCTGTTAAAATATTTAATATAATGATCCTAAAAAGAAGTTTAAGAATCTCTGTTCTCGCTATATAAAATTATCTTCATGGACATATCTGAAGAATAAAACATCTTGGACCCCTTATGTAAGCAAATATAAAAAAAATATGGAATTGAATCAATATATGCAAAATAAAAGCGTTAAAATTGTATGGGACCCGTACTAATTATATACGCGAATATTAGAAAATATAACCTGTATTAGTAGATTACATGTATAAATTGAAAATACCAATAAACCCGTAATCTTTAAATCTGAAGACAGTCATTTATTCCAATATATGTCAAAATTAAAGTGCTAAAATTATATGGGAAGATATACACGTACTACTTATAATGTCCGATTATTAGTAGAAGATTACCCGTTTTGCAATATGAGTCACAAATGTTTTTTGGTAAAATACAACAGACGACGTATTAAATTGAATATATAATTAATCCCCTTAATCTTCATACCAGAAGACTGTACTTGATTCCAATATATATGCCAATATATGTCAAAATATATGCCAATGTACCTGTACTACTTATAATCTCGTAGGTTAGAAGATATACCCGTGCATTCCTAGAAGATTACTCGTACAACGTACAATATGCGTGTGTCAGCAATTTTTGCCGCAATAAAACAATGGCGTAATAACTTAAAAATATCAATAATCCCTGAATCAATAATTCCGGAAAATATCAATAATAATAATGTTTAAACCTGAAGAGTATAATTGATATTATCCAGTCCAAAATGAAATGGCAATGAAATTTATTTTATATACATATCTTCATTATTCAAATCGGAAAGGATTTAATAAAAATCGTCTGCCGCATAAACACATTGGATTTAAATCCGTTGCTAAGCGACATGATATCATTTGCTTCAAATAAATTGGTAGAAAAAATATCGTCTAAATAGTTATATTTCTATGGAACATTTGGCGACAGTTTCGTCAAATTAGCGACATTTTAAAAAATCGCCAAATTTATCGCCAAGTGGGACTGTAGAACTGACAGTTCCACTTTGCGACAAATTGACGAAATATCATCACAATACTATCCCCTAACAAAAAACAATTAATATCATTTATGTAGCGCAATTTTATCAATTTCAAGATATTTTTATAGATTTGAAAACATTTTTATCAATTTGGTGACATTTTAAAAATTCGCTAAATGTATTACTAAGTAGGATGGTTGGTCTGACAGATAAATGCTAACCAAACATCATTTCAGTACTCTCTTCTAACAAAACAAAAAAAAATTTCATTGATATGTAGAAGACCCAAGCCACACGACCAACCCGAAGGTTTATGGCAGCTGTTTGTGTGTCGTTTATATCAATTTGGCGACATTTCCGTCAATTTGGCAAAGTTTAAGAAAAGTTGTCAAATTAGCGATATCCCTCCAAATTCGTAGCTTTGAATTTGCAGATCTGAATGAAACATTCTTATCCCGTTTCAATATACTAAATGAAAACACTACAATTGTATTAGAAGATATACCCGCTCTACTTTTTTTCTGTTTCAACAATCGGCTATATGAATTTATTGGCTAAACACAATATATGAGTTTAGTAGCTAAATGCGATATAAGCTTGAAAACTCTTTGCCAAAATAAATGAAATTGATGTACGCAGTCAGCAATTAATATAATTAAAAGAAAAATCAAACCGTCCATTCATAAGATATACTTTTATATCCATTTATCCATTTATTTATTATTTAAATCGAAAAAAAATAATAAAAACATTAACAAACACATTTAATTTAATTGCGATGCCGAGCAACATGATATATCCTCCTAAAATGTTAAAATTTATTAACCACTAACAGCACACCCGTTATTCGTACGGAGTGCATAATTTAAAGAAACTTAAAGTTCGCAATCATGTGCAAATTCTGTTAAAATATTAAATTTATTGCTCCTAAAGAGAAGTTTAAGAATATATGTTCTCACTATGCAAAATTATCTTCACGATCAGATCTGAAGAATAAAACATCCTGCCCCCTTTTGTAAGCAAATTTACAGAAGAAAAAATAGGAATTGAATGAATATATGCAACCCCGTACTAATTATATTGTCGCAGATCAGAAAATATGCCAATGTGTTAGTAGAAGATTACCCGTATTACAATATGCGTCTCAAAAATATTTGCCAAAATAAAAGAGATGACGTAATAAATTGAAAACATCAATAATATTCGTACTCTTCATACCAGAAGGTCGTAATTGATTCCAATATATGCCAATATATATCAAAACATATGTCAATATACCTGAACTACTTATATTCTCGTAGATTAAAAGATATACACGTGTATTTGTAGAAGATTCGTACAACATACAATATATGAGTTTAAACAATTTTTGTCATAATAAAATAATTGCATAATAACTTGAAAATATCAATAATCCTTGAATCAATAATCCCCGAATATATAAATAATAATAATTTTTAAACCTGAAGACCGTAATTGATATTATCCAGTCAAAAACGCTATAAGAAAAATCAAATCGTTCTTTTCTAAAATATATTTTTATATCCATTTATTTATTAATCAAATCGAAAAAATAATTATTAAAATTAACAGACAGATTTAATTTAATTGCGTTTCTGAGTAACATGATATAAGATAGAATCTTATAACATGTTAAATATGTCATGTCTTATAACATAAACTGCGAAATTTAATAACGATTTTGGTTTCTCTATACTTCTCATTGTTCCGTAAAAGCTTGTTTTAAATAAACCATGAACCATGGAGATAGATTTCCCCTTTAAATCATGTTTCAAACAATTCATGTTTTCATAAAGTGACTAATTAACGCAAAAAATCTCCCATCAAACTCAGAGATTAAATTTTAATTCACTTTCAAACGATTTTCAAGCTTTTCGTTTGGATAAACCACGGAGTTAGGGAGTAGAACTCCTAGGAAAAAGTTCCGTTTTTCATTAATATCTCGACAACCCCAGATTTTAGAAACTCGAAACTTGGACAAAATTTATGGGGGGATATTTCAAGGCTATTCACCAAATTTCATTAAATTCGGTTCAGCCGTTTTTCCGTGATGATGGGACAAACGAAAATTTCGTTTTTTACTAATATCTCGAGAACCACTGGTCGTAGAAACTCAAAACACGGATATAATTTTAAGTGGGGCTATTTCTGGGCTGCCCACAAAATTTCATCAAATTCGGTTCAGCTGTTCTCCCGTGATGGTGTGACAAACAGACAGACAGACAGACAGACAGACAGACAGACAGACAGACAGACAGACAGACAGATTTTCATTTTTATTTATATAGATTTATATGCATGTATAATCTGCAACTAATTGAAAATGTATATGCATCAAACTGGATCAATTATCTACATGTTAGTTTAAAAATTCAAAATACAGACACATTAAAATTTAAAATATACTACAAAACAGAAACATAACTTCAAAGTAAATAAACTTCAACATTATTCATCCATTCATTCAAATTCAGTATATAAAAATATTATTAATAACCAGTTATTAAGAATAAAAATATTAAGTACACCTTGTTACTACAAAGAACATATTTTTAAATTCATAAACACCACTATACAAAATACCTATCCGCCAAACCTCATTTTTTCTTTTATTAAAACACATTTTGATTTTAAATTCAACACCTTGCTACAATTACAGCAACATATTGACAGATCA
The DNA here is from genome assembly GCA_951213105.1 of Amaurobius ferox. Classification (NCBI taxonomy): domain Eukaryota; kingdom Metazoa; phylum Arthropoda; class Arachnida; order Araneae; family Amaurobiidae; genus Amaurobius; species Amaurobius ferox. Next base: position 107,323,659 of record OX578133.1, on the reverse strand, counting down.
TTCTTAAACAATTTTAAATAATCTTTCATCTCCATGTTTCACTTCCAACAGTTGAAACCTTAGTATATAAAATTAACTGTAACCTGTATTGAGTAAAAATACTTAGTCAGTATCATGTAATCTACACAGCTAAGCAGAACAAGGGGTAAATACTTTTATATTATCATATTCTTATACCTTTTCATTTCATTATATTTTCCTTTAAATACCTAGCCACACGCTGGTATATTTGGTTATTATATTTGATTTCTTATATATCTGATCCAATTTATATTTTCTTCTACGTCGGGCCATGCCCATTATTTCTGTAATACAATTTACAGTAATGCACACGGAAACGTAGAATCCGCATTAACGAAACATGTATGGCCCTTGATAACGTTCATGGTTTCGGAAATGCTTTTCACTTTAATCAATTTATTCAATTTATTCAATTCCAAAAAAAAAAATTTGGGAGCTAGAAAAGGCCTAGCTCATCGTGCAAAAAAATGTTTCTGTTTTGCAATGTTTCATCTTTAAACACATTTCTTGCATTTATACCATGTATGTTTATGTAGGGAACAAGGGGATTAGTACCTTAAGTACCTGCATTACATATATGATTTATATCAATAATTTCATCTTAATGTGTTGTACAAAAATTTATTCACTCCTCTTTACCACATGTAATTCTTATTCCATTCTTCAACTTTTATATGGAACAGGGAAAAAGGGGGTATTTTATGCCAATACCTGTTTTATTTATAATGTTTCCTTAACATGTTTTTTTAAAATATCCAATGGCTTGTCGTATAGTATTTTTGATGTAACATTTACATTTCAGTTCATCTTCCCTTCACTTATGTTATACAGAACATTCTTTATTAATGATCTATCTCAGGTATATATAATACAAGTAAAATTAAAATTCTTCAATTATATATATATATATATATATATATATATATGTATATATATATATATATATATATATATAACTAAGAAAAAGTAAAAATGTAAAGATATGTAAAGGGGGATGCCAGATAAATTGCATATAAATGGCTGAGAGCGATAGCGACCTCTCATTCCCGTTTAAAGTACTTTTATGTCTAGACAACGCCCACGGAAACCAATGCAATATAATAACAGGTCCCCGATATGTGCAAAATCGAAGGCACTAGACTTTTTTACTTTTTCTTAGTTATTTCCTGCTTCGGATTATAGAGCTGCAATGCGCCTTATCCTGAGTGGTATCCTGGTAAATTTTTGTATACATAATTTTGTATACATGATTTGAATTTTCGTTTTGAATATATATATATATATATATATATATATATATATATATATATATATATATATATATATATATATATATATATATATAATATATATATATATATATATATGTGTTTGTATGTTATATATAATTATTTATTAATTATATAAATAAATAAAAATGAAAAATAATAAACTAAGTCAAAAACATTAGAAAAATCAAAAAATCGGAAAATAAGATGCATTAACATTAATGTTTTGAATTTTATTTTCGCAAAAAAATGTAACTTTTGTCAGTATTGAAACTACGTTTTGTGCGCCCTTATAATGGTGTATAGTGGCATTCTCGATTATCCAGTTTTCCTATGAATTCTTGTTTAGTAGGAATTTTCATCTATGATTCATATTCATATTCAGTTCTGCATGTTTGGGAAGTTGTATTCTGAATTGCTTGTCCAGTCTTCAGCTTAGACTCACTGGACGGGTCTGGGAGTATTTCCGTGAATGTTCGTACTGCCTCCCTGGTAGAATTTCGACTTGTTCATTCCGGTGCTTCTAGTTTAAGTTGTTGAGGTTGATCGTGTATACACGTGGTAGAAGAGGAATGATTCATGCCGCATGGTAATACAATTTTCTTAATGTATCCTTTTTTCATTTTTTCATTTTTTGATGCCTGTAGTCTGAGTTTAAGCATTTATAGTAATGTACTATTGCTGAATCTGAAACAGGCATTTGTTTGGGTTAATTAGAATTAAATACTCAGACCTGAAGAGGAATTTAATTCTAATTAATCATCGAATTTGGGAAGGTTCTGTTCTTTTCTCTTATCGGCATTATGGCCGTGAATTTGCTTCTATGGTGATGTTAATATTACTTGAATTGTATTTTTATTTTTTTATTTTTACATAATTCTTATTATTACATTTCAATTATATATATTTTATTATTATATATATATAATTTTATTATTATATATATATATATATATATATATATATATATATATATATATATATATATATATATATATTTGAAATGTAATAATAAGAATTATGTAAAAAAAAAAAAAAATAAAATAAAAAAAAAAAAAAAAAAAATACAATTCAAGTAATATTAACATCACCATAGAAGCAAATTCACGGCCATAATGCCGATAACAGAAAAGAACAGAACCTTCCCAAATTCGATGATTAATCAGAATAAAATTCCTCTTCAGGTCTGAGTATTTAATTCTAATTAACCCAAACAAATGCCTGTTTCAGATTAAGCAATAGTACATTACTATAAATGCATATATATATATATATATATATATATATATATATATATATATTCATATATATATATATATATATATATATATATATATATTCATATATATATATATATATGTATATATATATATATATATATACATATATATATATATATATAATATAGATATTATCATAATCTACAAATACTGGATTGCTATTGATCCCATTAAGCATTAGAAATACGAAAAAATTCGATTGAGTTTTTAGGAACTGAAAAAGTTAGAATATTTGATCACTTTAAATAAACAATCATTTTATATATAATTTATCATTCGAAAACGAATATCAGTAATTTTTTAACACAGCATTGATTGTGATAAGAGCCGCTCTCGAGATGCACATGCACATTTTTCAACTATTTATTAATAAAGTTGCATGAAATTAAAAGAATTAGGTATCGATAGAAAGGTTGTATTTTCATATGTGCTGATTTATATGACAGATCTATGAACATTTTTTTCGACGATTCTAGCTCGATCCGATCACACGAATATACACGGTTTATAAAGTTTTTAATTTAGATTCCAACATATTTGAATAAAATGCGTTTATTTCATCTGACATTAATTACATTTTATTGATATTTTTATGTAAATTTTGCACTTGACTATAAAAAATGCATTTTCTTTTGTCTTTCGCCAAAAGTGCCGATAACATTCTAGTAGGGATTTATGTACCGGTATGCACATGTGCCGATTTTGCATACGATGACTATTTGGCTGTTATAGGAAAGAATTAGCGTGTTAATGTAAAATTAAGAAATAATAAATACTTTTATTGAAGTCTGAAAAACACGAATTTTAAATTTAAGTTTCAGGAATTGGTTGATAAGAAATCAATCCATCGGTGCCGTGCAGCAGAACGTCAGCATTCAGTTATTAAAAACTTTTAATATGCACATCTATAATATTAAAAGGAAGGATATGTCTGTTTGTTTGTCCATGGCGCCAAGCGATATCTACCACATTTACAGGTCTGAGATTTTCCACTGAGTATCATTTATATCTAAACTAATGCGCCTCAAAGAAATTGTTAATTAGATTTTTTGTGATATTTTAAAATCTAAAGTCGACTGTTTAATGTTAGCCAATCTCCAGCTACCAATTTGATCTAACAGCTACCGTCATGATATAACAGTTACCTATAAGCTCTATCTTAACATCAGTTCTGCTGACACGTTCCTCTTCTAGAGGTTTTGAATTTTTTTTGCTTTTGCCGAGAGCGTGTACTTTTTGCTTTGCTTAGAGTGTCGAAAGCCCAAGCCACCCGGCTCGTCCTAGGACTCAGAGCAGCAGATTGGATGGCCGGGTGTAATTTTTTTTATTTATGGATAGCATGCGTGAGAATGTGACGACGGATTAGGATTTGAAGAAAACTGAGTAGTGTTATCTGTAAATGCATTATTTAAGTAGCGGGCGTTTACTTATGACCAGTGTAACGCCGGATAATTTGTTCTAGTGTTCTTCATTTCTTAGCTGAGATGACAATCTTTCCTATATCTCTTTATTGTCAAGTTAGTTTTGCGCGAAATAGAAGTTATCTGACACACTTGAATATTCCCATTTAAGTCGTTTTACTTAACTTCTTTTAAATTTTCGGCTTTTTTTTTCTAAATAGCTTTACATGGAGTCACAGACTAAAACGTTAAATTTCTGTTTGGGACTCACCACTAGAAACATTGTATTATGATTATTTGGTACATGATTATTTGGTTACGAAAGGAGTAAATGCATTTTAGCATACAGAGAAAGTTATTTAGATTTATTTTATTAAATACATATTATTATCATCACAATGGAAATTTAGACAGAGCTACTAAACAGATATATTTCTATATTGTTTTAAATAGGAGAATCCACAAAAAGCAAATTCATGTGTAACTACATATATATCTTCAAACAATTTGTGTTTAGCTCGAACATAAAGGTTAAACACCGAATGTACTTAACGTATTTACTGAGATTGGGCACAGCCATTTAAGCTACCACATTACGTAGCTGATACGATCACATAAATTGATGTGATTCCCCTATTATCACGGAAACTCTCTAGCGTCATTAGGTACATAATCTCTCTTTATGTTGGGAAGTTCTAGATTCCCATAAATATTTAATTAACTACTCTGATACTCTGATATGCATTAAAATGCATTCTGTAAATCTACTGAACGGGGCTTAAAAGTAAAATACTGTAGGTAATTTTAATTATCCGATTATTATGCATCCGTTTAAATATGATGCCATATTGAAAGGTAAATGCATTCGGTTCAATTTAATACCATATTACCTTTACTTCTCAATAATAATAGAGATAATATTTAAGTAGTCGAAATACTTTAAATTCGTCCAAAAACAATATGTAAAAAAATATCTCGGTATAAGTAAAAGCAGTAATTTCTCGTACCATAAGAGGATTAAGAATGGTCAAATCTACTAAACTGTTACAAATATACTTTTAAAATTTTAAAGCACTGAAAAATTCACAATCTTACTCTGTGTAGTATGCGTACTTTTAATGTCAACATTAGCTGATTTTGTTCTATTTTTGTGATTTTTTAAATAATTTAATTTTTCACCAAAATAACACTAATTGATCAACTGAATTTCTCAAACAGTTTTTCGAATGAGTTGAAAAAGGGCACAAAATAATATTGTTCCTGTATCAGTTAATGCAAGTAATGCCGGACGTGGCTGGCTGGTGTAGCTGGTAATGCGTCTGTGCTTACTATATGATAACCAGGTTTGAAAAGCGGTTTCGGTCTATAGGAGAGAAAAAGTGTAATATATAGTTCACTGTATATACGCATAAAAGGCAAATTCCAAAGACGTATTAACATAATTTTTCCAAATTTTATATACTTCGCTTTTGATAAGTATAATTTAAATCTTAAGATTTCCTAGGTATTTTAAACATGCACCCCTGAATCCAAATATTATAGATTTGTTATATATATACATTTTTTTAAAATTTTTTGTTGCATAGGATTTATATGGATGTACCAATATAAAACGAGCTGACAGTAAATAACGAAAAATTTGAATTTTACTTAAGAGGAATTGCCCTGAGTATGTAATCAAACACTTATACCACTGGTGCAAACTTCGTGATGCTACTTATTATCAAAATTGACTACTCTATATCTTTAACTCTTCGGACGCCATTTAAATTAAAAAATATTGAAAATGTGTATTTAAGATGATATTAACATCTAATTATATATTCAAAAAGTGTGGTATTTTAAAGTTTTGCCCTGAGTAATCAGACACTTATACCACTGGCGCAAACTCCGTGATGATACTTATTATCCGAATTGAATATTCTATATCTTTAACCCCCTCGGACGCCATTTAAATAATAAAAAAATATTGAAAATGTGTATTTAAGATGATTTTAGCACCTAATTACATATTCAAAAAGTGTGGTATTTTAAAGTTTTTTATGTACTATTTATAGTACTATATTGGAAAGGGAAATCTAGAGGGGAAGGATTCCAATAATTCAGTGTATCATTTGAAAAAAACTCGTATGTAAACAACATATAAAAAAGTGTATTAAAGGCTCAGAAGATACTACTGTCTTTCATCTTCTATACCTAAAAGTTCTATACCTAAAAGATCATCTTTTATACCTCTTCTATACCTACTGTCTTCTATACCTAAAATATGTGCTGAGTTAAGTGGGGTTGTGACAGAAATACTTAAAATAAAACTTATACTTTAAAAAACCCTTAATCTGTTATTGCTGCGACCCGTTAATTAGCTGTGTCAAGCAAATATTACACAGTTTGAAGTCTTCCAAAATCAAGCCCTGAAATTCATTTCATAACTAACCCAATACAGACTATACAGGTAGTTACAAGAAATAAACCATTGGAGGTAATTATGCAGGAGAGAGCATTGACTTTATACGAAAAATTGGTTAGATTACTTTCTTATTTCTGGAGAGAGTACAGTTTAAGTAACCCAAGAAAATCAAAGACACATGAGGGATTCATCCAAATAGTAGTAACATTAGGATCTGAGTACACTCTACCTGAATCGCCCGAAATACTTTTTATGCCATCTGATCCGACTAACTTGAAAATTTTAAAGTGTCAGTTTGAATTGTTGCACTCAATAGAAAAAAATCATCTATCGAGGACGACATGAAAGCAGCTGCCCTAGAGACAATTTTCACTAGATACTCTATACACGCCTGGCTGCATACAGATAGATCCACGATGTCTCCTAATGAAAATGATGGAGCTGGAGTGTTTTCGGATATCTTTCTTTTTATACTTCGCTGGGTCCAAACAGCGCACATTATTATGCAGAAGTTGATGTTATAAAGCTCACTATCCGGCAGAGTTGATCGGATCTAAAATGTTGCCATTCTTTCTAACTCTCTTTCAGCCATTTAGGCAATTTCATAGTTTAATACAGCATAGTTTTTAGGCAACAGTACATAGTTTTTAGGCAATTTCATAGTTTAATTCAGAAAGGATTCGGTGTTGCAGATCGAATCTGAAATTCTTGACATCAAAAGGTAAAACGATTATCTTACAATGGATTTCAGCTCACTGTGCAAGAACTCACTATGCAACAACTCATTGTGCGAGATGGCTGGCCATCTCGCCAAAAAGTGTATCGGAATTTTGCAAACATATCAAAGATATATTTCCTTCGTATCAACTGAGAGAATAATTAAAACATATATGGGAAGTAGATATGAAGAAAAAGTGAACAAAGAAATCAAGAATAAAAAATCTGATGTGGGCAACACATGCCTTTCCTTATATAATGAAATGAATTTACTACTTTTACAGTAAAATAAATAGGTTTTTCTTCTAGTAGATACTAATATCCTTTCCAAGATATTGAATTTTCGACAATTAGTCGTCATTTTCATTGATTTATCGTCATTTTTATCCATTTGGCGAGATTTTCGTTAATTTGGCAACATTTCAAAAAGTCGCCAAGTTGGCGACATTCCGCCAATTTCGTCGCCAAAATCTCGCCAAGCGTTATGGACGAAGATATAAGTTATATATATATATATATATATATATATATATATATAATTTATTAGATATTGAATTTTCGACATATATTATATAACTATTATTATATATTTATATATTATATAACTTATTAGATATTGAATTATCCACAATTAGTCGTCACTTTCATTGATTTAGCGTCATTTTTATCCATTTGGCGAGATTTTCGTTAATTTGGCAACATTTAAAAAAATCGCCAAGTTGGCGACATTCCGCCAATTTCGTCGCCAAAATCTCGCCAAGCATTATGGACAAAGCAGTAAGTTATTCTTACAGCAGATAAATTGGCGTTCAAATGCAAAAGTATTACTCAAAGTATCTTTTTTCATGAATGAAACGAGCTAGATCCACGAGAATGATGTCACCCAATTTATCGCATGGTATTACATATGAAAAGTGAACATGTTTCTCAATAGGAATTTTTTTTCTATGAGACTTTTTCATAATTTTTTTGAAAAATGTGCAATATCTCGAGAACGGTTCATGTTAGCGTTCTAAACTTTATGCCAATCGTTTTCTAATGAAAAATTACATAAGAAATGTCTATTTGCGTAACTTTATTAGCGGTTTTGATTTTTTGACGATTTTTTTCAAAATTTCATTCGAAAATTTAGGGGGGTTCTGAACATTCGATTACGAATAAAAACAATAGGCTTCCAGTGTTTACGGATTGTGATTTTTGTACCAAATTTGGTTCGAATCGGTCCATTCGTTCGTCAGTTATCGTCTCCACAGACTCACTGACACACACACACACACATACTTTCACACACACACACACACACACACACACACATACACACACACACACATACACACACACAGACATCACCTCAAAAATGTTTGATTCGTGATCAGGGATGCTTGAAACGTGCTCTCCCGTCGAAAACTCGAATTTTCGACCCCGTCACAATACTTTCCTTATACATTATGTATATAAGGAAAGTAAAAATGAAAGGACTCAAGTTTTAAGATGCACCTAATGCACCAAGATCTGTTGCAGTTACAGATTTCCTGGCTTGAGACAGGACACGATTGCCTTAACAAGCACTAACATAGATTAGAGATTTACATCAGCCAAAATTATATTTTGTGTCCCCGGGATATTGTGATGGATGACGAATATTTTATTAATTGTGCTGCATTATTCGGAAAAAAATTATACATCAGTTATTGGCAGGCCAAACTCATCAGATAGAGAATTTTGTCATAATTCTGCACACTACAGAGGATCAGTGTAGTGATGAATGCGTATTACTGACACTCATATATTATTACGAGCATCACCACTTTACTACGCACGGATTAGATGCAGTGGGGACACTACGTTTCTACGTAGCAATGATTGATGATCAAGATGCAGTGAGGGCGCTTATCAGAAACTCAGCAAATACCTTACTGACACTCAGCAAATACTTTACTGACACTCAGCAATTATATTGAAGGTGTACACTTGCTATTTTTCACTACATTGACTGATGATTCGAAATTTGATTATTGTTGGTACAGATTCGTGCATCTACGAATAGGGTGCTAATCAGGTTGCCACATCATTATAGATTCCTCGGAAAATCGAGTGGTAGCGACGTGGTTTGAGTCATACTCCTTTTTCACATTTTTATTGCATACTGGCTAACCATCGAATCGACAACTCTTGTTACAAATCCTTACTCTGTGGGTACACAAACTTGTTCATTCCCACTGTAATATCACACCACCTTTCTCAATTAGTTCTTGGTGATGCCAGTATGGAAGCTGTTTATTTATGTTATGTAGACATTGGTTCGTGTGAATGCACTATTTGGTATGCACTGCATTTGAAGTACCTTATTATCTTGATTGACACTTGTAGCCAAACGTCAACATGTCGTGAGACAGTATTCTTTGTTACTGTTGTCTGCTCCAACTTTATGCATCATTTATGTAATGTATGAGGGGTCAATGGTGTAACCGAGTACCTATGCAATAAAGAAAATTTACAGTACATGCCGTTTCATACATATTGCTCATATCATGCATTGCAATATTAAATAAAGTAAGATATTCGATCTATGTTATTGTTAACATTTTAAGTTTAGACCATCTTATCTTAATAACCTGCCACAAAAAGTTGTTGCGATTGATGATGCATTTAAGTTGTACTATTCCCGTCTGTAGTTGACAATCGTATGACAGCTTTTTTGACTTGTATTTTAAAACTAGTTACACTGTCGATGAGGATTTTTTCTTACTATATGTTTTAATTTATATTTATTTATTCAACATTTACATTTCAAAATATCTTTACACTTATATGAAATAAGGACTTTAATATCGCTGGCAGATGAACAATTTTGATCTACGCCCTGAATGAAGAAGCAATGAATGTCCTCATATCTAGAAATTTTATATCTAATTGCTATCCCCAGCAAAAACGGTGCTTCAGTGGAAAACGGGGAAACCTGAAAAATCCTGATTCCGAAAGAACAGAAAATAAGAAAAGCCGTCACTAGCTCATACCATTTAGGTAAAAAATGATAAAATACTTACCGCATTTACATCTGTATATTATTAATACTCTCATCCTCACATGCGAATTCTCTGGGTTCAAGGATAGAAAACTGTTAAACTCAGTTAAATAGAGTATTGACAGTGCAGGCGTGGCCACTGCTGACAAGCGGTGGATAAAGATTTCTCAAAGGCAACACAACCACCATTGTGATTTCAACGGGTCCAGTCAGTTTTCGTCTGCTATCAGTGATATAGTAATGGCGCAGACATGTTACATGGCTAATACTTAATAAACAATTTACCTTCAAACTATGTGTTTTAAAAATTGTTCCAATCATTCAAAAAATTAGTCCAGAATATTTGGATTTTCATAAGATCCCGAGAAAAGGACAAGAAAGTATCCTGCTTTTCACCGTGTACTGTCATCTCTTTAACTGGGAGTCAAAATGGTCGCTGTTGCGCCAGTCTGTATATATATGAGCCTTACGTTGTATTCAAGACGAGCATACTACGTCACCACAAAAGTGCCGCTTGATGAGCTGCTTAAAGAGAGCGTTAATCATAAGAGCTCGGAGAAGCCAAAACGCCATTCAATTTTTTTGCGCTTCATTACTTATATTTCGTTCAAAAGTCACAGTAATCGCCCCTTCGAAAATGTCCCAGTCCAGAGCATCTCTCTTGAAAATAGTTTGTCCCTCCAACTGTCACTCCCAACAGTCACATAAACATGATGTGATGACTTCCCAACCGCTCCAATGAGATGTTTATAACGAAGTTCAAGATCTTTGCAATATGAGTCAATATATGGATATGTGTCGATATATTTGCAATATGTGGATATGAGTCAATATATTTTCAATATGTGGATATGTAATATTTTGTCCGTTGGGCTTTTAAAAGTAAAAGAAAATTGAGTTTCGGAAGTAATAGAATTTTAGATTTGTAATTTTAGAATAAATGGAACTAACTAGGGAAATACACTCATTGCCATAAAAATTTGCGCACAAAGAAAGAGTTGTCAGAATTGAACGAAATCTTATATATGTGAGTGCAACGTTGATAAAAGTAAGTAATACAAAATCAAAGCAAAATGATCATTTATTACAGGAAAAACTACAAATGAATGGATGTTTTAGTACCTTTTAGGACCACCTCTACGTGAATACATGATGCGATACTGGTGGGCATTGAGGCATACAGGTCCCGTATGGTGTCCTGCGTCATTTCATTCTACAGTTGTTGTAAGCGCGCCTCTAGTTCGACCAAACTCGCAAGCTGTCCAACTTGTCGTTCCAAGTGATCCCAGACATGCTCGATCGGTGGCAAATCGGGGGATCGGGCAGACCAGGGAAGGGTGGTATTGCGGCGGAGGCATTCCTGTGGTACCCTTTCTGTGTGTGGACGAGCATTGTCCTGTTGTAAAATGTTTCTTGGGAGCCCTGCTATGAGTGGCAACACATGTGGCAGAACGATGTCACACGTACGTATCGTTGGTCTGTCATGGTTCCGTGGATCAATATTAAAGGTGATCGGGTGTTGTATGCGACGGCACCCCATAACCTCCCACCACCTGTGGGAGCGATGTACCACTGTAAAGCGAAGGCAAGATTGAGACGTTCACCACGGGGCCTCCACACACGTACACGGTTGTCATCACTGACCAAACTGAATCTCGATTCGTCACTGAAGACGACCTGGTTTCATTTGTCAGCGGTCCAATCCTTTCGAATGCGACACCACTCCAAACTGAGGCAACGGTGGGTCGGTGTCATTGACAGTACACGTAATGGGCGCCGCGATACCAAATGTCCTTCAGCTAGGCACTTCGCGATGGTACAGACAGATACAGGGGCCCGTAGTGAAGGTCCTGCCTGTGTCCGGATGGCGGACAATGATACAGTTGGTGCTGTGCGTGCATGGCGGGTAATGGGACGGTCTTCTCTTCTATTGGTTTGCTGAGGGCGTCCTGAGCCTGGCCGCCGGGTATGCGACCTCTCTCTCGTCGACTGATCTGAACACCTCCTGACAGTAAAGTCAGAACGGCCTAGGTGGCGGGTTACTGACCGAGCTGACCACCCGACTTACATCATCCCTATGATTCTTCCCTTCCCGAACTCTGACAGCTGATCATATTGTCTTCGATGGCGGCGTAACGGCAACCCTAATGAAAGAGCGTCCCTCTGCAACAGATTAAGTACAGGCAAAAAGTCTCTGCGTACCTTTTTTCTGCGCCAGAGGGAACGAAGTTCAACGTCCTCTGGTGGCATTACGCAATGCGCAATCACTCTGTATTTTTAATCATTTGCATATCTGCCTAACACGTGCCTTCATACCAAGTTTCGTTACGATCCCACAATTAGTTTTTGGTGCGCAAATTTTTATGGCAGTGAGTGTATAAGTAGAAACTGTTCGAAGTTTTGCACATGGTAGCTTGAATTACTAGTTATATATTATAGATTAATTAAAACACATATATTTACAGAAACTATATTTTAAAACATGAAAAACATTGGAAAATACAGGCTTTCATGAAATATTATTTTGTTGTACTTAAAACATCATGACAATGCCCACATATTTACAGACAGAGCATCCCAAGGATAGTCTTCATTGGAAAACGGTTGAGTCGAATTTAAAGATGATTTAAACGTATAAACCTATAAAAACCCTATACTTTTATGTACTGAAGGGAGAAAAATGAACCAATATTGAGAAAAATATATTTCTTTGAAAAATACATATATTACAAGTCGTTGGAAACTAAAAATATTCAAATAACAGATTATTTCTTGCTTTCAAAGCGCATAATATGGGGCATTTTATCATTTGATGTTCTATTATTAGATTTAAATGTTAATATGTATATGAATAAAAACTCTAATAGGCGTTATGTTCAGCATTATTATATTTTATCGAATTGTTTTTTGTATTATAATCTTTACATCTTTCAGAAAAAAATTTAACAGTTAAATAATTTATTTTTCACATTTTATGTAATGCTGAAAACACACATAACTGCAGCTAAATGTAAAATCTTTTTTATCGCTCTGTATCTAATTTAATTACACTTTTAAGGTAATCGCATACGTAACATCCCTATTTATATTACGTATTTGCCCCGTTGAGGGATTTTTACAGGAGTTAAAATGTGGTTTTTGTTGATTTGTCTAGGGAGAAAGTACTTCAAATATTTAAAGAAATAAAATATGAAATAAAAAGCAGCTTTAAAGATTTGAATACATTTGAGAAAATCCCAAATTGTCAAGAAAAAGATAGAAATTTTTCCATTTATCTTATGTTTATAGATTTTTATTTTAACTGCATTGCTTATGTATGTAAAAGGAAAGGTATTATGATGAGGGTAAAACATGTGACTAAGCAATCTGTTATGGCGCTGTACGTTTTCAATCATCCCTGAATACGAATAAATATTGTAAAATGATGTATGCCACAACTCGTTCCATCTTATAGAAGAATTCATATTTTCTTTAATGTTTTTCTTATCATAGTTGGAATTTGCTTTTGGAACGGCCTATCTCAATTAAACTCAAATAAAAAAAAAATAAAAACATTCTTATAAATTTTACAACTTTGAAAATATTTTACTTACTCATTGAACAACAATTATTTTGTAACTTAACCATTTTGCAAAAAATAAAATTGATATATATATATAAATTGTTGATATTTAAACGAATTGACCATCCTGGGAAAGATTGATCCTTTAAAGTAAAAGGAGAACAATGAATTTTAGAAATAAAAAAAGACAATCTAAGCATAAACAACGTCAAGATATCTTCAATCAATGTCATTGGATGAGGTCAAGATATCAGCCATTCTATAAAAATAAACACTAATTTGAACAAATACATAAAACAATTAATTTTAGAAGTACGTAAATTATATGTGTTGACAAAATCAGAAGTTCCCTTTTTTCTTTAAATCTCATTCTCCAGTTCATCTCTCTAGATTTGCTACTAATATTGCAATTTCGCTCCTCTGTTCTTTATGTTGTAAATATTTATCCTCTGTGTCTGATTTCTATGAACTGGAAAAAAATTTCTGTTGCTCAAAATTTTAGTTGACTCACATATGCTGTTGTAGTGTATAGCACACAATTGTTAACAAGCGGGTCTGGTATGGTTAGTATTCCAGGTAAAATCTCTGTAACTGTTACAGTTCACGATATTTGTGTCGCAGCTTAGTGAGTTCTCCAGTAGCTTCAGGAGGTTTCTTCATAAAATAATGTTTATATCTAATTGCAGACGGTTCGCACATTTTCCTTAATATTCTCCTTGCTCATCTATGCTTTTGTTTCACTAACTTTTCTTAATATATGTGTATCAATATGCTCAGTTTATTCAGAATATAGGATAATTTAGTCCATTCTTGTATCTATGTAGAATTTTCTCGATGCTTTTTTCACATTGTCATCGAATCTCCACTATATCCCGATTTCTGTAGGTTTTCCTGATAAAGTTTCTGCTATGGTAGAAACCAAAACCCATATTGCCCCCTTACTCTATGTATTTTACAAGGCATTTCGAAATCACTTCAGGTATAACAGCTGCCTTAATCTCACTGATAATTGCATCTGATTCATCTCTTTTCATAAATGTTTTTGATCGTTTGCAATTCTTTGTAGCAGCGAAATTTTAAGTGTTTGTTTATTATCTTAAAGCTCAAATACTACACTTCAAACTTCTCGTATTCATATTTCTCACGCTTGCTCATTCTTAAAGTCTCACTCTTAAATTGCTTGTTTTTAATGTTTGTATTACAAATTTACGTTTGTTCATTATTTATGTTCAGTCTTTACTTATAATATGAATAATGGAAATAACAGAGCAGAAAAATGTAATTATAATCCTAGGATTTTAAACATCAGTTTCAGAAATTGAGCTGAGCCATTTGTAAGTCCAAGTACAAGGAAGCATCAAGTTCTTTAGTAATGAGATGATTTACTGAGGATTTTAACACTTAGTTCTTTTCCACATTCGATTCAAATAGTGTCCTTGAAACACTTTTTATTCAGAATCGGCTGTTATTAGAGCTAATATGAAGCCAAAAAATATGATGGCTCTCAAAATGTCTAATATATTTTCTTTTTTACAATAAGCCTATTTATTGATTTTCAGACAGATATATATTTGAGAAAGCTTTACTGGGTTCAATTGTTTCCCGCACATTATCGAATGTGTTTTATGTGTTGGAACAATCATGTGTTGGATAAATCTAGTAAATCTTATTCGATACTATGCTTACAGTTTTTATCTATTTTGAATGCCCTGAAAATCACTAGGCTGATTATATTTACAAGATAAAGTAGTCGTAGAAAAAATTATGAATTGCTTTAAATATTTATAGAGCTATCCTACACGTATTCACTTCATTATAAGGTTGATACATTTTCAGGGATGCTCAAGAGTGTACGTCTATCAAAATCCAAGATTATGTTTTATAACCTCATTATAATACTTATATTTCCCGTATGAATTTTTGGAAATATTACATTATAGGGGAAATGAAAACTCGAAGATATCCAAAAAGTATTTAAAAACTTACTACTAATAAATGCAATTAAATTTCAAATTTTAATATATTTTTAAGTATTTAAATCTAAAGTAATATGTGCATATTATTCTATATATATATAATTTGTTTCTTAATAATTGAGTTTTTATTGGTATACATAAAACTTTATTTTACGTACTTTATTGTCGTAGCTACAAACTGCCCAAATGAAGAATGAAAATGTGTACTTACTGTTGTTAAGAATATACTGTTTAATATTGTATTCTAAAAGTAAGTATAATATTGTTTTTAAACATGACCTTCACATTTCATTAAATATGTGCAGCAAGGCACATATAATAATCTTCATTTATGGAACCAATTTATTCGAATAAAGTCAGGTTTCTAATTATAAGACAGATGACCCCATACTCGGTATCGCGTAAAATGGATATTAGAACTATCCATCAAAAATGCCAATATTTTTCCCATTTAATCTTAATTAAATTACACCTTGTATGAAGCTGTGTAAAAAGTACTTAAGAGACTTGTCAAGTTGAATTATAATGGACCTGACGCAGCAAAATTCAAAATTTTATATTACTAAACGACACATCAGTCATTATTTAATGCGCTTAATGCTGTTGGTATAGACGTTTTTAAATTTATTATTTGCCTTGACTTTAGAAAATAAGGGAAAATCGTATGACGTTATTGTAAGTTAATTACGAAGTATAGTGATATTTTTATGTATAGAACAGCTGGATAAATTACTGCTTTTAAAGTAGGATGAACTGGGTAATAGTAGCAAGATATGCAACTAAAATTTTTCCAAAGCGGATGTTAATTTTAAATTTTAATATTAGAATTTTAAAATGAACAAATTTCCAAAGTCCACTTTTGGAAGAAATTACATATTGGATCAAATCACTTAAAGCTTGTCAGACTTTGCAGTAAAAGTAAGATTCTTTCAAATCAGAACAAAAACAAGATAGGAATCCAAACTAGGTAGGAGTACAAAAGTAAGTACCAATAATCGATAAACACGAAAATAAAATAAAACATCAAGAACATAATAACTCGATTTAATGGAATAGCTGAGGGAAATCAGAATTAAATATACACAAATGGAAAGTACTAGTTTGTGTTTCTTCATTTGTGCATCTTATTGACTAAAGGCCAAAAAATGCTTTTGGATGTCGCACAAAGATTTAAAACCGTGACTATTCAGGCGAAACAGGGATGTATTGTAACTATCCCTTTTTCTATTGTTCTGTGATTAATGCAATGCAATACAATACTGCAATAGATGAATTGCATAATTTTTTTTATTGCAAAGCGCTTAGACAAATACATCTATTAACTCCCATGTGTCACGCAGTGGCACATGTGTGTGTGTGAAGTTAGAACAAAGAACAAAAAGTAAAACAATGTTCAACAAGAGTCCTGCTACTACATGAGTTTTCTAGCTCTCTAATAGCATGTATGGACGTCTTCCCCGATGATGCCACTGTCCATATCAACCATCTTTCTGCACAGGGCACATACTGGGATATTATAGATGCCGAAACAATGTAGGTACATGGCTAAGCAAATAGATCTGCATTATAGACTTTCATAAATAGATCTGTTAACAGTCAAACCTATTCAATTGCTTTCCGGATTCAAGCAAATAAGGAGCACCTAGGAAACAAAATATATATACAAGAAAATTATAAAGGAACTTTCATATAGTAGCAAGTGGTGTGTACATTTAATTTTCGACGGAATTATTAAGCATTTTTATACTTTTACATACTTATTTTGTATAATCATGCACATTATCTAAAACTCCGGAAGTGACATACGAAAACGAACGAAAAGTCGAAATCCTTAGTGAACCCCATAGCCCCCCCCCCCTCTGGAATTCGAAGCTGAATCCATACCAGCCATCATTTAAACTGTTCATAGCCAATTCTGAGGAATATATGGGAATTTTTGAAAGTGGGTCATTCAATATGTAGACTTCAGGTGAGTGTCGCCCCATAATTAGTTTTTTTTTGTTTTACCATACATATTATGGTATTGAAACCTTCAAATCTAAATTTGTAAAATATTCTGCCCAATATTGGTGGAGTTGAGGGGTTTGACAAATGAATATTTTTAACAAATGGCGACTATTTTGGATACTGCACCAATGGAATGTATGTAATAACTTGAGAATTATTGGTTTAAACTCAATAATTCGGATACCAATTTGGAGCTATTTATACCAGAAATGCATATATAATATAAAATATCAGTAACTTTATATTTCAATATTTTTATTACATGTAAAGTGAAAAAATCAACTTCAGAAAATAATTAACTGTAATGGATCGTAACAGTGCAGATTTTATATAGTTTTTAATTTGGTAGAAGCACTAACTAATTCTTGTGCATTAAGCAGAAAAAAATAAGAATGACGATATTTCTTATTAATTGAAACATTGCTATTATACACATACGATGTCAAGGTGTACCATCAGAATATTAAACTTCATGCTATACATTCCCTTGTGATGTTTCCCATTAACATTCTATTTATCTATATAGAAATGATTAAATATCTTACCTGTAATAATATTATAATATTTTCAATCATAAAGCTACCTTTTTTATTGTTTTTGAAAAAAAGTGGATCTTTATATCCGGCTAATTTTTCAATTTTATCAATTCAGTAAGCGAAAAATAATTACAAGTCACATGATATAAAATATATCTTCATTTTCCGATTCCGTGCATCAAATTTACATCATATTACAACCGTTGATGCAAATGGGATACACAACTGAGATTTTCCAATTACGCACGTACTGATTAAGTGAGGCATAATACTAACTTCCTTTTTATAACTGTTCTTAACTTTGAATTTAGCATACTAAAATTGATATATGCCTGATAAAATTTATGATGTTGAAAATGCGCATGCGTATACGCATATTGATCTCATAATGGATCAAAACACCATTCCATCGCTTCTCATATATATATATATATTAGAAAAATTGTATAATAACCAAATACTAAGTAATTAATGATGAAACATTAAAACAATAAAATTACCAAAACAGTTAAAACATGGCCACCATTTTGAGAAAAAAAAGAAATTAACAGCACTAAGCTTAATTTGGAGGTTAATTTAGATCAGGTTCCACTTCAGGTCTGAGAATCTAATTCAAATAAACCCAAACAAATGCTTGTTTCGGATATGGCAATAGTTAGTTATTATAACTATCATAGCGCAGACAACAAGCATAAATGGAGGATATATATATATATATATATATATATATATATATATATATATGTGTGTGTGTGTGTGTGTGTAATATCCTATTTATACGACATTTAGTTCCAATCAATTAAGTAGTTTCAGAGTTATTGCAAAATAGGTATGAGGAGGACACTTAAAACTTTGAAAACAACTTTTTCCCGCAATCATATAATATTCAATGTTTGCATCAAATGTAATGTCAAACTGTTAAGTTTTTTTTGAGGCTACTTATTTTCTGTACTACGATTCAATGCATAGTGTGTAGGCGTGCTGAACTCGACACGGACAAGTTTAATACATTGATTTTGAACAGGCTGACCAATACATCGACAGGTCAACCAACAGATAAGTAGGCAATCCTGAATGACGGCCGAATTATTACCAATTTTCATATCTTTTAGCTTTCTTGAGTTTTTGTTGTTTCTTGACAGGTGAGTAGTTACTTCATAAATTTATTTATTAATTAAGTATGCTAAATTAAGTATCTTATAGTATACAACTACCTCCATTGCATATTCGGAATGCTTAAAAAGATATTTTCATAATCCGAATCCTCTTGAACTTATAAAATTCCAATGTTACTTAAAAGTGTTTTCGACACGAAAAATATATTTTGCTTTTGATTAGAAAATGATATATTCTAATAATAGAGGAAAAATGAGTTCTTTAATAACACCACACACTTAATACTGAAAACTTCAAAGTCCTCATGCATTTTATTGCAACTGTTAGGAAGTTTCATACCTGTTTAACATTCTACCATAGATGCTTACTATTAACAGCTTTAATTATACTCATTAAATCTTTGCATTTCGAAAGTGAATAATATCGCTTCAATTGACCTAAGTGCCCTAAAATTTTTCGTTTATCAACTCTCAATAATAACAACTGTCAATAACAACCGATGATCGATAAACACTAAAATAAAATAAAACATCAAGAACCGAATAACTCTATTTAAGAAAAAATTGAGATAAATCTGTGGTAAATGAATTATTTGCTAAAGTTAAAATTGTTAATTTCAATGAGTAATGTGCATTTATTTACAGATATTGTAATTGGGCTCTTACTAGGGGTAATTGGAGTGATATTGCGGCCAGCTTATATCTTAATAATTTACTTACCTCAATTGAGTGAGTGATTACTCTAACAAATAATTAATTCACCATAAAATCAGAATTAAATATACACAGATAGAAAGTACTAGTTTGTGTTTCTTCATTTATGCATCTTGTCGAATCGGATCAAGAATGTTTTTGGCTGTAGCAAGCACAAAGATTTAAAACCGTAACTGTTCAGGCAAAACAGGGATGTATTGTAACTCTACTTCTGTTCTAGAGTTTTGTGATTAATGCAATGCAATACCGTAATTGGTGACTTGCATAATTATTTTATTTCAAAGACACTTAGACAAATACATCTATTAACCCCCGATGTCACGTAGTGATGCATAAAGGTAGAGCAAAGAACAAAAAATAGAACAAACAATGTTCAACAAGATTCTAACTGCTTCATGAGCTCTCTGGTGCTGCAATACCATGCATGGACTTCTTCCCCCGATGATGCTGAACATTCTAACAGATATTCACTGTCCATATCTGCCATCCTTCTGTACGGGGCACATACTGGAATATTATAAATGCCAATGCAATGTAGGTGTTTGGCTAGGCAAATGGATTTGCATAATAGACTTGCATTATAGACTTTGTTATATAAGATGGAATGCGTAAAAAGAGATTTTCATAATCCTAATCCTCGACAACGTATAAAATTCCAATTTTAAATAAATGTGTGTCCTACACGAAAACCATATTTTGTTTTAGCGTAGAAAATAATATATGATAATAATAGAGAAAAACTTAGTTTTTAAATAACACCACATACTTTATACAGAAAGCATCAATGCACTTATGTATTTTATTGCAACTGTTAGGAAGCTTCTCACATATTTTATATGCTATCACAGATGCTTGCTATTAACAGCTTTAACTATACCCATTAAATCTTTGCATTTCGAAAGTGGATAAGCATGCTTCACTTGACCCCAGTGCCCTCAAAATTTTCTTTAATCAACTCTCAATAATTATATATTTACAGTTAAAAGCATCTCTGTTTATAGTAAATGAGAGTGTTTTATGTTCATTCCTTATATGGTAGCCTCACCTTATACCCGTATTAAAAATGTTTTGAAAAAGGTACAGACATAGTTGAAAATCTTTTAAATGACCATTTCACCTAATAAGGCTTGTAGAGTCCATTTTGACGATAAGAGCTTGCGATTTCGTTCCAGTAGTTCAGTGGTAGGGTATCCGATGACCAGTACAAAGATCCATGGTTCGATTACAGGTTGAGGAAGCAAAGTACTTTACAATACCGCCAGGACAAAGCATCCCTGTAGGTTAGTTCAAAGATGTTAGAGGTCTGAAAGTGCATCTTAGTATGACTAGCACGGCTTTAATGGGCTCTGGCATATTGAGCACAGATTTCAAATCAGGAGGACAACGACCATGCAGGAAGCTAATTTGAAGGATAAAAATCAGCAGTAGCAGGCTAACCTGAGGAAAAAATAGCAGAGAGCGGTTAGGCAGTATGTTAGTTGCACGTCAATCTGACATTAGAAGGTGAAGAATGTAGAGTCCACTTCGACAATAAGAGCGTGCAATTCCGTCTTAGTAGTTTGTAGCGAGAATGCTAAATCATCAGCTTTGAAGTGCCGGGGTTTGATCCCGGGGCCAATGCTTGGTAAGCCAGTATCATAGCGTTGAGCTAAATACGTCTCCAGCTCAAGGGATTTAATACTGCCTATGAGCGTTCGCTACAAGTTCAACGGTAGAACGTCGGCTTTGAAGTGTCGGGGTTTGATCCCGGGACCAATGCGTGGTAAGCCAGTATCATGGTGTTGAGCTAAAGACGTCTCCAGCTCAAGGGATTTAATATTGCCATATAAGCGTTCGCTACAAGTTCAACAGTATAATGTCGGCTGGCTAGTATGAAGGTCAATTCCAGGTTCGGACAGCTGATTTCAGGTGCGGATTGGGGCGCCGAGACACTGGGCAAATGCCCGGTGCGCCGCAAATAATTATGCTGGTCAAGGGCCGTTAAGCGATTTCAAGCGTGTTACTGAAAATTACCTCTATTAGAGAAAAGTGGACGTTTGGGAAGAGCCAACAATTGTGTCTTTATTCCAGAGAACCACTGGCTATTAAACCTAAAAGTTATATATATTCCTAAATAAATCTCTCTTACAACCTCCTAATAAATGCCAACACACAGTGGAGCTGTTTGGCTTTCAACTGCTGTAAACGTGTTGAAAAACTTAACTCTTTACTGGGGGGAATAAATGAGCCCGAGGCAAGGCTACCTGGAATTATTCTGGGTAGCTTTACCCATGGGAAGAAGTATATTTGAAAATGACACCCGCTTAACTGAAGATTCGTAGGAAAATGTGTCACATAGAATTGTTCAGATGGGAACGATACACGTGGGACGCGTGTGGTCTTCTCGCGTAAATTCATTCTTTACAATGTATTCAAAAGAAAATTGCAAACGGAACAATAGTAATATTTCTTGCCGCCGCTCTAAGCACTGCCGTTTAGAGTAGCCTAGTAGGCAGTGCTCTAAGCCATATTTCCCTTCATTCAAATGCTTTGTTAACACTCCCTTAGTCATTAAATCTACGACTGAAACCTGAACGTACAACATTCATAAGGAGTGATTTCTTATCTATTCCTTCCCAGAAATACATTCTTGATTTAAATATGATGCTCAGAACTCGGTCAGTTCCTTCGTTAACCTGGAGTTCGTTCTCACTTAGTAATTTTTGAAATATATATACTGCTCACAACATATATATATATATATATATATATATATATATATATATATATATATATATATATACTGCTCACATATATATACACAGCGCACAACTGAAATCGCAGCAACATAGCGTTGTAGATGTAGCTTTATGTAAATCAGACATTGGAGACAGCAAGACGAGATATGCAAATGATCACAGTTTCGTTACGCATAGTGACGTAACACCTTGCCGAGCAGCATAAAAGCGTCAGGTCAAGGATGAGCGATATCACAGCTAAATTGTAGCGTCAGTGGTTTTAGGTTGTAAAAATCATCGCAGTATGCCAATAATACGTCGACGAATCGCATACGTTCAGTTGTCGTCAACGGAACGGTAACAAATCATTGTTTAACGTGAGGGTGGAGTGAGCCTTTGAAGGATCGCAGAACTATTGGGTCGTGATGTGAACACACTTCAAAGGTGTGTGTTACAGTTCGTGAGAGACAATGAAACGACACGAAGATCAGGTAGTGGAGCTTCCAAGAGTACCACACCATGTGAAGATCGTATGTTTCGGAGAAGCGTTGAGCGGGAGCTGTTTACCGCAGCAACCGTGTTACAACGACATGTATACCACACATTTATCCACCTGTTACATCGCCTCCAGTGGTGTCAAATGAGACGCAATTGGCCGGCAGAATGGCGAAACATTCTGTTTAAGGATGAATAACGATTTTGTTTTGTCATGCAAGATGGCCGTACTCGCGTATGACGGCGCTTTCAACAACGCCACCAGGGAACGTTTTCTATCAGTGGCCACATAGCCCCCCTAAGTGGTACCATGGTTTGGGGTGGTATAACATTTGGTAGACGAGTACATTTGGTCCACGTTTCTGGCAGTATCGCGGCACAACGACGCGTCTCTTACATTGTGAGACCTGTGGTACAGCCTTATTTGTCAATTAGGCCTGGACTGCTTTTTCAGCAGGATAATGCCAGGCTAGAATGAATAGTCTACAAGGTTTTGATATTCTGCCTTGGCCAGCATATTCTCAGGATTTGACGCCAATTGAGCATATCTGGGACATCATGGGTAGCCGATTAAGAGAGCTCCCAATTCTAGAAAATCATTGTCAGTTACAAGCCCAATTGCATGCTGTGTGGAATGCCATCCCTCAGCAGACCATTGACCATCTTATTGACGGGATTCCTCGTCGTATTCCATCCTGCACAGCCGCTCGCGGTGGGCCTATTCCATATCGATTTAATGTCAATAAAGTTCCATGCTTTCATTTTACAGATATGATTTTTTGATCATTTGCACCTCTCCATGTTACAATTATATTCTATAAATTTCATAAGGATACATAAATTTCTTCATGGTGTTACGATTTCAGTTGTGAACAGTGTATTTAGCTTAAAAAAAAAAGTGTTTACTTTAATTTATCAATTATGTATTAAATTATTTGTATTAAATTAGAACCAATCTAGGTCGAGTTTCAAACATTTAAATCTTCGATGAAAATCATCAAAAATGGATTCAGAAAAAAAAAACGTTAAGAAGGAGCTGAAAAGCATCCCAAAAAAGCCAAGAAATAAAGAATAGAAGAAGCCAGAAGTGTTTTAAATTAACTCACCTATTTAGTGCTCAAACTTCACAAATTATAACTTTGATGGTGATTATGAACAAAATTAATTGGACAGGCTTTATTTATTTTATAATTTCTTTGTTATTATGCTTCTGTAAATACTTACATTGTATTATTTGAAACGTTTTTCTATCTCTATAATGACAGAAATACAATGATCGTGGCCGTAGCATGGAAACAAACAGGATAGAATGAAACTCAATGGTGGGTCACAAATACAGAAGAAAATACTCGCTAAAAACCTTAATTTTTAAATGCATTAATAATCAATTTTTTTGAAAAAGAAATTTAGTTATAATCCACATATCCGATGATTGTTGAATTAGATACTTTTGGATATACCACCCGTATTTCATATTTAGGTTTTGATTTATTGAGTGACCATTTTAAATCTACCAAATTATAAAACAAATTAATTTAATCTAAATATGTGTTACTCGTAATATGCTGCGCCGTGCTTACAAAATTTCTCATGTGCATCCTACTTTAATATCCAAAAATGCCTTTCACATATCTATTTTCTTTTATAATATTTTCTCATACTGTATGTATAGAAAAAATATTGTTTTGCCGAAAATTTTTTAATTCGCTTTTGACAGAAAAAGCATTAAGAACTGAACACAGTTTGAACAATGATGACCGTTGTTGGTATTGCTACGAGAAAGAAATTGTATTGTACATTATGTAAAATCTATAACTTGATATAATATTTTATAAGTCGCAAGATTTGAACACAAACTGTTCAGAATTTAAGATATAGCATTTTTTCCCTTATGAAAAACAATGATAATAGTATAATCAATACAGGAAACTGATAACTATAAAGCGTTTAGAACTAAACTTTGTTAACGGTAAGAGGGGCTAAAATAACGTCTTCTGTGTTCCTTTCTTACAGCATTCGAAGTAAACATTTGTACCAAAAAAGTTCTAAAATCCTTGTTTTAAGAAGTTTTGTGCTAACTAATACTTCATCCTATGCCTTATATTGTCGAGCAGTAATGTCCAGGGAGTCATTGTCCATAGATGGTGAGGGAAGATCAGTTGCGAGTTTTCTTGCTTCAGGAAACTGATATCTGAAAGTCGGCATGAATGTTAAAAAATATTATAAAAATATTACGTATTAACACAAATCATTCTAATGTATCCAATCAATCCGTTTGACTGACCTATTAGACTGTTATCAAATAATTTAATTTTCAAGGAATTGGAAATATTTATAAGAACAACTTTCATACCAAAGCTCAAAAAAGATACATTAGTTTTCCTTCCGATACTGCTTATGGTAAAGCATTACTTGCATTTTACTTTAAATCAAGTTATGCTCAAATTCAAATCTTTTAAACCATTTCTCAAAGTACTAAACCTAATTTATTTTGTAAAACCTTTGATTTATATAACATTTTGCCTGCTTTAAAATGTTTTGACATTAAGGATTTGCTGTGAATTTAGGCTACGAGTACATTGTACAAGTCTAATGTGCCATATTGCCATTAGCTGAAATTGGAGTATATGTACCAAAGATGATCTTGTTTCTAACTAGGCCTTCCCTGACCCAATGGCGAACCCATACAAGTGATGCATCTAACGTGAAGCACCTCTTCTTATTTTTAAAATGATAAAAATTGCTACTTTTATATTTCACGAATATAAGCTTTCAAGGTTAGATGCAAACAATATCCATATTGCTAGTTTCATAGTTTTTATTTCGTTTAGGCAATGTTTATTTTTGTGTCGGCGTGGTGGCCGAACGGTCAAGGCGAGCGTTTTCAGCGATCGATCGGCCGCCGCGTTGTGGGTTCGAGTCCCACGTAAGACATAGATGTTGTGTGATGTGGGCGTAGTGTGTTCCGCCCCCCTCTGGTGCGCCTGAGGCAACGTCCTAGGACGGCGAAATGGTTCACGTTTACGGCCGAATATAGGGCGAATGATGAATAGTCAAAGTGCCTGGCCATTGGGAAAAAAAAATGTTTATTTCTGTGGTGAACAGAAGAATATGGGTCTCAGTCAGCTTTCAGAGCCCTAAGTGACAGCTTAGTATGAATATAGGTAAATTCACCTTGTCTAAATTATATATAAAATATGGAAAAATTAGCTATGGAAAAGATTTAAAAAAAAAAGCTGCATTAGGGAAAATTTGATGAAGTATAGATGGGCCACGCAAATAATTTGTTCGGGCCGGTCTGATGGTGCCAATCTGCCCCTGATAAAGCAAGCAGTGACCCGCACCAGGCACCATATACAATATAGGGTATTGCAGTCCCTAACATAAATAAAGGAAAAATAGGCACAGTCAAAGGTACTTCGTTTTAGGCACCAAATAGAGTAGCCGCCGCACAGGAGTCAACAAATATGAGGATAAAGTAAACAGAAAGATACCCAGGTACTCGGACATTGACATAAGGGTTAATGCCATCACTTATTATAAAAAGTAGAAATAATGTAAGATTCATAATTTGACGCTATGCTAATTTCATAATATTATTGATATTTAACAAAAAGGGTGAACAGTTTATTTGTCATTGAATACATGCATTTATGTGAAATATTTAAAACTTAAGATCGTTAGAGCATCTTATTGTATGCAGATGCCATACAGATCGAGTATGAAAGAAACTTTTATAATAAACTTGAAGAATAAAATAATAAACTTAAAAAATACTACTAAATTAATACTTTTATAATAAACTTAAAAAATATGAAGTCGAGGTGCCAAAGGAAGGTTATCTGATGCAGTCTAACACAAACAAATTGGAATTGGAGAAAATGACATTTGTGTTAAAATCGATAACTTCTTTCGATTTGCAATGGGACTAAATGCGGGAAATGTAGTAATTAAGGTACATTTGACAAATTTCAGAAATTATTGGTTGGTCGCGACAATCGACATGCAAAGTAATTAGTACGTAGTGATATCGGTAAAACATTCATCACAGAAACAGCTTTCAATTTTTCGAATTTCGTGGTTACACGGGTTGTGTACATCATTTTTGATAAATATTTTTGTGGGTTTATCAAACAGTTGCTGTTTTCTAAACAAATGTTCTTAAAGAACTAATTAAGCAATAAATTTTGCTAAAATGATTCTTAATAAGCTAAATATTTGTGTTGTGTTTTTAACAATGTTGCAAATAAATCTAAATTAAAAGTTAAGTTGTAATGAATCCACTAATTTCGATATAAGACGGAGCTTGAATTATGGAAACTTGTAAATAAATTTAAATAAATGCATTTTTAATATTTGTGTTTTTAATACCCTGCAAAAAAGTCTGGAAAATTGATTACGAAATGTATTTCAATTCTGTAATGTGAGTCACATAAAAAACAAAAGCACTTTCTAACAAGTTTATTATATATGTAAGAAGTTCAATAGGTGCAATTTGATAAAAAATTATTTTATGAAATATATTCTTCATCGGTCAGTTTTTCTTCCGTTGAGAAATAAGTGTCGTCTGACACAATTTACAGTTATCTCCAAATTTTTATTAGCATTTTGATTGATTTTGAGAAATTAGTATTTTGATTGATTTTGAGAAATTAGTATTTTGATTGATTTTGAGAAATTAGTATTTTGATTGATTTTGAGGAATTGGTATTTTGGTTGATTATCGTAGATCAGTATTCAGATTATATTTAAATTTTAATATTTCAAGGTGTACTTTGTAATGTTAATTTGGGATTGCTACCAAATGCCCTCGTCTGATACGCTGTCATCATTTGTAGATGGAATGGCTAAATAACACAAAATGTAAACAAATTACAGAATCTATTTAAACTGGCTTAAAAGCAATATTTAAATTGGTTTAAAAGATATATTTAAATTTGCAGTTGAAGAAGGAGAAAATGTCCTTATTTACTGTACAATATTTTAGTGAAATTTCAAATGAAGTATAAAACAAAATAAAAATAATTTATTTTATGATCCAATTTTCTATTCGCCTTAAGAAGAACTATGGGTGTTTATCGTAGGATGGGCGTAGGATCATTAACATTAAATCTATGGGATTTTCAATGGGATTCGTGTTTTCCATTTTCTATATCTACCAATTAAATTATAAGATTCAGAGTAATTTCTTCACACTGCTTATTTATCTTTTGGATAATGTTTCTCTTGCAAGTAAAAATGAATTCAGTTGAAAATAATATTTCGCTTTACAGAATAAAATTCTTATGTCGCAAGTTGCAGCCATTCATTTTAATGGTGAAACTTTCCGGTTAATAGAATGAGGATTGTTGAAATAACTCATACGGTTTTAATAAATTTTTACCTTCATACTTTGAGAACAGAAATTCAGTGTTCGGAAGTTATCCTACAAAGACTCACAGATGGATATATCTATAAACATATAGATATCAATAAAGCAATTTTTCAGTCGGATTTAGAACTTCTCAAAATGTGTAATTTGTTCTGAATGTGTCTCGTTTAATGATCAGATCAGGCTATTTATTTTCTGCCTTTTTACTTTCCTCATATACACATAACGTTATAAGGAAACTATTGTGACGGAGTCGAAAATTCGAATTCGAGTATTCGACTGGAGAGCATGTTTCAATCATCCCTGAACATGAATCAGACGTTTTTGAGGTGATGTCTATGTGTGTGTGTCAGTGCGCCTGTGGAGACGATATCTCACAAACGAATGAAGCGATTCGAACACAAATTGGTACAAAAATCACAATCAGTAAATATTGGAAGTTTATTGTTTTTACTCGTAATGAAATGTTCAGAACCCACCTAAATTTCAAAATGAAATTTTTAAAAATCATCAAAAAATCAAAAATATTTAATAAAATTACATAGACAATCATTTCTTATGAAAATTTTCATTAGAAAACGATTGATACAAACTTTAGAATTCTAGCATGAACCGTTCTCGAGATATTGTACATTTTTCAAGAAAATTTATCAAAACATCACATAAAATTCATAAAAAGTATTAACTATTGTGTAATTTGTTCACTTTTCATATGTAATATTATGCGATAAATTTATTTTCATTCTCGTAAATCTAGCTCGTTCCATTCACGAGAGAAGACGCTTTGGGTAATAGCAGTGGGTAATAGCAAATTGATAAAAATGACGCCAAATGGGATGCAATGTTTTGCAATTTTTGATTCCGTCATATGATGGGCATACCTTTTAATTATATAAGGAATACTTTTCTAAATATCGCCAACTTGACGATATTTAGCTCCAGATTTATGAAAATGACGCCAAGTTAATGAAAATTACGCTTAATTGATGAATTTATTATTCAAATATTTCAATATATGGATATATTGCTTATTGAGGATGCTATTAATATTGATAATTGTTAATTTAGAGTTGTGTAAAATATAAGTTAATTGGGTACGAAATAGTTTTACATGTTGTCATCCGGAAAAGCGCCAAATGTACAATTGAATATTACAAACACTTTGCCGTAGAGTTTTTCATCACTTCTTCACCGTTTAAGGAGTAAATGATTGCATTATATAAGGAAAGTCTTGTGTTGCCCACATCAGATTTTTTATGATATCGATTGGGTGCTTTTAGATATTCAAATACACCGAGTGAAAAATCAAATATAATAAAATGTTTTTGCGACGCCAGATTTAGAACTATTTCTATGATTTGCTATGAAACGTCAAACACATTGTGCCGTGGATCTTGAAAGTAAAGTACTCGTAAGAAATAAAGTACTTGCATCATGTAGAGAAAGTCATGTGATGCCCACATCAGGCTAGGTTTTGTTTTGTTTTGTCTATTGAACATATAATTTAATTATGGAATTATTTTTACCATTGAGTACTGAAATATCCAACTTTATAGTTCAAGATTTATTATTACTGAATCATAAACATAAAGATAAAATTGGTTTTATTGCGTGATAATGATATATACCGTGGTAAAACGATGTCCCACATTACCAGAAGTTCTCGTACTTTTGAAGTGTAGTTGAATCAATAAGTCAGTTGACGTTCTTTATGTTACTTATGTAGTGGCGTATTTTAGTAATAACTTTCGGTGTAATGAAATATTGGGTAATATTTTTCACCCATGTGCATGAAATAATTATTTACGTGTCATTCATATTATGCAAAAATACTTTCTAATCAAGGGCAAATAAATATTATTTAATTGCAAAATTTTGTGTTATGGATACATAAGCTTTCATTCATGGATCATTTTATGCTGTACAAATAATTGATCGCGTAATTAGTATTTCGCTATCACTCTTTATTTTTCCTACAATAAATAGAAATAAAATTTAAAAAAATGTATTATTTTTTTATTTGTTTGGCTCATCATCACGGGATAACGACCGAACCGAATTTAATGAAATTTTGATGGGCGCCCTCGGTATGGTTGGTCCCAGATAAAATTCAGGCGTCCTTCTATCTTCTTATCATTATGACTTTTTCAATTCCATTTGCAAGCAAAGTAGTTACAGCAGACGATTTTTGTACTTTCCCTACAATACATTGTAAGGTATAGGGAAGTATTGGAATTGTGTCGAAAATCGCAACACGAATTTTCGACGGATCTACACATTTCGAGCATTCTAGAACCCCAAAAATTTTTTAGCGTGACATCTGTGTGTGTGTATATGTCTGTCAGTGCAATGTATATATGCACTCTAGATTAAAAACTAAATGACCAAATTTCACCAAATTTGATAGATATGTCACGTGTGGTTTACCCTGGAACTGATTACATTTTGATACGATTTGGAAAAAATAGAACCTCTCTTTCTTTTAGAAAATGGTCCGCAAATACCTATGTATCCACTAGCTGAGAAACTAACAAACCAAATATTGCACAATTTCGTAGATAAGTCACTTATGGATAACCCGGATGCTAATTAGATTTTGGTACGATTCATTAAAAAAGAACCTGCTTTCTCGTCCAACAAGGCAAAAATCGTCAAAGACTGCATAAGAGACTGCATATGCTCAAATGTATCAAGTATATGCTTATATTATACGTAATTTTGGACGTTGAACAGAATAAGACCAATCCCTGAATTCTAAAACTAATCGTTCTTGGGATATTTTATTTTTTCTGCATTTTTGCTACGTTCTCTTTGAAAATGCGTCTAGTCGCCAAATGAAAACGAAAATTGAATTAAAAATTGGGAATACAATGCCATTTCAAAAATAATAATCCATGTTATTTTGAGCAATTAAGCTCAATTTAATGAATTGTGAAAGAAAGAAAGAAAGAGAAAATGAATTAACAAATGTGTTTATAGCTTCTGATTCCATATTGTGGTAACTATGTAACTTAATTGCGTTGCAAATGCCGAAATCATTTGCTGGCTTTTCTTTTAATCAAATTCTTAAAAAATGTTATAATTAATTGATTATTGGATTTAAATGTCTGAAAAGAAAAGAGCAACGCAACATACTATTATAAAACATTGAATATTGTACTACGTACCGCAATTTTAGTGTTAATAGAGTTATAAAATGTGTTCCATTTTTTAGCTTAAATTTTAAACGGATTTTTGTATTCATAACTTTAATTAAGAGTGCAGGTAATGAATATTTATGTTATTAAAATTAAAATTCCATCTGTTTATCTCATCACTGGGGAACAGCTGAACCGATGAAATTTTGATAGATAGCCGTAGTAAGGACCGATTTGAATTTAGGCGTCTGTCTGTCCTTCTGTTTATCTGTTTTCATGTCCTTGGCGAGGAACAGTCAAATTGTACACCCAATGGGTCTCCCGACCGTCCAAACAGTTACCTTACACCTTTCTGGTAGGTCGGACGGTCTGGGTTTCAACCCAATGGGTCTGCCCCTTGCTCACGATGATTGATTGATTGATTGATTGATTGTTTTCATGTCCTATTGATTGTTTCCCAACTTTGAGCGTTACAAAATCGTTATATAAGCCTCCAAACAAACTGTACCCAGTCGTAATTTAAGTCTTCAAACTAACGTGACCAAACATATTTTTGAAGCTCCCTACAATAAATGCATTTTATAATACAATAACTTGAACTGATCTTTATTTATTCCTCCATGTTTAAAATCATGGACGCTTTCTAAATTAATGAAATAAAAAATAAACCTTTCAATTTCGAAGGTTATAAATGAAAGATTTATTTATATTTTTGTCCCTTTTAATAAGTCCAGAAACGTAGACTACAATGAAGCTATTGAAAATGTGTTATTATCTCTATAAATAAAATTGTAATTTAAGCTTCTATCTTTCTGCATTTTTCAACACGGAAAAACTCGCCTCTTTCTTTTTTGTGAAAATTATTATAAAATTTCAAAGGAAGACTCCAAATATGTAAAGTTTACCGCAAATTGAGAATTTTCAGTTTCTTTACATTGTGTATTCAGTACGGAGAACGTGAAAAAAATTGTCCCAGGAATATTATCTCTAGTTTTTCATATAGAACTATCAATCTTTTTTAATGGTTTATTTTATGCAAACTTTTTCAGAATTAAACTTTCTTCGCTAATGGAGCTGTATAAAAGGTTATTTTATGTATTTTTATGCTAATAAGCCAGACAGTTTTGAAAGTGTTTTGATTATAATATTTCTTACGTTTTAAAACAATCTTCCAATTGGAAATGTGTCTAATACTAACGATTCAAACGTTATATGCTTGATCAGTCTTTTTAA
Organism: Amaurobius ferox; assembly: GCA_951213105.1. Taxonomy (NCBI): domain Eukaryota; kingdom Metazoa; phylum Arthropoda; class Arachnida; order Araneae; family Amaurobiidae; genus Amaurobius; species Amaurobius ferox. Next base: position 107,290,678 of record OX578133.1, on the reverse strand, counting down.
AACACCCTGTATAGCTTATCCATATTTATGCATTTTTTTTACATATTTTATACTTTACAATTAGCCCCTCAAAGAACTTTTTAGATTTTTAACTCCTAATCAACAAAACGTATCAGGTTTGGAGAAAAATATATCAACAATTTTTCCTCTGAACTGTAAGTTTTGTTTGACTTTTGGAAGAAAGTAAATGAGTTTGTTATACGATCACTGATGCGAATTGTTCTTTTTCATGTTTTACTCCCAAACTAATCCCAAAGTTGCTCCGTACGAAGATTAGAGATCATCATAGATCGATGCCTACAGAGAAGAATTTTTACTGTAAGCAAATCGTTTTGGGGTTAAGTTGATGACTCTAGTAGTTTAACGATGAGTTCTTTTTCGCACAATATATTTAGTATTATATTTTGAGGGTAATATTTTGATATAAGGGTAATATTTTTATTGGGAAAAAATAAGGCTTTCAAATATTGATCGATTTTATATTTTGAGAATTAAAGCATAGCCAGTTTTGAGTGCTGTCTGATTTTTCTTGTTTATTTAATAAATCCAGAAATATGTGTTCAGACACAATATTTTTGGAACAGATTCAGATATTCAAATGAAATTTATAGTTTTATTATTGTTTCAATCGGTGACAGTAAGAGATCTATTGATTTTCAGGGGGATCAAAATCGGAAGAAAGTATTCACTTTTTTTATTATAATTTTATAGAGAATCGAAAAAAAATTAGATAACAGTAAAATTAAACTACATATTTCAAAAAGTCAAACACAGGTTAAACGCACAGGGAGTCAAGAATGCGACGCCGCGCGAAACTGGCGGTTTGAATAGGATAGAAGTTAAAATTGAATCGCGATAAATGTAAATAGAAAGGGATTCAAAAAGCAAAATATTACGTGGATTATTGCTATTAGCTAACAGAAAGGGTGAGGCTATCTGGCCTGTTTGTATTATTTTTAACATCTTAAATGGAGTTAAATTAAAATAATTTTTAATCCTGCAGGGTTGGCTTTAATATTTATAAAGTATTGTCTTTAATATTTATTAGGATATATATATTTTGCCATAGATTTTGTTAGGGAAACGTTAGAGAGGCGATTAGAATCATAATTATCAGTTGTTAACACCTTACAACATAGTTGAAAAGTGTTCATGACTTTGTGCATTCTGTCGGTCCGTCCGTTCGCACGATAACGGCCGTAAAAATGACTTTATCAAAATTAAATTTTAGAGATGGTCTGTGGGACATATGGGAATGTGAATGAATGAAATCAACCAATTATATCTGGATTAAACCCGGGTCGAAAAAATGAAATACATTGAACCCTATGGGACCTAATTTTTTAAACATTTTTTAAGCGAATTTAAAATTCACAAATTGCTTCGAAAATTTTAGGAAATATTCAAATTATCCCATAAAAATATGAAAAAAAGTTCAGCAAACTATATTCAGTAGTTCTTTAAATAAAAATTAAAATGATAATTGCATCCATATTATATGAAGAGATCATGTGACCTACTACAGAATAAAATATAGCATCCATCTTGTGTCAAAATTATGATTTTTAAAGTTCTTTTAAATTTATATTTTGTGTTACATCCGTCCTAAAACCCACTCTATTTTTTAATTTTTTGGGTGCATCTATATACTGCTTAATTCTTTTTAATTCATATTGAGTGTTGTATCCGTCCTAAAACCGTTTTATTTCTACTTAAATTCTGTGCATCTACATACTGAAACAACGCAATTACAATATATTTGAGTTTAAATGATCATCCAAATTTGATTATTTCTACAACGAAGCCTAACTTTCACGTATGGAGAATGTAAACTCATCAAGCTGTAATTTGAGTTGTATATGAATTGGTGAATTTCTTTAACGCAAAATTGTGTAGCTCTAGAGTCTGCAATATAGCTGATATTAGTGAAATATTCATTGATTTCACGTAGAGGAGCATACGATTCAATATTATTGCCTTTTTGACGACGTTTTAAGCATGGAGTTAGAATGCAATTTTATCTCCATGGCTTTAAGATTTTAAGTAAAATAAATTATTGCAGTATTGTGAAGACTTTAAAAATATCGCCGCTGTGTCAAAGGAATGAAAAAAAGTTTATGAATGAAATATTTACTGCTTTTATATAGAGAGCCAGACGATTTATATTTCGATCACGTTATTTGAATAAAGTTTATTTTTTTCGATGAAATTTTCAAATGTAATAAATTATTGAAGTAGAGGGATAATTTTAAAAATATCACCGCTGAATGTATCGCATCTTAGAGATGTTTAAATAAAATTGCATTTCAGATTGAAAGTGTTTCATAATCAATGCCCTATGCATGATTGATCTTTCTTGTTTACTTTATTTGAGTGTTAAATAACTTTTAACCAGAATCATCTCTCTGTCCTTAATAGTTTCAAAACCAAACTGCTAACAAAAATCATTATAAAACCCTGCTAAATGATTTTTGTGAACCATTTCAATTTATGAACAGCCCCTAGATTATTAAATTGTAATGATTACAGGCGCATAGAAAAAGTGCTGTAAGTCAGGATGTTTGACAATTTATTTCGTCTTAAATGTGCCCTTATACTGTTTCAGTTTGCCTAAATGAAATATGTGCAAAATTTTTGTAATTTAACTTTTTCGTTAGAAAGTCTATAAAAATTTAATTTTTAACACAATATTGAACATTATTTAAATTACTATTGCATAATTTTCTACCATATTTAAAGCATTTTTGCGATTGCAACTTTGTGTCTACAACCAGATGTTCACAATTTTTCCGCTGTTCACTTTTTTTAAACTTCCTCTATATACACAAATATAAAACTGCTGCTTGTGAGAATAATACTTTTAGTACTTCCTTAAAGAAAGCAGATATATGCAAATTTGCATATGCATGCTTTCTTTAAGGAAGTAATAAAAGTGCTACCCTGTATATATTTTGTTTATTATATTTCCGTTTATGCAGTCGAAATGTAAACAGTTAGTTAGGAAAATATAATACTTTTTTTTCTATAAAAACATGAGTTTTTTGTAACGCTAGAAGTCGCATACAATAAATTTAATTTAGCTATATTAACTGAATCGCCCTCAAAAACAACTTTATGAACTCGGTGTATATGTAGGTGAATATTTTTCCAGCAAAACTTTAAAATCATGACATCAAAAATCTTTGAAGTACTGAAAAATCGAACTATTTGTTGAAGTACTAAAAGAGTAATTCAACAAATGTGTGTTAAATGCAATTCTTTATTATAATACGAGCATTAAATATAATATAGTACACCATATCAATTTGCTACCACAAAACATTACATTCGACAAAAATATAAAATATATTTTTAAAGTTATTTTATTTAAGAAATTGTTTTATATTCTAAAAATAGTAGTTCCCTTTTTCAACAATAAAAATATTTCACTACTACCACCTCCTAAATTTTAAGATCATAAGCCAGCTTCAGTTACTATGGTAGAAGGAAGAAGTAAAACTGTCAAACACAATGATGCATGATTATAGTCACATCATCCAGGGGATTTGATGACTTTCTTCGACGGTCTTTATGACTGACTCTATCTATAAAAGTCATAACTTCGAGAACAGATCCGACGTTAGACATTTAATAAGATGCCTCATGACATAAATGAGTTTGCTGCATATAAAAAAACTATTTATATTCTTCGAAGACTGTTACGGTAATTGTAATACAGATAATATTTTTCTTCTGACTTTATAAAGATATCTTGGCTACTTTATATTTTGTATAAAAAGTTTGTGCCCATGTTATGCTATATTATCGTAAAACTTATGTGATTCGTAACAAAAAATTACCTACTTCACAACAATTGATATAAATATAATTCTTATTATTTCCATAGGTATTTAGTAAAATTTAAAGATAAAGAGGTTTCGTCGCCTGTTCAATGACGCTCACTAATTGCTGGAGATCATCTATTTTTTCCCTCGCCTGCTACGCAAACTTCATACACCTCTCGGGGCGCCGACCTTTGTTCGATTCCGTCCACTTAGCGGATGGGTGCACAAGTTTGCGATGTTTAGTAATATGTAACTGAAAGTTGCATATTAATAGTCCAGACGCGCATGCGGTTTTAAATATAAAGAAACTGCATTATTTCAATTAAACAGTCGGTTAGCGTGCAAAATGTTCGAACTACAAGAATAAACAATAAGACATATAGAATAATAAGTTAAGTGAAATAATAATTATAATTTAATTGTCATTATTCATAACAACAAAATCTCTCTATTTGTAAAAATATTGACAATAAGGCATTGTTACAAGTGCACTAATTAATATTATAGTCTAACTTAGAATTGAATATATATACTTTTATATTTTCAATACTTCAATTACTCAGTCTATGGCCATCTTTGTGACGTTTCTGAAGGGCAACTGATCACAAAGAAGTTGTAATTCGGCTCGACCCAGTAAATCTTCGCTCATAAAAATAGAAGAACTCATAAATTAAATTGAAATGCAACTAAGGGGCATCGTTATGGTATATGCCTATTGGTATATGCGTATTGGTATATGTTTGCAAATATCCATATTGCTTTTGTTAGGCTGTTTAGCACACAAACTTGCAACTCAAATATATTTATTTGATTTAGATATTAAATGCCTCTGAAACTAAAGTCTGCATCGAAAAACCATTTATTTCAGATAGTTTCCCTAACATTTATATATAAATGTACCGAAATTCAAAATTTTTATAAGTATTATTTTTACATTGCGATATATAAAAACTCGAGGGATGTGATATTTGACAAACAGTGGCGGTGGAAGCGTTAGCTATTTTTTTTAAATATAGAGATATATTGGTAAGACTTTGCATTATATACTTATTGCGGTCTCGTACAAAATATGCATTACAATAAGAAATTTCAGAATAAATAATTTTTTATGCATTTATCTGTATAATATGGGTTACAAGATAATCATTTAAAAAAATAATTATCTAATTGAGGGTTAATGCGTTTTTAACATTTTATTAAATTATTTATATGTCCAGCTTCCTTTTTAATTGCATAGTTTTTTAACACTTTACAACAAAGTTGAAAAGTATTTATGACTTTGTTCATTCTGTCTGTCTGTCTGTACGTTAGCACCATAACTGCCGTAAAAATGACTTAATCAAAATGAAATTTTTGTATGTTGTTCAGACGGTCTGTAGGACCTATGGGAATATAAATGAATAACATCACCTAATTAGTTTTGGATTGAACCCGGGTTGAAAAAATGAAATACATTGTACCCTATATGACCTAATTTTTCAAACATTTTTTAAGAGGGATTTAAAATGCACAAATTGTTCGAAAATTTTAGGTAATATTCAAATTATTCCAGAAAATATATAAAAAAATTTCAGCAAAATATATTCAGTAGTTTTTAAAATAAAAATTAAAATATTAATTACACCTCTTATATGAAGTGATCACGTGACCATGATATGAAAAGATCACGTGACCCACTTCAAAATAAAATATGGCATCCATCTTGTCTCAAAATCGTGATTTTAAAAGTTCTTTTTAATTCATATTGAGTGTTGTATCCGTCCTAAAACCGCTTTATTTCTGCTTAAATTCTGTGCATCTACATACTGAAACAACGCAATTACAATATATTTAAGTTTAAATGATCATCCAAATTTGATTATTTCTACAACGAAGCCTATTTTTCACTTATGTAAAATGTAAGCAGCAAAATATGTAGAATTAGTTGTATAAGAATTGCTGTATTTCTTTAACGTAAAATTATTTAGCTGATGGAGTCTGCATAGCTGATATGAATGAAATATTCATTGATTTTTCAGAGAGAAGGACGATTTTTTCGATGAATCTTTAAGCATAGAGTTTAATTACTTGTAGCTCCATGGTCTTAAGTTTTTAAATAAAATAAATTATTTTATTACTGTGATGGATGAAATGAATGGGAAAATGTTGATGAATGAAATGCTGCTTTTACAGAGAGAGCCAGGCGTGTTGTTTTTTCTATGACGTGATTTGAATGAATTTCAGTTGTTTTCGATGAAGTTTTCAAATATAATAAATTATCGTATTATTATGATAATTCTAAAATTATTACCGAGGAATGTATCGCATTTTAGAGATGTTTAAACCAGGCAATTTATATTTCAATGCCGTCATTTGAATGAAGTTCATTTTTTTCGATGAAGTTTTAAGTTTTCAAATATAATAAATTAATGTAGTATTGTGATAAGTTTCAAAATATTACCGAGGAATGTATTGCACATTTTAGAGATGTTTAAATAAAATTGCATTGAAGTTGGAAAGTGTTTTATAATCAATGCTTTAAGCATGATTGATCTTTCTTGTTTAACTATGTAATTAAAAAGGAAGCAGCAGTTTTCGCGTAGAAAAAGTTATTATTAATTTATCAAGCACTACGCATAAACAAGCATTGAATTAATATATTTATATTTAATCTTTTACTTAAATACAGCCATTTTACCCGCTCTTTGCGTGTTATCAATGGCTAGTGGTCATTCAATGGGTAGAGAGCACTAACTGACACACTTAAAACAAGTTCTGAGTATCAAAAACCGTTTCAAATCTATGTAAATAATATATTAGCAAATATATTTCTAACTCATATACTGAGTTTAGTCAATTATCGAAACAGAATGGTTCGAGTATATCTTCTATTATCATTTTAGGGTTTTCATTTCGGCATATTTTGATTCAATTTGATATTTTATGTAAATTTGTATACAAACGACCAGGGTGTTTAGTTTTTCATATCTGTCTGTCACGATAATTTTGTATAGCGAGAACATATTCTTATACTTCTTTTAGAATAATTAAATTGAATAATTTGATAGAATGTTTTGAATAACAATGCCATTTAAAACACTATAGGAATTTGCACATAACTGTGAATTTCAAGTTTCTTTATATGATATATATTCCGTACAAAGAAAGGGAATGCATAAAAATTGAATGGAGCATATTTTTGAGAGGCAAAGGGGAATAAGATTTTCAAAAATCCACTTGTTTCGTCACCCCTAAATCAAATTTTCGAATCATTAGATTGTTTTGTTGGCCTGGAAACTGAGAGGGATCGAATGGGACCGAAACCAATATTCTAGCTAGAGCAGAGGTGCTTGACTATTAAGCAAAGTTGGTTTGAGTTCTTTATTATTCCTTTGCACCGTCTTCCCTCATTAGAATTTCTGAAATTTTAGACTGTTACTCTGGTATTGAAGCTGCAAATGCCACTAAAATCAAGATTCTAGCTAGAGTGCAAGTGCCTGATAATTTAGATATATCACCCGTCGCTCAGTCAGTCAGTTCAGTACATACTAAAAATATTTTGTCAATTTTGCTACCATTTGAGAACGTCCAGTTCGGTTAAAATGTAAATAAAATGCACATTAAATTAATTAATAAAATGCTTTAAACATTTTTAAATTTCGAAAGTACTTTATAGTGCATTAAAACAAGATAAATATACCAGCAAGTTTCCGTTACTTATCGGAGTCATCATCAGGAACGTCAGGAATGTTCTCAATCAGCGTTGATTTTTCTAACCAGTCTCTCTCTCTCTCTCATTGCTCTCACCAGCGTCATTTATCCGTGTGTATTTTAGCGTTCATAATTACGTAATAGTCTTAATCATACTTTGGGAAGATCAAAAGAAGTTGTGTCATTGCAGACTTCGTGGAATCTGGTCTTAATTTTTATGAATTCACGAATAAAATATCGACGTTGATGGGAAAATGATTTTAGTGATATTAAAGTCGATATCAATATTTTCGGCCTGGTGGAGTTTGGTTATTGCGCTGGTGCTTCCGTTATACAGGGTGATTCGAAATTCAATGTAAAAACTTGGAGAGAAATGGGAAATAAACATTTGTTTTGTTAATGAATATATGTCCGCAGACGTCACCATTTGTTGTTGAAGGTTGCTGTTGGTTGGCGGGATAATTGGCTATATTTCTCTCGTTATTCGTAACGCGGAATTCGTACGTGCAGTATGGAGCATTTTACGAATGCCGAAATGTCTGGAGTTGGAATAGCCCAGTGGTTAAGATGTCAGAATCGCAAAAGGGTAGTCCCGTGTCCCATACTCCACACCGCCCAAAATTATTCCCACATTATATGCAGATTATAGGCACGATAAATCTTCAGGTCCGAAAGTCCTTCCGAAAAGTGATGAGTTAGGATAGTACGGTCCGTGTGGTTGCTACACGCATTGCGTTCATATCTTAAGTGACATTCTACTGGTCGTCCAAACAGACACCTTACACCTCTTTGTAGGTCGGATAGTCTGGGTAAAAATATAATAACTGATATGTGTCTAGCGGTTGGGAATGCTAATAGAAACGGAATAGTTGTTGTAAATGTTTATAAAATGTCGGGTATCTTTGATCATGGCAATCAATGTTTCGAAGCTGTCGGGCATGCATTATTGTTGCCGGTCGCTCCATTGAGAAATTACAGTAAAAATGCTATAAACCTGTTATAAAACTGTGCAAGTGATATAAATAAAAATGCTGGCCCCACTTTCTGCCTCTCATTTATGTACCAACAGAGTACTCTAGCACAAAAGGGTTATGACTTTGGATATACATTCATATACCCTATCTCCCATTAAAGTTTGTACACAGAGTTTCGAATAATTCTGCATTTGTTGAGTTCCTTATCAGTAACAGTAATGCATGCGTTTTGATTAAGTAATACGTTCCTTTTCTTCAGACGTAAAACTTTCGAAACTGTTGAAAATTCGAATTAATAAACCTTAATGAATCAACCCATTTTAACTTCCCAAACTATGATTAGGACTATTACGTAATTAAGAACACCAAAAATGAACACGAACTGATTGCGTTGAAATTCAAAGTTGATCAGGAACATTCATGCAGTTTGGTAATAATCGATCTGGTAAGGACCTCTAAAGTGTTGGTGTATTTTTCATATTTTAACGCATTATTAAGACCAGTTCTATTTTTTCTAATCGTACCAAAATCTACTCAGCCGTAAGATAATGCATAAATACCATAACTGCCAAATTTCGTGAGATTTTGACGTATAGCTGGTGTAGATGCAATGCACACACACGTAGACGTCATGCACGAAATAATTAGTTCGTATCCGAAAACGCCGCAAACATTTTAATGTTTCTGAAATCCAACATGCTATTTTTGATATCATTCCAATAATTTATATATAACTATCTGTGGTAGGGAAAGTAAGCCATAGTAAAGTTAATTTTGTTTCATTATTTTTACTTTATAAATATTCTATAATATATAGCGTTCAAGATATTCGTCTTTCCACCACCATCTCTTAAATTTTAAGACATTAAGCCAACTTTTGCAACTCTGGTCGTAGAAGGAGGTCAAACTGTCAAACGCACTGATGTACGATTATGGTCATATTATCCAACGGATTGCTTGCGTCTTTATAGATGTTAGACTCTGTCTGGGAAAATTGTAACTCCAAGAACCGGCATGTCACATAAATTAGTTATTTCCGTCCATATGAATAACCTACTATGTATATTCTTTTAAGATTCTTACGGTGATTTATATATACATCCTATTTTAATTTGATAAAAATGTCTTGAGATGTTTATTGGTTTCGGTTTAAATTTCTATTAATTTGTATTATAACAGGAACATTCGAATGCTTCGTTAGATGTTTCTGTTACAGATGAATGAGGTTCACCAGCATCACCTGGTTAGCTTAGGCCAATAGTTTTAGTCTTACCTCATCGCTAGGGATCCAAGACTTCAAAAAATATTTGCATAGTGACCTAGTGCATGTATTCCACCTTTCCTACCGCATATTTACAAAATGCACAGTAAGAAAATAACTGGAATGGGGTTAACATTACAATTGGAGACTTCCATCGATTTCCTTGTTGTAGATCCTTTAAAATACGAATCAACAATTTATATAGTGACGTATGTGCGTTTGTGATTATCTATGTCTTTGTATGTGATTATGCAATGTATGTATCCCCTCTAGCTCAAAAGCTAATTAACAAAATGCCATCACATTGTATATTTATGAGGGGGTTAAAGCGAAAATTTGGCTCCGTATAGGTTCTCTACTGTAGTCGATACTTATCCTTTTTTGATCCAGACCGTCCGACTTACTGGAAGGTATAAGGCATTTTTCTGGACGGCCGGGAAGTGCAAACCGATTTAGACCGGAACTCAGTGGAGGCGCCATCCATGCATCCTCTTCCGTCAACCTCTCGGAAGGACTTACGGCGTCACATATTTAACGTACCGTCGTACTCCGTGTGAACACGGGGATAATTTGGAAAGAGCAGGAGGTTGAACTCGGGTCGTCTGAGAGCAAGTCTCACACGCTAACCACTGGGATGTCCCACCGCCTTGTAGTCGATATTATAAATGTGCAAAGATTCGGCCTTCTAGAACTATGGCGGGTACTGCTGGAGAGTTTGGAAAGTTTTTAACCCCTATTTTCTACGCCCCAGGGGGAAGCGAAAATGAGGCTTCGTTAGGTTCAATACCGGAATCGATAAGTGTGCAAAGAGGCAGCTTTTTCTAGAAAGAAACAAAAACATGTTAGATACGTGCTGGATAAAGGTTTAAAGAATTCAATAACATGTACTGATATTAGCTATATTGTTTTACACTTTTTGAATCTGTTCAAACTTCAAAGCAAATATCCATTTTTACATGATTTATTAAGTAAAATTAATTAAACTCTGTTATAGATTTACTATTTTTAAAACAAATTTTCAGTTTGTTTTAAAAATAGTTAAACTACAAGAGATTACTAGCAGTGTCAGATAGTAAAACTATAACAGATCAATTGTTATAATATGGATATATTATAACAATTGCAATATTTTGTTCATTTTATAAGATAAGAGCGGGTATTATTGAAAGTTATAGACAGGACAATCGATGAAAAACTCAGCAGATACAATTGAAAATAAAATGGTACAGATAGGTGATACTTGAGTAAGATATAAATAATCAATAAACAGTATATGAATGTATAACACCATTCAGGTATAATCTAAATAATATGATATTTTTAACAATCAAAGGTTGAAATAATAATACTCCTCAAAATAGAAATCAAAATGTAAATGTTCATAGAATTCAATAACATGTATTGATATTAGTTCGAATTCTGGACAGAGTATCGACTGGTGTTAGTAGGTTATCAATTACAGAAGCAGTTAATCATAGTAAAACTAATTATACCTATCTGAGGTGTTCAATATGATATTTATAAGTACAGTCAAATGAATATTCGTTTGCTATTAATATTGTCCTGGTTCTTCAAATGTGTCATGAGTGTTTTAAATAAATATTTCATTTTACCAATTTACTGAGCTTAGCCTTTTAAGATATTTTGATGTACACGTATGCATAAAGCCAGTTTTAAATGATTTAAAATAACCCGCAAATAATTAATGGAACTGGAAAACATATTGGATGTATCCTATGTGTGCAATAGTCGATATGGATTAAAGGCATTATGCAAATAATACAATGACTTACTTGATTAGATTCAATAAAGTTAGCACTTCAATTTTCGTTATGTAATCAATGTTTTCGATAGGAAATGCAATTTATAAAACATTTACATAATTGAGTCTTTATTGCATTAGAAAAAATAATGCAGTCAGTATTGGCCACACGGCAGAAATTCCTTTGACAAGTGACCATGGACTAAAAGACAATGACATAGATTCCGTTCCTCTTCCCAGTACAAAAGACATCGTTATAACTGACATCTTACCCTTTTACTGTTAACAGTATCCAATACTTTTAACATGCCATCTATATTTACACTGGCGGAAAATTAAATCCCAACACGAAGAAGGAGTTGTGCTAGATAAACGAAATTTGGGAGGCTCGTTTGAACATATGAAAGATGACTCCTATTCAAATTTCGAGCTAGACGAATAAGAGTGGCGCTAGTAGTTCCACTATGATCATGCAAATCACGTGTGCTTTAAATACTCGGTGTAAACTTCGTGAGCGTTATTTATCTTCCAGACTGGGCGTTGTGAGCTAGGTTTGAGTCAAGAATGCTTTTAAGGAGAGGAATAAGGGAGCCTAGTGAGTTTGAATTAGGCCGTATAATAGGGATACGAGAAGGTGGATTTTTTTTCCGCGATATTTCAGAAAGATTTGGCAGGGATGTATCTACTGTGCATGATTGTTGGCAGCAGTGGTCACGGGAAGGCACTGTCTCAAGACCGGGATCCGGCAGCGCACACGGGCCACTATTGAGAGGGAAGACCGCCGTATTCGTCGCATGGCTGTGGCGGGTCGTACTGCATCTGCAGCAGCAATTAGAGCTTCTGTTGGCCCTAGAGTGACACACTAAACTGTAAGAAATAGATTACTTGAAGGACAGCTCCGAGCCAGACGGCCTGTAGCGTTCATACCACTAACTCCGAATCACTGCCATCTGCGACGTCAGTTGTATCAATCTAGAGCTCATTGGAGGACATAGTGGTGGAGATCTGCTGTATTCTCAGATGAGAGCCGTTTCTGTCTTGGTGCCAGTGATGGTCGTATGTTGGTAAGAAGGACACCAGGTGAGCGCCTGGAACCAAGCTGTCTGCGGTGTAGACACTCTGGGCCTACACAAGGAGTTATGGTCTGAGGAGTCATTTCCTATGACAGCAGGAGCACTCCCGTCGTTATCCCAAGCACATTGGTAGCAAATTTGTACATTAGACTGGTGATTGAACTGATTGTGCTGCCATTCATGAGCAGTATTCAAGAGGGTGTTTTCCAACAGTATAACGATCGTCACCCAACGTGCTGCTGTCACCCAACGTGCTCTACAGAATGTCGACATGTTGCCTTGGCCCGCGAAATCAGCAGATCTTTCTCCCATTGAGCACGTATGGGACATTATTGGAAGCGTCATCCACAACCAGCATTAACCGTTGCTGATTTAGCTGACCAAGTGCAACAGACATGGAACTGCATCCCACAAAATGGGATACGCCATCTGTAGGACACAATGCATGCATGTTTGCATGCTTGCATTCAAAATCGTGCGGCGACAACAGCGATTATTAATGTACCGCCATTTCACATTTGAAATGGCTCCTCTCGCGCATACTTTAACCTGTGACCTTGAAACTTTAATCAAATAAGTTTGTTACCTACACAATTGCTTTGCCTAAATTTCATTCCTCTAAACTAATTTCTTTTTGGTGTTGGGATTTTATTTTCCGCCAGTGTATTTATGCTCCAATAGAAAGCAATATTTGCAATAACAAATTTTTTGTTCTATCCGAGTTTTGTATGTAAGTCCGTTATATATTAAGTGCACTCTAGTGCATATAATTGTGCATAAATATTGAGTGGTGCGATATATTTTGATAGTTCTTTTATATAGAGAGTGTGCTAATCTTTGAGTGCATATATTCATTCCCTATGAATAGTAGAAGGGATTTTAGTGACTTGGAAACCCACTTAATAGTCGGATTAAACTTCATTTGACGGGAAAATGGAGCGGCGGCGAAGTTTCATTGATAATACTGAAGAAAAATCTTATACTATTAAGGACTTACCTTCATTCATCTGAAAGGCAAAAAATAAAATAACTCCTGTAAAATTTATAGACTGATGAAAAGAGGCCAGTTTAATTACTTACTTAATTATTTATTTAATGGTAAAATAATATTTATTTACATATTAGTAGGGAATTATAGGGGGTTCTGGACCATCCGGTGCTATACTTTAACATGGGCATATTCCGGTGCTAATTCTCCCATGTTATAACATAGGTGCACCGGATAGGGAGGGACGGAACCTCCAGCAGCACTCAACCTTTCCATCAAGGGATGATTTTAACAGTCAGATTTTATTAATTAATGGGTCAGATGCTTTTAATTAATGATCAGGATATTTTTAATTAATTATTAGATAAGAAGTATTGCTCAGGATATTGTAGGGAATAATGAAACGTATAATATCAATAATTGTGTTTCTTTTTTATTTTTCTAAGTATTAACGTTCAAAAAATTAAGAAATGTACGTTTTGAACTTACAAAATTTAGCAAATGTAATTTTTGGCGTTTTATAAACAACAGGTGCAGTGAGTTTCCTATGTAAATTAACATGTGTTTTCGCACGTGTGCAAATTTTAAGAAGAAATTAACAAAAACATGTTTTGAAGTGTTTGAATTTCACAAAAATGTGTTTTCAACTTACAAAATTTAAAAAAAAACGTGTTTTTTACTTCTAAAATTTTACAAATGTAAGTTTTTTACTTGCAAAAAACCAACAAATGTTATTTTCGTGTGTTTAAAAACCACACGTGTTATTTTCTCTATGGGAAATATCATGTGTTTTCACACTTGTGTTAAAAACAGCTCAATTTTAACAAAAATGTGTTCTCAACTTACAAAATTTCACAAAAATGGGTTTTTTTACTTATAAAATTTCACAAATGTAAGTTTTTTATTTATAAATTTTAACAAATGTGATTTTCGCGTGTTTAAAAATCACACGTGATATTTTCTCTATGGGAAATAACATGTGTTTTCACACTAGTGCAAATTTTCGACGATTTTTCACAAAAATGTGTTTTAAAGTGTTTAGATTTCACAAAAATGTGTTTCTATTTATAAAATTTCACAAAAATGGGTGTTTTGAATTAGCTGAAGTTTGGGAATTTCGGGAATTTCGAGAATTTCGGGAATATGTGTTTTCAACTATCTGAATGCGGTAATGTCTTTTTAATAAACTAGGTGTTGTTAGAAAAATATTATGTTTTAGTTATGGGCCCAGCTCCATCCGGTGTATAGGATACACCGCCATAATTCAATCTAGCGTGGTCTAGTTATTTAAATTTGATAATGACCATATGCTAGGCTCTTGATTCCATCATTTAAAATATAGCGTATCATTTACAATATATCCATATTATAACAATTGATCTGTTATAGTTTTATTAACTGACACAACTGACAATCTGTTGGAGTTTAACTATATTTAAAACAAACTGAAAATTTGTTTTAAAAATAGTAAAACTACAATAGAGTTTCATTAATTTTACTTAATAAATCATGTACAAAGGGATATTTGCTTTAAAGTTTGAACAGATTCAAAAAGTGTAAAACTTTGAAAAAAATGAGTAAAAGAGGCATACAAACGTTTAAAACAGAAAATATGTCCCAGACAATCTATCTGAGAAAATGCTGAAAATATATGTTACAGACTATCCCATAAAATGTTGGAAATTATACTCAACTAGTCTCTGGGGTATAATATGAACTGCTGAGACCGTGATTAGTTAACATTTTTACTGTGTCAGAAAAGAAAATTCACGTTACCTGTAAATCGATCAATTAGACCAATACTACTGAATTTCAGTTAAAAAGTCAGATAATAACAATATAAATGGTTATTAAAACAAATGGGATGCTAACTAAAGAATATAACGTATGGTATTCTTATTCAGGGTTTCAAATATAAGTTACGTTTTTACATCAATAATATAAATATCCAATGAATTTCCTCTGAAATTATTTTTAATATAAGAATTCATTTCAGAGGTTATATAGCATTGGAATAGATTTAATAGAGTTTAGAAAATTTTACACAAACTTTATTTAACACTGCTGAAATGTAGTGTTAGAAAAAAAGGTCCAAATTATATGTTTTCTTATATAATTTATTTAGTCTAAGTTATCTAAGAATAATATATACTAGTATTTTCGGAGTTCAAAATTATGTATACATTATGCAGGAAATTTCAAATTGTGAATAGTTTCTATAATATAAAAAAAATTATAAATATCTGTTAAAACTGCCGAGATTGGAAAAGAACGGGAATCCCTTGATATAAGACAAATGTCTCCTCTTCCCTCTGAACCATTCATTTTTTTTTACTTTACTTACTACGAAGTTCTTATTCTCCCAATTTCTTCATCAAATCGCAAAACATTGGTCACAACTCAACAGTCGATCAAGGTTTCAGCAACGAGCTGGTGCCAGTTATGTATCGCAGTTGCCTCGTAAATGCCTACAACTAGGCCCGCGTCACATTACTAGGCCTGAGGGGCTTGGTCTCTGAAATGTTTGAGAAGGATGTTCCGCGTGAGCTTAACTTTTTCAAATTTTAGGCAGCCGGATATGGGTGTCTTGTATCAAAAAGCTTTAAAAGTAAGATGCTAAACACTGCAATTTCTCTATATTTGCAAAACATTATTTTAATGTATTTTAATGATACAGTTAAATATTCCCTGATCAACTGTGTAAGAGCTCTAATACTACAATCAAAAACATCGATTTTGCGCTTGTATATCCCTTGCTATCTGTGCAAAACGTTGTTGATTTCGATAGGTCTCGTTCCTACTTTCTGACTGTATTTTAATTATAACTAGCAGCATACCCGTTCTTCGTACGGAGTATATAATATAAAGAAACTTGAAATTCGTAATCATGCCCAAATTCTTATAGTATACTAAATGACATGTTTAATCAAAATATTCTGTTAAAATATTTAATATAATGTTCCCAAAAAGAAGTTTAAGAATCTCTGTTCTCGCTATATAAAATTATCTTCATGGACATATCTGAAGAATAAAACATCTTGGACCCCTTATGTAAGCAAATATAAAAAAAAATATGGAATTGAATCAATATATGCAAAATAAAAGCGTTAAAATTGTATGGGACCCGTACTAATTATATACGCGAATATTAGAAAATATAACCTGTATTAGTAGATTACATGTATAAATTGAAAATACCAATAAACCCGTAATCTTTAAATCTGAAGACAGTCATTTATTCCAATATATGTCAACATTAAAGTGCTAAAATTATATGGGGAGATATACACGTACGACTTATAATGTCCGATTATTAGTAGAAGATTACCAGTTTTGCAATATGAGTCACAAATGTTTTTTTGTAAAATACAACAGACGACGTAATAAATTGAATATATAATTAATCCCCTTAATCTTCATACCAGAAGACTGTACTTGATTCCAATATATATGCCAATGTATGTCAAAATATATGCCAATATACCTGTACTACTTATATTCTCGTAGGTTAGAAGATATACCCGTGCATTCCTAGAAGATTACTCGTACAACGTACAATATGCGTGTGTCAGCAATTTTTGCCGCAATAAAACAATGGCGTAATAACTTAAAAATATCAATAATCCCTGAATCAATAATTCCGGAAAATAACAATAATAATAATGTTTAAACCTGAAGAGTATAATTGATATTATCCAGTCCAAAATGAAATGGCAATGAAATTTATTTTATATACATATCTTCATTATTCAAATTGGAAAGGATTTAATAAAAATCGTCTGCCGCATAAACACATTGGATTTAAATCCGTTGCTAAGCGACATGATATCATTTGCTTCAAATAAATTGGTAGAAAAAATATCGTCTAAATAGTTATATTTCTATGGAACATTTGGCGACAGTTTCGTCAAATTAGCGACATTTTGAAAAATCGCCAAATTTATCGCCAAGTGGGATTGTAGAACTGACAGTTCCACTTTGCAACAAATTGACGAAATATCATCACAATACTATCCCCTAACAAAAAACAATTAATATCATTTATGTAGCGCAATTTTATCAATTTCAAGATATTTTTATAGATTTGAAAACATTTTTATCAATTTGGTGACAATTTAAAAATTCGCTAAATGTATTACTAAGTAGGATGGTTGGTCTGACAGATAAATGCTAACCAAACGTCATTTCAGTACTCTCTTCTAACAAAACAAAAAAAAATTTCATTGATATGTAGAAGACCCAAGCCACACGACCAACCCGAAGGTTTATGGCTGCTGTTTGTTTGTCGTTTATATCAATTTGGCGACATTTCCGTCAATTTGGCAAAGTTTAAGAAAAGTTGTCAAATTAGCGATATCCCTCCAAATTCGTAGCTTTGAATTTGCAGATCTGAATGAAACATTCTTATCCCGTTTCAATATACTAAATGAAAACACTACAATTGTATTAGAAGATATACCCGCTCTACTCTTTTTCTGTTTCAACAATCGGCTATATGAATTTATTGGATAAACACAATATATGAGTTTAGTAGCTAAATACGATATAAGCTTGAAAACTCTTTGCCAAAATAAATGAAATTGATGTACGCAGTTAGCAATTAATATAATTAAAAGAAAAATCAAACCGTCCATTCATAAGATATACTTTTATATCCATTTATTTATTATTTAAATCGAAAAAAAATAATAAAAACATTAACAAACACATTTAATTTAATTGCGATGCCGAGCAACATGATATATCCTCCTAAAATGTTAAAATTTATTAACCACTAACAGCACACCCGTTATTCGTACGGAGTGTATAATTTAAAGAAACTTAAAGTTCGCAATCATGTGCGAATTCTGTTAAAATATTAAATTTATTGCTCCTAAAGAGAAGTTTAAGAATATATGTTCTCACTATGCAAAATTATCTTCACGATCAGATCTGAAGAATAAAACATCCTGCCCCCTTTTGTAAGCAAATTTACAGAAGAAAAAATAGGAATTGAATGAATATATGCAACCCCGTATTAATTATATTGTCGCAGATCAGAATATATGCCAATGTGTTAGTAGAAGATTACCCGTATTACAATATGCGTCTTAAAAATATTTGCCAAAATAAAAGAGATGACGTAATAAATTGAAAACATCAATAATATCCGTACTCTTTATACCAGAAGGTCGTAATTCATTCCAATATATGCCAATATATATCAAAACATATGTCAATATACCTGTACTACTTATATTCTCGTAGATTAAAAGATATACACGTGTATTTGTAGAAGATTCGTACAACATACAATATATGAGTTTAAACAATTTTTGTCATAATAAAATAATTGCATAATAACTTGAAAATATCAATAGTCCTTGAATCAATAATCCCCGAAAATATAAATAATAATAATTTTTAAACCTGAAGACCGTAATTGATATTATCCAGTCAAAAATGCTATAAGAAAAATCAAATCGTTCTTTTCTAAAATATATTTTTATATCCATTTATTTATTATTCAAATCGAAAAAATAATTATTAAAATTAACAGACAGATTTAATTTAATTGCGTTTCTGAGTAACAAGATATAAGATAGAATCTTATAACATGTTAAATATGTCATGTCTTATAACATAAACTGCGAAATTAAATAACGATTTTGATTTCTCTATACTTCTCATTGTTCCGTAAAAGCTTGTTTTAAATAAACCATGAACCATGGAGATAGATTTCCCCTTTAAATCATGTTTCAAACAATTCATGTTTTCAGAAAGTGACTAATTAACGCAAAAAATCTCCCATCAAACTCAGAGATTAAATTTTAATTCACTTTCAAACGATTTTCAAGCTTTTCGTTTGGATAAACCACGGAGTTAGGGAGTAGAACTCCTAGGAAAAAGTTCCGTTTTTCATTTATATCTCGACAACCCCAGGTCTTAGAAACTCGAAACTTGGACAAAATTTATGGTGGGATATTTCAAGGCTATTCACCAAATTTCATTAAATTCGGTTCAGCCGTTTTTCCGTGATGATGAGACAAACGAAAATTTCGTTTTTTACTAATATCTCGAGAACCACTGGTCGTAGAAACTCAAAACACGGATATAATTTTAAGTGGGGCTATTTCTGGGCTACCCACAAAATTTCATCAAATTCGGTTCAACCGTTCTCCCGTGATGGTGTGACAAACAGACAGACAGACAGACAGACAGACAGACAGACAGACAGACAGACAGACAGACAGACAGACAGATAGATTTTAATTTTTATTTATATAGATTAAAATATAATTGTTGAAATATATTAATTATATTCAATAGAAGGCTCTTTGTTTATCTGCTTTTAAGATTATACTTTGCATGTGGTTTCAAGCTTGTACTAATAAAATAACTATCGACCAGTTTTATTTATCTGGGTTTTTAATATTTTATTTGCTTAGAAACTAAATTCCTGTTATTGAATACTCTATAATTATCTAACTATAAACAACAATTGTTCTCTAACAATCACTATATATAATTATCTAACGTATCTAGCTGGTTTTTGTCTTTCTCGACAAAGCTGATTCTTTGTACACTTATCGATTCTGGTACAGAAATTAAGGGCGTCGCATTTTCGACCCCCCACTGGGGTGTAGAAAATAGGGGGTTAAAAACATTCCAAACTCTCCAGCAGTTCCTGCCATAGATCTAAAAAGCTGAATCTTTGCACATTTATAGTATCGACTACAAGGCGGTGGGACATTCCAGTCCCACCGCCAAGGAGGAGTCGGTAGTGGAAGGATATATGCCGTCCCCACTGAGTTCCGGTCTAAATCGGGTTGCACATCTCGGCCGTACAGACAGATACCTTACACTTTCGAGTAAGTCGGACGGTCTGGGTCAAAAAGGAATAAGTATCGACTACAGTAGAGAACCTATATGGAGCCAAATTTTCACTTTACCCCCTCATAAATATACAATGTGATGACATTTTGTTAATTAGTTTTGATCTAGAGGGGATAAAGTTTTATTTCGCGGAACATTTCTATCTATCAAATTTTCGCGTCATTACGTTACATCGTTGCGTCATTTACATACTTTATGACTATGATTTGTTAACACTATACAATATAGTTGAAAAGTGTCTTTGGCTTTGTTTATTTTGTCTGGTTGTCTGTCTGCTCGCACGATAACTGCCGTAAAAATGACTTCATCAAAATGGAATTTTAGTATGTTATTCAGAGGGTCTATGGAACATATGGGAATGTAAATGAATAATATCACCCAATTAATTTTGGACTGAACGCCGGTTGCAAAAATGAAATACATTGAATCCTATGGGACCTGATATTTGAAATACTTTTTAAGCGAATTTAAAATTTACAAATTGCTTCGAAAGTTTTAAAAAATATTCAAATTATTCCATAAAAATATGAAACAAATTTCAGCAAAATATATTCGGTAGTTTAAAAAAAAAAAATTGAAATAATAATTACACCCATAGTATATGAAGAGATCACGTGACTCACTTCAAAGTAAAATATGACAACTATCTTGTTCCAAAATCGTGATTTTTAAAGTTTTTTTTTTAATTTATATATATTTTTAAATCTATTGTATGCGTCCTAAAACCGCTTTATTTTTGCTTAATTTCTGTGCGTCTGCATTCTGAGATAACTTAGTTACAATATATTTGAGTTTAAATGATCATCAAACTTCTATTCTACAACGAAGACTATTTCTACAATGTTGCCTAATTTTCACTTATGGAGGATGCAACACATAAAGATGTAGGATGAGTTGTATAGGAATTGCTGAACAGTTGTCAAATAGTTATCTATCAACAAAATTTTCTTCAATAAAGAAATATTTTATAACTTATTTGTGTACACTTAGCCATTCCGTTTAAGAGCCAGTTGACTCATCCTAGGATTTATTAATATCTTTCGTAACATATTATGTGTGGTATTAATGGTCTAAATTAGGAAAGTATTTCTGTTATAAAAATAATTTAGTACAATAATTAGAAGTTGTGAATTTCTATTTTTATCCAATTGCGCTCAATAGGAATCGGAAATGATTTATACTAATACTTATAAATAGCTTAAAAGAGTATCATGGAAAATTTGGCATTACGGATTTTCAGAATTGATTGTTTGGCTTCAATGATCTATGCAGGACTGTAATTAGCAAGTCAAAATATTGCTAAAACATAAATCATTTGCATTGCGTGTGGTAATGTGACAGTTAGATATCGAGCGTCGTGAAACACTGTGAACGTATTCTCATTGTCTAATTATGAATATCTGAAATACAACCTGTAAACTCATATTAAAATTGGGATAATTTTTTGATCACGTTAATGAGTAGAAATACTCAAATTTTTTAATCAACTATGTTAAAAATAACATTCAAATATACTCAATAGTTCATGCACATTGTAAATTATAGTTAATGTAAGTATTTATACGGATTTATTATCTAAAACAACTGGGTACACAACAAACAAATAATTCGTAATTTAAACGAATTCTTAATTTAAATCTAAAACCGTTTGGTGGCCATTGTGTCTTTTTTGTACTTTTAAGAATTTATGGTGTGCCCTGAGGATGGTCTGAATATGATATTTTAATATTTCAGAACCTAAGGCGTCCGTAATATTCTAAAATAAGGAGTGGTCATAATTATAATATTTATAATGAGAGTGTTCTGCATAAATACATAGTAGCTGAAATTTAGCTAAACTTACTAATAAAACTCTTCAGAACGGTAACAATTTTCGCAAAAATAAATTGGTTTAAGGATTATCCACGCATGATTAATTTTATGCTGTGAGTAGCAATAATTAATAAATTTAAATACAGCAGAATATTTAACAGGTTATTAGTGAAAGCGGGTTATTAGAGTAGCACTGTATGATATTTTTACTTTTAGAAAAGTACGACGCCCTACATTGGCGAACGCGCATTGTTTGCGAAACTATATTCAATTAAGGTAGTAATTTAGATACTGCCCTTGACGAATTGACTTTAGAAAATTAACTGAAATATGACTCAATTCAATTCTTATACCAGAATCAATTTTTAGTAGTTTTTTTTTTTTTCAAATTTTACAAGGAAATTTTTGAAAAATCGGTACCGTGGGTCCACATGATTGCAATTATAGCATGTTACCCATCACTTTAAATGGCTTGAAAAAATCTTTCGATTGACATAATTCGATTGACTTCTCAGGGGGAGGGGATAACTTGTCCCTTCCCGAGGGGTGCTAATGACGTCACGAACAATGGTAGAACGCCGGCTGGCCAGTATGAAGCTCTGTAGTTCGATTCCCTGTTGGGGCAGCAAGGTGTTTTACAATGGCGCCAGAGCAAATCAACCCTGTAGGATAGTGCAAATGTGTTGGAGATCTAAAAGTGAATACGACTAGCATGGATTCAGTGGACTGTGGTATATTGAGCATCTATTTCAAATCGAGATGTCAACGGCCATGCAGGAAGCTAACCTGCATGGGAAGCTTATGATTAAGTATCTTTTATTTTAATTATTTATATTATCCAAAATAAATGCATAAAATAATTTCTGTGTAAGTAAATAACGAATTTTTCAATCACAACTTCTTTCTTGATTCCTCTAAGCACCAGTCGGAATTTTTAGGGGAGACGAATTTCTATCCACGTATTCCTTTGGAAAAGGAATTGAAGGAATATGGGAGTGTAATTTCTACCCGAGCGAGTAGTTCTTTGATAGACATGTCTGAGATACAATAAAGGGGATGCTTTTTTTAATAGTTTCAATTTTTTCTCGCAAATATAGTGGTTATTATTTGAGTCACCTGGAGAGTAATTTTATTTAGAAAATTGCTAAATTATAGGGATTTCGATAATTTATTAAAGTTAAAAATTCGACGTATGTAACTGATATTTTTTAAAATTATGAGATATTCACCTCAAATATCCAGATCTTTTAATTTAGCAGATTTCATCTTACAATATTTTACACATAAATTTCATCTTACAATTTTTTATATATAAACTAGAAGTCACATAACTATGGGAAAGAAATTTACCAGTCTGTGTATTAAGGGCGAAGAAAAAAAAAACTCTTATGGAAACCGAATTAATTGTGAATGTAATATGCAAGTACACATTTTAAATACGTTTGAAATCATTTTATGTGAATCAGAAATTATATTTTTAACAAGTGAAAAAGTAAAGCTTGGTGACTGGTCTATTTATTTCCTCACGTGTTTCCCTTGATTTTTATATTCAATTTCAAATGAAGTTTCTCGTGTATTTTGTTTTTCCGCATATAACATTTTTTTAATTGATTTAACAGAGAAACGCATAACCGGAGTTCCAATGTAATAAAATTGTAAGATGTCATTAGTTTATTTTCATTCTAATTCAGTTACTACAGGAAACTTGCCGGATAAATAGACATTTATCCGGTATATAATGTTTCGGAACGTCCAGTAGTCCGGCACACCTTTTAAACTGCATAACTGCATTCGGGTCCGAAGTCACAAACAGGTAGGGGGGGAAAAGGGTGCTTTACATCGTGGTTCAAGTGGATTGGAGCTTAGCTTCGCATAAACAGCTTACAAAAAAAATGTGAATAATTCATAAAATAGGGGGGAGTAAAAGGCGCAGTATAGCATAGATGACCAAAAATTCTGTCGGTGCCACTGTTTGGGTCCATTTGACTGTACTGAAGTATATTTACTGTAATATACTCAATGCTTTTAAATGCAGATTTATGTTCATTGAAGTTTACCATATAATTCCAAAATTTATTTAAATGCTTTTCGCGCACTGTACAATGTGTTTCAGTCTGTGTAATGCTTTAGGCACAAAATATTATATTGTCTATTATTTTGTTTCAAATTAATTTTTATGATTTTTATTTCTTTTAAGTTCGGCATCCAACAATCCGGCAAATTTAGTAATCCAGCACCGTTGAAATCTTGTACGTGCCGGATTACAGGAACTTTATTGTATAGTTATTTTATTTGTAACCTAGCTAAAATATAGTATAAAACTTTATTCACCAATTTTGGTCCTAGGCGGTTTTTTGTTTCCACAAAATATGTTATCATGCTTCACCACGGATGACATGATTACACACACGCACATACACACACACACATATATATATATATATTATATATATATATAAATATATATATATATATATATATATATATATATATATACATATATATACAGGGTGTCCCAAAGAGATTGAAACGCCCTTTAATTCTTTACCTGTTGGAGATAAGTGGGCAATGTAAATTGCAAAATTTTGAAAGTAAGGTTGGAAATAAGACTGCATTAATGAAATAGTCTTCCCATTAATTTTCAAAAAGTTACACTTTTTAAATTTTTATACGACCCCCTTAGACGAATTTGGTCGGTCAGAATTTTTTTATTTTTAATGCAACAAGATCATTAAAAAAATTTGCATATCTGCATCTTTAAAATCAACTGAATTATGATAAAGGAAAAAATCTGACTTATGCCACTTTTCCCTACCATGTCAAAGGCTGCTTCATCAGTGAAAATACGGATCATAAACAAATTGACGATGGAAAATGTTTATATAAAAATACGTTAATATGTGTCAAATTTTTTTTATCACAAATGCATCTAAATGAAGCATTACACAGACAGATAGAGATGATATAAAGCAGTGGTACTCACTACGCGGTTGGATATCCTATGTATTATCATCCAGTTTCATCTTTTTCGTGATATGTCACAAATTTACATTTCTAATTTGATATATAGTCCCCATTCACAATGTTCAATTTTCAATTAAATATAATTCGCTCAATTTTAAAGATACAGGTACGCGGTTTTTTAATGATAATGTTGCTTTAAAAATAAAAATTTTCTGATTGATCAAAATTGTCTAAGGAGGTCGTATAAAAATTTAAAAAGTGCAACTTTTTGAAAATTAATGGAAGGACTATTTCATCAACGTAGTCTTATTTCCTACCTTACTTACAACATTTTTGCAATTCATATTGCCCATTTATCTCCAACAGGCAAAGAATTAAAGGGCGTTTCAATCTTTTGGGACACCCTGTATATATATATATAGTATATATATATATATATATATATATATATATATATATATATATATATAAAATACGTTTTAGTATACAAACTACAAAATTTAACTTTTCATACGGATTCTCAAATAAAATAAATAACCTCACTACAAAATCGCAATTAGAAAATTCTCCCTTATTCATTTAAATATCATTTGAAAAAAAAATCGATTTTCTAATATGCAAAATCGTCCGTGAAAATATTATTAATGTTATAGGATTTAAACCATTCTGGCCTTAACAGAATAAAAGCATAAATTTCAGGGATAGTAAAAATTTGAATTTCCTTAGTTAAATTTTCCATTCAAAAGCTTACATGATTGCCTATCTTTACCACAAGTTTTATACAGTCTATTATCAACCGATAAAAACTTTAATTAATGATATATCGGCTAATTTTGTTCGTATGACAATATAATTTTTTGTGTGACTAATTGTGCTACGGGAAATACTTTTATAATTGAAACTTTTTTCTAGAGGGAGGGCCCGTATAAAAGTTGCATTTTGGATTTTATTTTTCGAAAAGGTGTCACATGATGAAAATTTGCATACGATGATAGTCTACCTTAATTAGAGCATTTCTTAAATTAGAACTATGAGTCTTCAACCAATTGTTCAAGAGATATTTTGTCGAACAATTTTTTGTAAAGCAGAGTCTAGATCAAGATCCAGAATCGTATCTAACACAACGTGACTTAATTTCTTTTAAACATCCTGCATATATATGATAATTAATTTTTCAATTCAAAAATTTAAGTGGTTATTCTGATAAAACATCCGTAAATGATACCTATAATCATTTGAAACTACTATTACAGTAGTTAAAATTAAACGACTAAATTTGTTCTTCAAATTATGTAATATGCAGCACAGAAAAGTATAATAGATGAAATTAACTGTCGGTAAATGAGCTAAGATCTTAAAACGCGTGTAGTTGATGTGCTTCTTATATTATCCCTTCAATCATTAAGAGAACTCCATTTTTTCTGAGGAATTTTTCCGGGAAACTCATTATAGAAAACAATAACAAAGATAAGATAACTGTAATTTAAATTGACTGCGAGGTTAGTATGGAAGAGCCATTAAAGTTAATTGCTTTCGAAGCTCCCGAAAAATAAAAATGTATGATTAATCATCTCGTATAAAATAAGCGATTTCCAGAACAATTTTTACGATCAAACTTTTCTGACCACTAAACACGAATGAGAGCATGACACTTTCATTGATATTTTAGAATTTTATACACGACAATTAATTTTCAGAAATTACTCAATTTTTGGAAAAAGTTATTATTATCCATGAGGTTTTTAAAAAGTAAAAGGTGAAATATATCAGATAATGGAAAATAGTTCCTAAACGAATGTGAAAATGATTAAATGCAGTCTTCTCTTTCTGCAGAGGCGGAAAAAAGCATGAAAAGATTAGTTCCAATTTCAATAATGTACACGTAGTTATTGGATGGCTTTAACATTTCTATACGTTAAGTTTGGGATAAAAATTGGAAAGCGGTGATTATTTCAAGGCACATTTCATCAATATATCAATAATACATTTGAATACATGTCTTTATAAGAGGAGATTTTAATCATCTATGTCACAGGAAAATTATAAAATTAGTGATTTTATTAAATATATTTTTTATACAAAAGATCGCTAGTTTGTTAACAAACGTTCCGATATCAATAAGGTTGGAACATGTATTGATATAGGGACGTTTCAATAAGTGTTCCAACATGATTGCCTGTATATACAGGATGTTTCAAATGATTGCACATATGAATATCTCGACTACATACAATTGATCGTAGACTCATAGTTCTAATTTAAGAAATGGTTCAAATAAGGTAAATATTCAGACTACGTTAGTTAGAGTCACTTGACGTGTTTAAGTAAAAATGTACAAAGGAAGCGCCAATTGCCAAATTGTTTCTTATTCATTAAAAGATCATTTGAAAAAAGAAACTGTTTTCCAATGTGCAAAATAGGCCACAAAAGGTCAAGATTTTATATATTTTGATTAAGTAAAAATGCTATGTAAATAAAATAATAAAAAATGTGAAAAAATAGATTTCAGGTGATGTTTAATTTCAATGGATAAATTTCCATTTGCAAATTTACTTATCTTTAACAAAAGTTATATACAGTTACTAATTAGCCATCGAAATCGTTAATTAATTATATTTCGAATAATTTCTATCGTATGAAAATGAAACCTATTTTTTATTTCACTAATTGGGATATGAAAATAATTTTAATAAATGAAGATTTTCCTAGCGGAATAAAAAGT
Organism: Amaurobius ferox; assembly: GCA_951213105.1. Lineage (NCBI taxonomy): Eukaryota > Metazoa > Arthropoda > Arachnida > Araneae > Amaurobiidae > Amaurobius > Amaurobius ferox. The sequence continues at coordinate 107,262,732 of OX578133.1, read as the reverse complement.
TACACTTTATACTTTTTAAAAAAAGTGTACCACGTGATCAAAATTTGCATACGATGATAATATACCTTATTAAAGCATTCCATTTATCTACGACCAAACGTTTCCGTGATATCTAGTCATACAATCTTCTTAAAACATGCTACATAAATATTCAATGTAGGAACTTTATAAATAAGCTTATATTTTAATTACTCTGAGACATATACGTTTCATTTAATATCTAGAAATCTTCGTGTTCTTTCCCGAATGGGTCGAACACGTTACCGTATTCTATTACCACAATCTTCTGGGGATCGATATCCCGATATCATAAGTTTCCTATGATGAAACAGCACTTTTGTATGCGGAGTATGTCAAATTAATTTAGTTATTTTTACACTAATGTTTCATAATTGAGATCCGCAGATTCTAGACTTGGGAACACCGTGTCTCTTGATAAAAAGGAAATAGAACGACATTTGACGTTCGTTATGTGTTTAAATAGTATATCCATCCTTAGCCTCGAACTCGTTTCAAAGTTATAAATGCTGAAATTTGTCCTAAATCATAAGCCCCCTTGCCAAAAATTTTAGTTGGAGACATTATTTGAAATTAGTTGAAACACTTTCGATTGATATATATCAAGTAACAAAATGTAGCACGTGACTCTTAACCATTGCACCGTGATGTCATGGTTTCTGCAACTCGTGTCATGGTGTTGTTAGCAGGGTGTTTACGTCTTGTGCTTGGACAGACTACTACATACTTGCACTTATGTCTTTAAAATGGTCACGTTTAGGCAGAAAAATTGAAGAATATTTTGAGAATAAAAAAAGGACCTTACATTTTACTAGATTTCGTAGGAATTAATGCCACCTGAGCAGAGATATTAAAACAGTATAATTAATGTATAGTTTAGTTAATAAAGAGTTGAGTAAAATTAATTTAGAGTTATAAATAAAGTAGAAATAAATTTAAAACAGAGTTGTTTAAGGAAAATTGTGTTGAAATGATCGAGCATTATAATGCTCATGTGGTGTGTTGAAATGATCGGGCATTATAATACTCATGTGGTGTGTTGAAATGATCGGGCATTATAATACTCATGTGGTGTGTTGAAATGATCGGGCATTATAATACTCATGTGGTGTGTTGAAATGATCGGGCATTATAATACTCATGTGGTGTGTTGAAATGATCGGGCATTATATTACTCATGTGGTGTGTTGAAATGATCGGGCATTATAATACTCATGTGGTGTGTTGAAATGATCGGGCATTATAATACTCATGTGGTGTGTTGAAATGATCGGGCATTATAATACTCATGTGGTGTGTTGAAATGATCGGGCATTATAATACTCATGTGGTGTGTTGAAATGATCGGGCATTATAATACTCATGTGGTGTGTTGAAATGATCGGGCATTATAATACTCATGTGGTGTGTTGAAATGATCGGGCATTATAATACTCATGTGGTGTGTTGAAATGATCGGGCATTATAATACTCATGTGGTGTGTTGAAATGATCGGGCATTATAATACTCATGTGGTGTGTTGAAATGATCGGGCATTATAATACTCATGTGGTGTGTTGAAATGATCGGGCATTATAATACTCATGTGGTGTGTTGAAATGATCGGGCATTATAATACTCATGTGGTGTGTTGAAATGATCGGGCATTATAATACTCATGTGGTGTGTTGAAATGATCGGGCATTATAATACTCATGTGGTGTGTTGAAATGATCGGGCATTATAATACTCATGTGGTGTGTTGAAATGATCGGGCATTATAATACTCATGTGGTGTGTTGAAATGATCGGGCATTATAATACTCATGTGGTGTGTTGAAATGATCGGGCATTATAATACTCATGTGGTGTGTTGAAATGATCTGGCATTATAATACTCATGTGGTGAAAAGACATTCTTTCTCCAACCACTTGTTACATTTTCCCCTTGTTAACTATGGAAAATAGTCCTTACCCTCTAGCTCTTTTAGTTTCTAGGGATTTTCTCCTTTATTTAATCCCATCAGAGATTCTGAAAAGAAAAGTTTTTAAAAAATCGGTACAATAATTAGAAGCATTTTTAATATGTATCGAAAAGTAATGACTTTGCAAAAATATTAGAAATACTTCTAATTACTTTATCATATAAAAGAAAGCACAAACATTCAAATTCTAAGCATCTATGTTCAGCCAAAACACATCGAAAAAAATACAAAAAATTAAACGAATTACACGTTATGGACTATTTTCTATAGGTTAACGTGGGGAAAATTAAACAAGTGGCTGGAGAAAAATATCATATTTGATCCACCTTGATGATTTATTTCTTCCACTGTCGCCTGAACCATCGTCTAAAATTTTATTTTATCCCAATGACTATTGGCGATTAAAACGTGTATAACACTTTTCTTCTTTTGCTAAATGTCTTATTACATGTAGCACGTCCTTCCTGCAATCTTCCAACAACACCATGCACTTCAATGGGAAAGAATGTTCTGATTTATTTTTGTACTCAGCAAGAAATATTGATAAACTTTGAACTCTTGGCTGTGAATGCATCTCTATGGTGAACAGCGGGTATGGTGAACAGCGGGTATGGTGAACAGCGGGTAGACAATTCTACGAACTTTTATTTGATTGCATGAATATATGGCATATTAAAGATCATAAAAAATTAGAATTGCTTCGTCAAGGGAAATCAATGAAATTCCAGAAACTGAAAACAAATATGTGGCAAAGTACTAGAAAACGTACAATCAGTTGCTTCTAAAATAAGATTGACAGGTAGAGTTTCAAACTTCTGGCAGTAAAATTTTTTTTTGTGTAATATGACCTCAAGAGTACATGCCAAAGAAAAAAAATTGCCAGTAAAATACAAGAATGAATTTTCAGGAATACAATAATGAACATCTTAATTAAACCTGAATTGTTTTCTGTAATATTAAACAAGGTAAATCCGGGTATTCCTTTTCTCACGCAGCAGCCAATAGAAGCAAATAACCAGATTTATTTTAACTGGAAATATATCTAAGCCACCTCACCTATCACTAAACAGATGTATTGATGAAAGTAACATGCTGACTTGTTTCCTGTGAAATGTGAGCGAAACACGGAAAGTGGAATGAGATACACGAATGCTATGGTACTTACTTATCAATGATACTCAACATATATGTTTCGCTCAGTAGGGTTTAACATGCAATTTATTTTACTGTGAAAGTGTTATATATTTGAAACGTTGTTTTTGATGTTTTCTAGTAAAAGTGATAAACTCTTGTAAATAAAGTACTTAATTACAATAAAAGTGTTTTAAAATACCCGAAAGATTACACAAATGTTCCTTTGAACTCGATAAAAAAATCAGAGTAGCCTTAAAAATTTTTCATTTTAATACTTTTGAAAATACTCTTTTTAGAGTTTCTATGAATTGGCATTATTGCTTTTCTCTCTCACGAAAACAATGTTTAACTGGAAATATGTTTAACGAAAACAATGTATAACTGGACTCGGTATGCAATTTAGAATCCAAGTTGCTTTTTATCTGTTAATATGCTTTTGCATTATGCATGATGTACGGACCTTTATATGTTTAAAGGTCATTTAAAAACCTCAATGCCCGTATATTTCTCCTCATTTGATGAGAAATGCATGAAGTAGACCCTAGTGTAATTTATAAGTGATTTTATGTGATTTTATGTGATTATATTAAGTAAACCCTAGTGTAATTTATATGTGACTGACTTGACGTGTGACAAGGAAATGAAATAAAATATTTTTGTGGAAAGGGAGGGGTAAATTAATTGTTATTTATAGCTCCTACATCTAAACACTCCCTATTCGCTATAATCACATTATTTATTGCAATCGTACTAGCTATTGGTACAGTCAAAGAGTTAACCCCATCTTACTTCATGCGAACAAGTCACAAGTTACTACATCTGGAAAGTAACGGAATACCAGATGATTGCCATTTTTGTCTGTTTTTTCATTTTTTTGAAGAAAAAATGGAGTTAAGAATCTATTTATTTGAGCAGTTTATTGTCATGATGCAACAGGGAGAACTCTTCCTGGTAGATGAGATCTTGTACCATAAACACGTACCAGATCCAGTCAGCGCCACACTTCTCTGCATATTGCACGCAGAGACTGTAGTCTCACACTATTCAGCGCTATTGCGCCCTATGACTCAATTCTGGATATTTATGGTTAACCTCTCTCAGAATAAGCAAAAAAGCTACCTGTATGCACATATATGGATAAAAATGTCTTGAAAAACTAAAATAGAAAATTATTATATTTTCTCTTTTATTTCTTTTTAAGCTCCATTTTTATTGGATTGGAATTTGGTTCGACAATAAATAATCTGATGTTGGCTGTACTTTTTCTTTATAGTGAAATTAGGATGTACAGGATCTAACGCCATAAAGATTTTAGCATCGATTTAACACTACATAAAGTGAACTCGGGCGCTATTTGGCAAACTAATTCATACTAATAAAAGGGTCTGCTTAAAGGGTCTGATTAACTGCTTACAGGGTATTTTAAGAGGGACTCATTTAAGCACACAACTGTTACCTGTTTAAAGAGGTCTTATCAGAGCAAAATAAAATATACCCATCATTCCGTTCAATTCTTATATAAATGAATAATATAACATATGCATTAGTTATCATTTAAAGTGTGTAAATGGAAATTTTTATCTGTTTATAATTGCCATTCTAGTAGCAGTAAACCCAGTTTTTTGTGTGCTTTTACCCATATTTTTTTCACAAAATAACTTTGGGATTAGTTTCAAAGCAAAACACCTAAAGAAACAAATCGCATCAGCGACTATATAACAAACTCATTAACTTCCTCCCGAAAGTCAAACAACACTTTTGACAAAGTGGTTGGTATCTTTCTCATAATACAATACGTTCCGCTGATTAGAAGTAAAAAATGCAAAAGTGTTGTTGAAATCGGAAAGTATCGAGGAAATTCTGTGATTGTTACAAATATTACGAGTTGATTGAACCCTCTAATGTATATGGAATTATTTATGCTACAATATGAGTTTATTTTGGAATGGTAACTGCATACATTAATCTTTTCACACCACCTTGTAGATTCTAGACGAGTATTATTTATTTTAATCTGTGTCTCTTTATTTTTATTTTGTATTTTATCAGAAAATATCCATTTCATTACTTATGGAAATTTGCTTTGTACATGCTTAGTTCTGTGATCAGATGAATGGGTTTTTCTCAGCGTTTGTTACGACCTCGAGTCGAATGAAAGTTTTCTAAGAAATGTCTTTAAAATATACAAATACTCCATGTGATTATACTATTGAATATGGTGATTATAATTGATTATAATTATTGAATCAATGTGATTATAATTATTGAATACTATTTACAGTTTTACTTTCAATTTCGTATAATCTTAGACAGTTTTGTACATTTTCTTATACATTCATTATTTACTAATTTGTTTTTGCCCTTTATTTTTGTATATGGGCCTGTAAAATTTTCGTACATGTATATTCAACATGCAAAATAAAATGTAACTATGAGGTCTCTTTCGACACGAAACTGAAGCGAAGCAATTCATTGAGTTACATTTTTTTATAACTGAGACTTCTTTTCATGAAAGAAATAAGGAATTCAAAACATTAAATCCAAAATATCAAATCTTATATAATAAATAATATGAAGATCCCCCTTCTCTCTCTGTGTATCTAAGTATCGTACAGCAGGAATTTTAGTATATATGTACATCAGGATCCGGGAAGGTGCACATAAGTGTTATCAAATTTAATTCAAAATATCTTTTAGTAATTTTATGTTTTAGTATGATTTAGCCCAATTTTGAGTAATATTCACGGTTCCTTTGCGACCAAAATCAAAGAGTTTCCATCTTTACCACATCGGTGAGACCGAACAATTTTTTTTCGAAGAAACTTTGAATGGAATCCATATAATTAATAAAAGAATTTTCGTGAATTTTAAAAGAATTATATACTTTTTGTTGGTTTAAAACGTCCTCCATTTTTATAATGCGGTATAAAAAATGATTGGCAATCTAATATCTGTAATTTAACATCAGCTCCTTTAAATATTACACACTGTGCTAAAAAAAATCCTGAAGCCATTCGTTCTTTAATTATAATTTTATAAGGTATAAATTAATCGATAATTTTAACATCGGAGATTATCTGGCGTTCTTCCTTCACGGCTGAACGATATCGCCTTTCATTAGCAAATACCTGCACATTAAAAAGCCTTCTCTTCTGGGCATTTATTATATATTATTTTTTTTTCATACATATTCAAAGAGAGTGCGTACAATGTGGATTCGCATTCTGAGTTAGTATTTCGTGCAGACGTCTGTGGAACTGTACTTATTGAGCTTAAACTAAGGATTTCGCATATTGTGGTGATTTGGATTGAAACTGATTTCACGATTTGGAAATTGAGTGGCATTAAATAGATGCCCCTTGTTTAAGACCCGGGTAACGTCTGGAATTTCGTTCTAACATCAAGTTCAAATGCTAATTGTGTAAGACCATTTAGTAACAAATCATAATAAACAAGTAAATTTGTTTGGCGGGCGATTTCCTTTAAATTAATTTTAATATTAGACTTAATATTATTTGATCTTTGAACTCATATATTCAGTACATATATCAAAATTTGAAATTCGGGTTTCGTCATGACCTAAAACATGTTGGTTAAAGCTATGTATAAAATATTATTCGAATTGGTTGAGTTTTACTATGGCAAGTGAACTTTTGCACACAATGATATATCCGGCCACACAGAAAGCTACCATTAGCCTATGGGTTGGTCGTGTGGTCTGGGTTTTCTACACAATGATATATAAGTCATTGTTAAGGAAGCTTCGCTTCAATAAAAAATCTACATTTTTATAAAATACACATTTCAGGAAATGTAACTGATGCAAGATAAAAATTAGATGAATAATAAAATATTTTCCTAAATAAACTCGGAAGGACAATTAAAATAGAATAATTTTAGATATTTAATTATTTATATAATTATACAATAAAATTTATATTGAACCACGCATCTAAAGATAAAAATATTTCTTTATTTCAATTTTAATTAAAAAAATATTTTAGAAATTTGGAAGTATTGAACATAGTTATTTTTAATTTATAACAAAATATTAGACGCTTTGCAAAGTAAGCAGTCCAAGAAATTAATGGGCTAATAAGAAATTTTTTAGATCTGAAGGTTAGGTGTAATTTTGCCACCCATAGTGAATTCATGAAGAGTAAGGATCACTTGATGGCATAAATGTATAATCTGTCGAGATGAGAAGCTTCGGTTCACAGCGTGTAAGCAACAAAGTGCAACATATGCAGTAGTCGTTTTTGTTGTACACAATGTAGTGGACAGTAGTTGTTTCTGTTGTAAACAACATGGCTAATCATGCTTTTTACTTTGTAAGACCGTTCTATAATTTATGAACCATACATTTTAACATTAATGTGTTATTAAACTCAGTGTTATCTTCTGTATATGAAACCGTAGCCATTTTTTTAATGTTTGTGTGGTTAGTAATTTGCCATAAACTTATATTGCTGCTTTGCTGATAATTTCGCCACTGGAAAGAACTATGCGGTTGGTCAATGTGTTGAATTAACAATAACCTAAAAATACATAAGAAAAGTACAACTCTTTAAGACGTAATTACTACTGCTACTGTTAACATCAATTTTAATATTAATGTGTCATTGAACGCAATGTTATTTTCTGTATATGAAACCGTAGCTATTAGTTTAATGTCTGTGGGGCTAGTAATTTGCCATAAACAGATATTGCTGTTTTGCTGACAATCAGAACCATGCGGTTGGTTAATGTGTTGAATTTCCAATAATCTAAAAATACGTAAGAAAAGTACTACTCTTTAAGACGTAATTACTACTGCTACTGTTAACACCAATTTTAACATTAATGTGTCATTAAACTCAATGTTATATTCTGTATATGAAACTGTAGCTATTATTTTAATGTCTGTGTGGTTAGTAATTTGCCATAAACAGATATTGCTGATTTGCTGACAATTTCACCTCTGGAGAGAACTATGCGGTTGGCTAATGTGTTGAATTTCCAATAACCTAAAATGCGTAAGAAAAGTATTACTCTTTAAGACGTAATTACTGCTGTTACTGTTTACACCAAAGTGAAACTTCATTTCGAGGATAGGCTTATTACTCTCCGTGGGACTTAACCAGGTAGAACAATCCAAACATCCATCAACAACATAGCTATTATTGTTAAAAATTATCTATTTCCATCTGCTTCCTCCAATTGCAAAGTTAGTTCTGTAGATCAACTAATTAAATGACAAATCTTAAAAACCAAATTTAAACGTCACTTTATTAAAAACCATCCTACAGACGTACAACAGATACTTTTAAGTCAGAGCGCTTTCGAACACCTTCATGCTCTTCCTCAGTGGCGACAGAATCAGAACAGATGCCAACATGCCTAAATACATTCCAATACCGTCAAGCAAAATTTGCATATTATGAAAATTGCCATCCATACAAAATTGTGAATCCATAAAGCCGATTTAAAATTATAAAATTACAAATCTGAAATACAAATATTTTAAAAACTTTTTTAAAAAACATCAAATACTTTAGAACATTATTATAAATTAAGGTAACTGTGTAAAGGGTTAACACGCACGGCATCGAGAACGAGTCGGCAGGCAGAACTTAAGACCTGAACAGGGTCAAAATTACAAAAAGAAGTGCGATATAAATAAATAAAAAGGGATTCGTAAAGTAAAATGGAGCAGGTGTTATTACAGCTGATCAAAAGAAAATAATTTTCGAAAAGGGGGCGAAAATTATCTTTAGTCACTAATTGGGCAAGGGCGGTCGTTTGTTTACCATTTCTTACGTCTCTAGCATGTTCAGCCAAACGAATACCTACGTACATTTAGTACTACCGATATAAAACTTATAAACATTATCCAAAGAAAGAAGGAGTTCAACATATACCCCAGCAAGACTTTTAAAGTTAACATTATCCCTAAATTTATCAGTACGAATACGATTGAACATAGCAGTAACAGTTGAATGAGCGGGTTTAAAATTAAATGCGGCACAAAAATTGATAAGAGGACGAAAAATTTCAGGATGGTAAGGACAACTAGCTTTCAACGGTAAACGTTCATTAATGGGAATAAGACTAGAATTGTGTTGTAAAAACTTATGGCGAATATTAGCAAAGATTTTATAAACAAGAATAACCGGCATCCTGACCGAGTATAAATATTAAATCAATTTCACTCTTTAAAGATATAATAGTGGAACTAATATTAAAGGCGCGATTAAAATATACATTGAAGGAAGCCGTTTTAGACGAAATGGGCTGAAAAGAATTAGCTGGAATGCACGTGTTAGTAAAGGGGGGGGGGGGGGGGTTGCGAAAAACTGAAGTTTGAAAATTAAAAGAGTTATGGGAAATAATAACATCTAAAAAGATAAGGAACAATTGGATTCATGCTTAACAGTAAAATTAATGAAGGGGTAAAAATTATTGACCAAATCTAAAAGATTAAGGATATCCTTTAATGATCCCAAATAATAAACACATCATCAACAAAACTTTGCCAAAGGATAGGTTTATGGGGAAAAAAAGGCAAAACCTCGTTCTCGAGTTCCTGCAAAACAGCTTCAACAAAAATACCAGAAATTGGGCTACCCATAGGGGCACCCTAATTTTGTAAGTAAATATCGACGGGGAAACCAAATTAATTAGTCTCCGCCACAATATTCAATGCATAGGCTATTGCTGTGACGGAAGGGGACTCATAATTATGTAATGAAAGTTTATTGGCTATAATATTAATAGCTTTATCAACGGGAATACTTGGGAATAAAGAAACCACATCGAAACTGTGAAGAGTACAATTAGGAACAAAATTAGAACTAAAAAGATTATTAATAAACTGTCCAGTAGAATTGACAGAATAGGGATGATTATTAAAAAATGACTTAAGGAACATTGCCAAAGCCTTTTCCTAAAAATAGGTGAGACCGTTACATTTTGAAACTATAGGCCGCATTGGGTGATTAACTTTATGTAATTTAATTTGGCCGAAAAGTTGCGGTAATTGATGGGAGTTGCGAAAAATAGCTGATTTAATATTAGAAGAAAGTTCAATATATTTTTTAAGCTTGGCGATTTTTGAATTTATAACAGTAATTGGGAATTTTTTAACATTGGTACAATCCATCTCAGCAATACACCTCTGCATTGCTTCAATATAATTAACTCTGTCAATGAGCACAAGCTGTTTGGTTTTGTCAGCAGATAATATAATTAAATTACTATTGGATTTAAGTTTATTAAGTTCAGAAATTTCAACATGTAAACTATCATTTGAACTAGGAAAGTTATTATTTTTATTTCTACTTTTGAATTTATTAAGATTTTAAAAATTGGAAATGGAGAGGCATATGACAAACCGTCCACGATCTCTACGTCTGTAGAGTCTAACTTGTTTGTATGTTTGCAGTGAACCTTGTACCCAATTTCTCCACATTATGGTGATATTGTTTACACTCTATATGGCAATTTCGCTTATTACAACATTTATTATTATTTGTCCTTGACTAGTTAAAAAATCATTTTTATTCAGTAATTTATTCCAGGTGGCATGTAACACGTAAATTCTATGATACATTTGAAAATATCCCAAAATGGATATTTAGAAACATTATAAAAATTGCAAATGTTAGACAGGCAAGATTTCGCACACCTACCTTAGAACGCTTATTATGATACATAATATCAACAAAACAGTAATAAATGCACATTAATTGAATTTGAAAATAAAATAAATACTATTAATTTATTTTAAAAATAGTGCTGAAATTGAAGACGTGAAAGTGTTATGTTAAAATCTCTAGGGACATTTCGAAAAGTGTCTATAATAATGACAAGCTTAAGTAATGTAACTTGAACGGGCTATGTTTAGAATATTCAGCACGTGTAACACAAAACTTTAATCAACTCTGCTCTTCAACTATTATGAGTGTTTAAAATATATTTTGTTTTGTAAGCACGACAGACACAGCAAATTTCCTAAATTTAAAATACTATCTTATCAAGGCATTTTTAGTCAATTTTAAATATCAAATAATACATTTAATTATAATTATTAGTAATGAATTTATATTTATATATATATATAACTAGGGGGCTCTGCCTCCCGCTCGCTACGCTTCATCAACCCCCTTCCGGAGGCTTCGCCTCTTACTCGCTGAGCTCGCGGAGTTCGCTTCATGCCTATCTCTCCTAAAAATTCTACTTTGAAAAATTTCTTTTCTATCCCTACCTATTTTCAGCAGGAGGTAAAAGCAGGGATTTTTCATAGCAAAGTGATTCCAAAAACTGAATTCCTTGATCCTGAGCTCGCTTCGCGAGCTAATTCATACCAAACTTAAATCGATAAACGGTTTATTTCATCGTATTACCCTACTATTGTTCTATAAATGTACCAAATTACATATTTTTGTATGGTAGAGTTTTTGCGGTAAGAGACATAGAAATCACCAGACGTGCCTATACGAAAAAATAAATTTCACTTCAGAAGTGCATAAAAAGTAAAATATCTCAAAAACTACATCGAAAATAAAAAAGAGGCTCCACCCTGAAAAATATCGCCCATGTAGATACCTGCCTGGAAAAATTCGTGGTCTTGCTATTGTTAGTCTATCCAGGACGCTAAATCGCATCTCAAATATTTTGTCTTTGATTTTGACATTAAATATTTCTTATAATATAGTATATCCAAAAGCGGTTTCTTTCAGCGTATTTCCCAAAGTTTATCTACAAGCGTAGAGAGTTTCATATTTTTATATGCAATAGTTTTTGAGGTACGAAGCAAAGAATCTCGAGGAACGAGAAATTTCCGAACAGAGGCGGCGGCTGCAGCGGCGGCTGCAGCTGCGGGGGCAAATACATTTTTCTAATATAGGGATTGCAGCTTAAATCTATAAAAATAAAATTGAAAATCTGTTGGTCTGTCTATCTGTCTGTCTGTTTGTCCCGTCATCACGGGAGAACGGCTGAACCGAATTTGATGAAATTTTGTGGGTAGCCTGGAAATAGTCCCACTTAAAATTTAGTCCATGTTTGGAGTTTATACGATCCGTGGTTCTCTATATATTAGTAGAAAATTAAATTTTCGTTTGTCTCATCATCACGGGAGAACGGCTTAACAGAATTTGATGACATTTTGTGGATAGCCATGAAATAGCCCCCATAAATTTAGCCCAAGTTTCAAGTATCAAAGACCAGGGGTTGTCGAGATATTAATGAAAAACGAAACTTTTTCCTAGGAGTTCTACTCTCTAACTCCGTGGTTTATACAAACGAAAAGCTTGAAAATCGTTTGAAAGTGAATTAAAATTTAATCTCTGAGTTTGATGGGAGATTTTTTGCGCTAATTAGTCACTTTCTGAAAACATGAATTGTTTGAAACATGATTTAAATGGGAAATCTATATCTCCATGGTTTATTTTAAAAAAGCTTTTACTGAACAATGAAAAGTGTAAAAAAACGAAAATGGTTATTTAATTTCGCAGTTTATGAGGAAGATTCTATCTTATATCATGTTACTCAGAAACGCAATTAAATTAAATCTGTCTGTTAATTTTAATAATTATTTTTTCGATTTAAATAATAAATAAATGAAGATAAAAATATATTTTAGGAAAGAACGATTTGATTTTTCTTATAGCATTTTTGACTTTATAATATCAATTACGGTCTTCAGGTTTAAACGTTATTATTATTGATATTTTCGGCGATTATTGATTCAGGGATTATTGATATTTTCAAATTATTATGCAATTGTTTTATTATGACAAAAATTGTTTAAACTCATATATTGTACGTTGTACGAGTAATCTTCTACAGATACACGGGTATATCTTTTAATCTACGAGAATATAAGTAGTACAGGTATATTGGCATATATTTTGATATATATTGGCATATATTGGAATCACACACACACACACACACACACACACACACAATATTACGACCTTCTGGTATAAAGAGTACGGAGATTATTGATATTTTCAATTTATTAAGTCAGCTATTTTATTTTGGCAAATATTTTTGAGACTTATAGTGTAATACGGGTAATCTTCTACTAACACACTGGCATATTTTCTAATCTGCGACAATATAAGTAGTACGGGGTTGCATACATTGACTCAATTCCTTTTTTTTTTTGTAAAATTGCTTACAAAAGGGGCCAGGATGTTTTATTCTTCAGATCTGCCCCTTGAAGATAATTTTGCATAGTGAAAACAGATATTCTTAAACTTCTCTTTAGGAGCAATAAATTTAATATTTTAACAGAATTTGCACATGATTGCGAATTATAAGTTTCTTTATATTATATACTCCGTACGAAGAACGGGTATGCTGCTAGTTATTATTATAAATCGATTAAATTGCACTTCCTTTTATTAATCAATTTTATTTATTTTCCATATTATCGTTTGCATTCTGAACCTGCATTTTTACTAAATTAAACATATTTGTTTATAAGTTCATAGGGTTAGAAAACAATCTTGCATAATAAATGAAGGTGTTTGTTTGTATCTGCGGTCTGTAGCGGGAAATATAAGCATTGCACGGCTATGAAATCATTTGGTACACAGTTACTTCAGGACCCGGGAAGGTGCACCTAGGCGTTATTATTTTAAATTCTAAACGTAATTTTTGAATTAAAATAATTTGAGTAATTTTAAACAACTACGCAATTTAATTTTTAAAAATTTGAATCAGTCTTTAGTTATTTTATGTTTTGGCATTTTCACACAGATCGGTTCCTTAGCGACCGAAAATATTATTACATAGTTTCTATCTTCACGCCATCGAAAAGATTGACAGTCAGTCTTTCTAACGATGTTTGAACTGAATCCGTAAGTTAATTCCTTCATACTTATTTATTTTTTAATACAGATCGACATTCACATTTTTTACTTTATCTGACTTATATATTATCACATCCGAAAAACTAATATTAGCCCAATTCTATAATTTGGCTAAACGTTCCGAATATGTCTTAACATTCTAACAAAACAATTTCGGTTTCATAACTAATTTAAATTTTTTAAGTGATCGCATTAAAAGATTGCAAAGCATCCTCCAAGATGTTACCATGCGCTGTACGAATTCGACTTTTCTACTGGTAGATTTTACTGCGCATGGCCGAATAGGAAACAAAGAGTACTTGTGCAGGAAGGTTTAAGTCGCATCTTCCTTTTGTTTATTAATTATTTATCCTTTTTTGCTTTTGCGGAGAGCGCGTGCAATTTGGAGCGTTTAATTTCAGGACCAAAGCCCTTTTAAATATGTTTGAATGTATTTAAGTATCGAACACTTAATAAATAAGTATACTAAATAATTAAATAAGTTGATAACGTTATTTTAGAACCCGGCCAACACTGGGTAATTCGCTCTAGTATAAAATGTTTTAAAGTACTGCAGAATGTCAATAGAAACAACATTTTTATAAATAAATTATGGAAGAGATAATTCTGTAAACATGAAGCTAAACTCTCTCCATTTTTATAGAACCCCTTCTCATTTTTTTTCTCAGAGCAAATTTAAACCTTTAAGGTGTTTTTCCTATCAGCGTTTAATGTACTTAAGAGTTTGAAGCTTTTTCTCTTCGATCAAGTCGACAAAAAACTCTTCATCTTTTAAATACTAAAAAATGTTCGAAGCACCAGTTCGAAGCACCATTATGTAGATAGCGCTGTTAAACATACAATTATCTGGAAAGCATAATTAAATAAAATAAACAGCAGGCTCGCAAGATAATAAAGGAATGCCTGGAGATTTAAATTCATTTTTATGTAGTTGTTTCTTGGTGAAATAAAATTAGAATAAAAATATTTTAATTTGTAAAATCATTTTCCTAATTATGCAAAATAAAATATTTTACTTTAAGAAAAGGATAACGAGTTGATCTTACATATAACGTGGGTGACGAACATTTTGCATATCATTGTTTTTACGAATTTTTTCTTTTAAATATATTTTCCTAACCATGAGTATAATTATGGAAAGTAAAGTATTTTATCCTAGAAAAAGTTTAACGAGTTGATATTATATGCGTCGTGCAGATATCGTGCAGATGCTGTGCAGATTTGGGTGACAAACATTTTGTATATCATTGTTCTTACGAAAATTTTATCTCTTGAAATATATTTTCCTAACCATGAGTATAATTATGCAAAATCAAGTATTTTACCTTAGAAAAAGGGTAACAATCTTATATGCGTCATGCAGATATTGTGCAGATTTGGATGACAAATATTTTTCATATCATTGTTTTTACAAATTTTTTTTTTCTTGAAATATATTTTCCTAACCATGAGTATAATTATGCAAAATCAAGTATTCTACCTTAGAAAAAGTGCAACGAGTTGATTTTACATACGTTGAGCAGATATTGTGCAGATATCGTGCAAATGTCGTGCAGATTTGAGTGACAATCATTTTGTATACTGTTTTTACGAAAACAAATTTCTTGAAACATCTATTTCTTAGGATCTGCTATATTTAGAACTCAGATGATGAGGGATTTGGATTCAGAATCTAATTCCGGGGGGAAATTGGGGTATTCTAAACATTTCTACTTCTAGTTCTTTTCCATTTTCGGTTCAAAAATGTTTATTAAAACATCTATTTCTAATGATTGGTTTTAGATATAGTTTAAATAATGACTGATATGGATTAAGCATCAAATTCTGGAGGAACTTAGGGGTTCACCAGGGATTTCCACTTCCGGTTCTGTAGATGTCACATCTGAGTCAAAAATTTACATTTTCCCTAAAACATCTATTTAGTGAGATTTGCTATAGATATAGCTTTGATGATAACTGTGGATTTAATAAAATTTTTTAGAGCAGAAGAGGGTTCACTATGGATTTCCACTTCTAGTTGAAAAAAAATTTCTTGAAATATAAATTACACGAGATTTGTAATAGATATAGCTTTGGTTATGAGTGTGGATTTATTACAAAATGTTGTGGGAGTTTGGGTTAACTATGGATTTCCACTTCCCGTTGAAAATTATTTCTTGAAATATCAATTTCTCAAGATTGACTACAGATAGAGCTCAGATGATGACTGATACGCATTAAATTATGGAGGAGGTTAAGGGGTTCACTGAAGATTTCCAATTTCAGTTTTGTTTCACTTCCGGTCCAAAAAATGTCCTTTTAACAACTATTTCTTAGGATTGACTATAGATACAGATTATATGAATACTAATATGGATTCAGTATCAAATTCCAGAGAGGGATTGGTTGCTTAGTAAGAATTTCCATTTCTGTTTCTGGAGATGTCACTTCTGGTTTTTCCGAAATTTCGTATGACTGTACAAAATAAAGAGAATAAAGAAAAAAAGAGAATAAAAATTATGAATAGTTCCGTCAGAAATGTAGTATATATGCTCATTGGTCATATTCTTCAATTTTAATTTCATAATTTATTTAACTATACATATATATTATCTACTAGTATACATCCAAAATATAAATTAAAATTTATTCCGCAATAAAGCCACTTGCTTAAAAGAGCAATCATGATATGGCATTGGAATTGTTATTTATATATACATTTGCACATTTGGCAAGTCTTCATAGGAAGTAATTTAAAAATTATCTCAATGTTGAGAGAAGAGAAGTTTTGAAATACATTTTAAAATATTTTATGATCGTCGAGTTGATAGCCTCTACAGTCTGTTTGACACTTGATTAATCGTTGTACAACTAAATTTAATTTAAAGCAATTTCTATAAACAGTATCCCGCGTAAAAAATGAATGCGATAGCAATATATATGCATTCAATTCTCATTTATTTCATTCTCACCAACGTGTTTTAAAGTAAAATAAAGTATTTTGATGTTTATTAAATGGATATAAATTAGAAATGTCGTACGAAAATATAAGTTACGATGCACTAAAATTGAATTTCAGAAAGCTCACGTAAAATAACTACGTCTTCCTTATAACTGTGCGGCACGTGTTAAAATTCTCACGACAAAAGATGCGAATTTACTATATTTATGATGATAAGCTTAATTTATCTTGTGTTAGAAAACACTTTTATAACATTTAAATTGCGTTTTTCAGGGGATTCTTTCAGTTTTATTGCATTAGGAAAAAATAAAAATCAGACTTATAAATTCCATATTCATTTCTTAATAGTTTAGGATATAATTATATTGCAAGAAATACTAGTAAGTTGAAGAGATTTATTGTTATACAAGCTTTAAATTGATTATTTAGGCTTTAAATTGATAAGTCAAGCTTTAAATTTATAATTCAAGCTTTAATTTTCTGATTTATTCGCAGTTTATGAATCTAATATATTCTCTAATCCGGAAGTTTATCTTCTATGTTCATTAAATGACAGTAGATATTCTAGGTTAGTGGACAGATACACTACAAAATGGCAAGACTTAGTCACTATTCACTTTAAAAGTTACTCTGAGAAGTATATGAAGACTAAAAAGGCATTAGCTTAATAACCTTTGAATATAAAGTTCGAGTTGCTTATTTTGCCCTCGCTTGCTTATTTTAGAAATTTTGCCCTTATTTGCTTATTTTAGAAAATGAAATAAATATAAATAAAATATCATTTTTTTTATATTAGAAACCCCCTAAAATTGTGAGCTTTAAAAATACTACATCTATGTATGTTTAATGATACAAACCAACTTTAATTTTTGGAATGTGGCCGCGTTTTTTCCCACCAAGGCATTTCGAAATCTGTAGTTGGCATGACAAAAACCACGTTTGCCACGTGGCGTGACCGGATGAAAGAAAATGATAAAAAAATGTCGTTTGCTCGATTAAAAAAATTATAATAATGAACGGATGTCTTTAAGAAATTATTTTTTGCTTTGTAAAAGTGTGTTATATTTAACATAGCTGGTGTTAAATTATAAACAGTGGATTGGCGGCTAAATTTTTATATGGCAATTTAAATATCGGGAACGTTCAGAACGCACGAAAAGTATATATATTTTTAAAAATTCACGAACATTCGTTTATTAATTGTATGAATTGTATTGAAAGTTTATTTAAAAGTTAATTTTTCCATCTTTCCGATGGTTTCGAGATGAAAACTCTGTGATAATATTTGTGACCGATATTTGTGAATATCGCTCAAAATCGCTGTAATTTGGGCTAAAACATAAAATAACTAAAAAACTAATTCGAATTAAAATAACGCTGAGGTGTATTTTCCTATGTCCTAAAGTACATGTGTAGCAAATTTCAAGACCGTATTTGATACTTAGATTTCTCGCTACTGACCGCAAACATACACACATCGTCCTTTATGTAAGAAAATGATATAAATATTCTTGAAATTAATTATAACTATTTTATCTATTATACATTTATCTTCTCCCCATCAATGCAATACGAGTATATTTGTATTTACTTGAGAAGATAAAGTGTACTATTAACACGATAGTTTGATAAACATAAGTTAATATAATTTTGGGTTGACATGTCAAGAATATCTCTTGACGTAGAATATAATGGGGAGACAGATTGCTGAGCCAAGATGCATGTCTATCGAGGTTCATTGGACAGAGGAGGAGCTTGGAGAATAATTTTATTGAAGCAGAAATCTCATATGAGTTTTCATTCATCTTTAATAGATTTTGGCATAGTATCAAATATGCAATAGAGCTTATGATTACTCGTACTGAAAATGATAATATATTTACTTGTACACACAGTGTTGTTAAATAGCTTTAAGAAAAATGAAATATTCCTTGAAAATATGTATTTTAATAAATGTATATATATGATAAGGGTATTTTGAGCTATTGGATCATGTCAACAATACAAGTAAAAAGTCTGTCGAAATTTCTAAATCCCATAAAAATAAAAATAATGGTATATTTCGTTGCGTGTTACGAGAAAAGTATTTACATAAACGATTATTTTATTGGTAGCAGAAATAAAAGAGAATGGCTTAGCTGAATCAAAATAAATCATTAATAACGCAAATAAAGTGATCAAATGAAGACGATTGTTTCAGAAACGCTGGAGTTTTCTTCTCCAGTACAAATAAGCAAACAGAACCAAATGCTGGAAAAATGCCTCTTCCCCATATTTAGTTTTGTTCTGTATTTTCTGGTTATTAGTCATTTAACATAGCTTTGGTTCTTTACTTGTTCGTACCGATGAAGGAAACCCAATTTTCCGTAAAACTCAAACATTACTGTAAAGTGAATATAGGTCTAAATATTTACATATTCTTTGATAAATGATGCAGTTTAATATAATCTATAGGGTTGCATTTTTTGGCGTAAAGTCAAGAAATCGCAGGAATAGGCATTATATTGATAGAAGGTATTATATATGCTTATAAGTTATAGGTTGCATCTGTAGAATAACCCTCTATAGGGGATTTTTTAAATTATTCGTATAGTTACAAAAAATTCCATATTTACATATAATGTACTGTGATGTGCCCGATTAGAAGTGTGATGACAAATATGCGTGATTTTAGCATTTTGAATTTTGGGTCTGGGATACCATAGAACAGTTTATAGCAAAATGGTAAGAAGCGAAAAAGACAGGCAGTAAACTTAACAATGTTTCGAACAATGTACCTAGTCATCCAGATGCCAAAGTTGACGTTAAAATTCAGCTTTACATATTTGGTTATCATAAAAGTTGCTACACAAGTCGAACAAGCACTAAATCCTAACTAACCAGGTTGACCACAGGCAGTGATGTCCTAATGTCTATCAGTCTATCCAGCCAATGAGGCAATAAGGGCAGAGCTGCGGGGGGGGGGACGCCAGCCAGTGGATCAAAAGCCTCCAGGGCGAAGATAACGAGGAAAAAGCAACAAGAGTGAAAAAGTTACACAGGCTAAGATAATCTCAAAAATGTGCTAATGATGGTGGGTCTCAAAAAACGGCAGAAAATGGAAAATGATAAGTTTAGGTTGACGTTGAAGCTGAACCTGTGCCTGCATGGAGCCTAGTCCCCGACCAAGTATGACTACTACAGTCGCACGAGATGCAATTGAGATGTTAACAGTTATGACATATTTATCCCATGCGAGAATTATTTCAACGGTACAGAACGAATACTGTAGAACTCGCGCATGTAATTACTCTAGACTTCGAACAAGATTGAAACCTACAGAACAGTTTTTATGATTATCAAACATAAGTTTAAAATGAAAGATAAGAGCTTAAATAAATAAATAAAAATTACATTGAATTATCATTTAAGTATCTAGCATATAATTGCTTTTTTTTTACAAAACATATCAAAGTATTTCCTTTCACAATGGCAGTGTACAAGATTATTGATATTTACAGATCATTTGATTACCAATTTATTTGATTTACCAATTTAACCAAAACCATCACAACGAATACCTTTTCGCCACAACTACAATTGAATATAAATGAATATAATGAATATCGCCCTCTATTACTTCCCTTACATCCCGGTAGCTGAGAGGTATAACGCAAGCGTATCCTCGTGCTTTCTCGACTGTCAGGATGTGGATTCGACCACACTTGCGGGCAAGGATGCTATGGTGTCCGCTTAGGGTGTGATGTAACTCGCTCCCCTTGGTGCCCATGAGTAACATCATGGGACGACAAAATGGTTCACGATCCGGCGGCTAAATTTGGTGGAGAATTAGGTAATAAAATGCCCGGATATTAAAAAAAATCCCTACATATATATAATGTGTAAGGACAGTATTATGACGGGGTCGAAAATTCAAATTCGAGTTTTCAACGGAAAGGCACGTTTTATGAATCCATGAACTTGAATCGAAATTTTCTGAAGTGATGTCTGTGTGTGAGTGTGTTGTGTCCGTGAGTCTGTGGATGCGATATCTCCTGAACGAATGGGGTAAGGTATCAAGCGTAATTTGGTATGATTATAATGAACAATGGATACTGTAAAACTATTAATTTTAAACATAATCGTATATTCAAAAGACCTCCTAATTTTTGATTGAGATTTTGAAAGAAATCATAAAATATCAAGACCTTCAATAACAGTAAATCCTCCTAATTGTTGAATGAGATTTTAAAAAAATCATTAAAATATCAAGATCTTCAATAACAGTAAATAAATAATCATTTTAGATGTAATTGTTCATTAGATAAAGAATGATTAGGTAACTCCTAACCCTATGGAAGTACTGACATGGACTCAATTATTGTGTGATATATTTTTACTTTCTCTTATACATAGCATAATGTATAGGGCAAGTATTGCAACGGGATCAAAAATTCAAGTTTTCGATGGAAGAGTACGTTCAGGCTTCCCTGAACTGGAATCGAACGTTTTTGTAGTGATGTCTGCGTGTCCCCGTGATTTTGCACTTTAACGTATGTAAATACATCTTTTGTTCTAAATATTTCGATTAGTCCAATTCTTCGGACATTCTTCAAGATCCAATTCTTCGGACATTTAGAAGAATAGTAATAATAATAACTCTATTAAAATTGTTAAATAAATAGCTATTTTATATTTTTTAATAAAAGAGTGGATAAATGTTTTTACCGATTATCATGTGCCATTTTTATATATTGCATGTTTTACAGCTAATATAGTAAAATTGCACAGCAAATAAAATTAACTGAAGTGCGGCACAATTCGACTTTCTCATATCAGAGTTCATTTTTTTTTTCAAATATTACAAGAAAAAATTTGAAACATCGGTATCGTGGGTCCAAATGTTTACAACTATACCGTGTTACCCTTCACTTTAAAGGGCTTGAAAAAATATTTCGATTGACACCATGCTTGACAATACATTCCTCTCCCCCCGGGGAGTACTCTTGTCTCCCAAGGGGTCTGATGACGTCACGAACGAAAAAAAAATTGTATCGCGGCTATTCTTCAGATTGAAACTTTTAAGTCTCTTAATCATTGAGCCATAAATAAACCCTTTTGTACATGATTATATCAAATTTTGTCCTATGCTGCCATGTTAAAAAATCTGATGTGGACAACACGTGACTTTCCGTATATAATGCAATGAATTTACTACTTTTACAGTAAAAAAAATAGGTTTTTCTTATAGTATATTCTTATATTCTTTCCAATATATTGAATGTTCGTCAATTAGTCGTCATTTTCATTGATTTAGCGTCATTTTTATCCATTTGCCATGATTTTCGTTAATTTGGCAGCATTTAAAAAAGTCCCACGTTGGCGTCATTCCGTCAAATTCTTCGCCAAAACCTCGTCAAGCGCTATAAATGGAGAAATAAGTTATTCTTATAGCAGATAAATGATTATTGGTGCTCAAATACAAAAGTATTACTCAAAGTATCTTTTCTCATGAATGGAATGAGCTAGATCCACGGGAATGATGTCACCAAATTTATCGCATGATATTACACATGAAAAGTGAAAAGGTTTCTCAACAGTTAATATATATTGTTTTAATTTATGGAATGTTTTGAAAATTCTATTTTAAAAATGTGCAATATTTCGAGAACGGTTCATGCTAGCGTTCTAAAGTTTATGTCAGTCGTTTTCTATGGAAAAATTACATAAGAAATGTCTATTTGCGCAATTTTATTAAAGCTTTTGATTTTTTGATTTCAAAATTTCACTCGAAAATTTAAGGGGGTTCTGAATAGTCGATAACGTTTAAAAACAATAGGCTTCCAGTACTCACGTATTGTGATTTTTGTACCAAATTTCGTTCGAATCGGTCCATTCGTTCGTCAGTTATCGTCTCCAGAGACTCACTGTCACACACACACACAGACATCACTTCAAAAATGTTCAATTCATGATCAGGGATGCTTGAAACGTGCTCTCCCGTCGAAAACTCGAATTCGAATATTCGACCCCGTCACAATACTATCTTTATACATTATGTATATAAGGAAAGTAAAAAATATAAAATTTCAAATAAATTTCGAAGTTTTCGCTCGAATTAAAAAAAATATTATCTAGTTCTAGATTTTTTTATAACAAAGCCGGATATATAGATTCGTGAAAATCCATTAATACTTGCTGCTGCCATCATGTATAAAAGAAATCGACTACATACATCAGGCAAACGTACGGACGGACATCACTTCAAAATTAGCCAAAATGTGTTCAGGTGGTCTTAAAACATATGCTGCCATCAAAATCTCGAATTCGAAAATTTTCGTGAAAGCAATATTTTCTCTATGCTATATTACATAGCATGAGAAAGTAAAAATATCATAATAAATAAACTGCTGTTTGTGAGAATAAAACTTTCAATACTTCCTTAAAAAAAGCAGGTATATGAAATATATATATATATAAATTAAAATAATAAAAACAAAAGTGCAGAAGTGCAAATCAGTAAACACAGCATCAAACCGCGGGCAATATAATAACGTGTATTTAATAGCAGAAAGTAAAAAGTAACGAGGATGGGCTGGAAAAGTAGAGCACGGAAAGGCCAGGACATGGAAAATAAATCAATGAATAGTATATCTGCCAGAAACGTCTTCAGGGGCACATTCTAGACAGATATACTAAAATCCGTTGTTTCTATGATTGCATAAAAACAAGTGGTTAAAATTTTATGCAATCTGTACCCAACATCGGAATAAACGAGATTAACAGAAAAACGACTCAAGAGGACAAAATTTAACTTAAAAACATGAAATACCACATAATCATGAAAAATAGCGCACAAATAGGGCAACTCACAAGTCTGAAGGCCGTCAACGTGAATAATCTTCATTGGAGTCCACCACGTGATCCAACTTGAATGCTTACCACGCGAAAAACCTCGTTGGAATAGACCAGACCAGATGAGTATGCGTTTTCGAGATTCCGCAAATTTTCTTTCTAACCGAGAGTGCGATATCTCTAGAAATAATTGTGAAATTTGCTATACTTCTTTTTATCGGTAACAACAAAGAACTTAGTATTACCAAATATATATTATCGCTTTCACACAATATCAATAGTTGCTAATCTGCAGAGAAAGTAAGTCATGGACTTGACAAATATTTCTGCTTAGTTTCTTTGTTGTAAAGTTTTTACAATTATAAAGAGACATACATTAACGAACTCCGATGTTTAGAACAAAATACGCCATCGAAATTAATAAAATCATTAATTTGTTTATTTATTTTTTCACAAGTAAAGTGTGGCTAAAGTGAACTTTGAAATTCTTTCCTTTAAGCGAAAACTTTATTTCGTTCTGCAAGTAATTAGCGATAAATCTCAAAGTAGTGTATTTATTAAAACTGCGCACAATATTTAAGAAACTTGAAGAATCCTTCAAATGTTGAGTGATCAGAAAACTTTGACCCTTCAAGAAGGGGGGGTGACCTGTAATTACTGAATTAGCGTTTAACTTAAAGGATTTTGCTAAACTTTAAGATCTTTTATAAAGTATGGATCTCATTATAAAGTTTTGCTCTAAGCAAGTCAGTAGTACTAAAGAAAGTTCATTTTTAGAAAAATTCAACTTGCTTGATGTACTTTAAAATCAATACTTTTTTTCTTTTCTGGACTTCTTTAAATTATAAATAGGTGATGAAAAATGCCAATTAATAAAAAAGTGCATCATAGATTGGCAAAGTTCATAAAAAAATGTAACACGTCAGTTACTGTTACATTGTTAGTAAGTAACGAAGTACTGCTACAGTTACTAGGCAAAAGATAAAGTAACTGGACAGGACAGCTGCGAGTTACCGTTGCATTTTTCAATAATTAAGTATATAAAACAGGATCACAACGTAAAATGTAGTGCAAATAAAGATAAAAAAGCTTACGTACGTTTCGAAAATTACTGGATTTCCTTCTGCAGTGAAAAAATCCATACTCAGAGCACCAAAATAAGCTCGGACTAAGCTGGTCAAGTAGAAAATGGCTATATGACAGAATTCAATATTAGTAGTGCCACATGGTGTGATGATCGGGAAGCAAATCCCCCACAGCGTTCAAAGTTTGATGTTGAATCCATGAGTCATCCTCTGAGCTCTATCTGTAGCAGGTCCTCAAAAATAGATGTTTCAAGGAAAAATGTTTCCAACAAACAGTAATATTGCTAAATTTTTACCACCAACAATTTATAAATTAAATCAATATCATGTGTTTGGGAAAGGTTACAAGTATTTATAACCCCTTTTCAGTAACGTTTCAGACACTCATTTTTAAAACTATAAGGTGTAGAAACGAAGAAACCCCCGTTACATAAAAAATTGATCATTATAAGTAACGCAGTTACGTGTACTCTGCTATTACTCTATTTTAATTTTAGACATATAAATGTTAACAATGTACAATGTCGTTAGATAAAAGTCGCTTATGATATTATTGGACATTGTCCTGGTTTTTTTTAACGTGTAGTAGTGCACAATTTGTGCAGTAAGAAACGAGAATTTATGCAGTGTGGTGAAATAACGTTTTTATATTATTTTTATTTCATTTTTGTTGTTGAGATTTAGCGGATATTTATTTTCATAATGAATAAATGTGTTTATTCCGTATAGCTGTAAATCTTTATAGCTGTAAATCTTTTATTGTAAATTTGTAAAATGAAAAGTTCGGATTGAAAGATTTTTCTGGTAAGTTCCCTTTTATTAAGTCCAAAATGTGTTATGTGTGTATGAATTAATGATTTATTTCCAAAAAGATAAAAGTAACGTCTGACATAAACACATTAACATTTTTCTCATTCTTATTTTTTACTCTTTATGCAACGTTGTTCAATTTTTATAAAATATGGAGTAACATTTTCGATCAAAATATTTTTGCTACAGTTGAAAACTAACTATTTCAGTAATATTTACTCATCACGTATTATTACAGTTACGTATTTCATGAATTATTAATATTTGCTCATTATTTAAATAAAGTTTAGTAATTTAGTCTTAAAAATGTTATCTAAACATCATCCTTGTTCGAAATCCGTCAATATCCCTGTTCAAGGGTCATTGTGAATTAGAACTTAGCTTACACGACCAAGTTAAGAAAGAAAGGTATTTCCCTTTCCACAAAGATTAAAAATTTGGGATATTTTATCAAATTAAGCCAAGTAAGAATGAGAAAAACATTAATGTGTTAATGTCAGTGTTCTTTTTTCCTTTTTGGAAATAAATCATTAATTCATACACACATAACGTATTAGGCCAACGGCCGTACCGTGCTGAAAACACCGGTTCTCGTTAGATCACCGAAGTCAGGCAGCATCGGGCGCGGTTAGTACTTGGGTGGGTGACCACCTGGGAACACCGCGTGTTGTTGGCTCTTTTCGGGCGCGGCAGCCCTGTGGTTTGCGCGCGATTCTCGCCGCTGCCAGTACTGCCGCCGTGTTCATGCGGAGTACGATCACGTTAAACATGTGGGTCCGTAAGTCCTTCCGAGAGGTTGGTGGTAGGGGAAGGAGGGTACGGTCCCTGTGGATGCCTCCCCCACTGGGTTCCGGTCTAAATTGGGTGGCACTTCCCGGCCGTCCAAACAGTTACCTTACACCTTTCTGGTAGGTCGGACGGTCTGGGTCTCAACAACAACAACACATAACGTATTATGAACTTTTTCCGGCTGAGAAACACCTGAATGCCCCTTACTCCGCACGCTATGTGTTGCTAATACAAGAGCAACACACGCTATGTGCTGCTCTTGTGCAGTACGAAATTTTCCCTTGAAAAAACTTTGATATCGTCGTTGATGCATCAACAGGTTACATGCCAAAATGTATATGTTTTCAGATGAATGCGAACAGTTTTGTTCGTCAGCCTTTGAATTTAAATAATTGATCATTTAAAGAAAAAAACAGTCAAATCATCATTGGTTGTTAATTATGGAATAGGTTTCGGTACGTTGTGCATATAGGACGACAAAATGCAGTAAATAAAGCTTAAAGCTTTATGCTGTAGTGCGCTGCTCTCTTGCTATTGGCCTTTTATGTACGAACTTTTACCAAAAGGCAGACCTAAATATTTTGATCACAGAAGCTCCATAACATCAGCGTTTTATTTTTTTAATGCAACTCAGTACTGTATCTTACTTTAATGTCAGATGCCCACGAAGACTGAGATATATGTTGTATGTCTGTCTGCGGTAAAAGAGTGGTTAAATGAGTTCAAGATTGATCATTAGAACACGGAAATCTTTGTAGGCATTTTTGCAACAAATGATTCAGAATACAACTTTTTAAAACCAAGTAGAACGGAACGACGTTAATCTTTCAATTGTTTAAGAAATTGTCTTGCCTTTAAGAATATTTAAAACCATAAACCATGTAAATCTGTTCACGAGTCAGATTTAAGGAACGAAGATAATGCACTTTTATTATAAAGTTATTGAATTTTAGGAAATAAAGATTATCTTTCCTCTAATTAGATTTTTCTCGAGTTTAGATAAAATTAACTTATCGCAAAAATTTACTTACCTCTGAGATGCCTCCAAATTTTAGCTGTCAGCAATAAATTTCTATAATACAATTTTTTTATATTCTAAAACTTATTTAATTTCACTTTCTGTAAGCGATTTATATAAAATTACATATTTAGTGTTTTTGTCTTATTTTGATTTAGAATTCAAATTAAAAGTAACATAACACCAATAAGTAAAAAATACTTTGTATAAAGGATCAGGAAAATTTGAGCAACGCATTTAAGCAAGAATAATAAAATATCGTAGCATACAGATGTTTTGAGGATACTCTGGATTCCCTTCGTCAGTGCAAGAGAACCAACAAACCCGAAATCAAAAATGCAAAATCGGCACAAATAGAAGGAACATGGGTGTATACATACCCAAGTCCTGAATTAAGAGTCATTCTGAGAGATTTAATCTGAAAGCAGAATGAAGACCAGTTCATCCAATCCGAAACGAAGAGTAATACACAAGATCCGTTCCATTTCTCCCCCTCTGTTTCTTCTATTTGTGCCCGTTTTGTCTTTTTGATGTCAAGTTCATTGGATTTCGTGCACTGACGAATAGTACCCAGCGTATCTTTGTAACAGCTGCATGCTGCATTGCTCTTTAATTTGTATTTAAATACGTAGCTCAAGTTTTCCTTCTGTGACAAAATATAGTTTGAAATTATTTGAAATTTACGAATCTATAGTAGTTACTACTATTGTAGTGAAGTGAGTATAATAATAGATTTATTGGATTCTAAGAAAGGAAAACTTTCCTTTATTTATATTTACGTAATAATCATTTTTAAAATTTTAAAGTAACTGAACATACGCATGCATTTAACAATAACGCTATACCGTTCTTAAATTACAGCAGTAGTTTTATATAAATGAAATATCCTAATACTCATTGAATATAATGCATTTGATATATTTTAGATATCAAACTCAATCCGTCAGCAGAAACCGGGAAGCAAAACAAGTTCTTTTCGATTGTTAAGATTTTCGGATACCTCCACCATTCTGGCAATGTAAGAAATTACTTTGAAGTACTCAATATTGAAGTACACAATATATTTCCACCCTTCGACAAAAGACCAGGATGGCGACTTTATCTACATCTAGACGGTCCTATACTATGTTATGATTCGATCCCATTTTATAAAGCATTAGTCTTATTTGTTATAATAACACTCTAATCGAAACATTAATCCGTGTTGCTCTCAGTTGTGATAATCTCGGCCATGTCAGGAACAATATTTATTAATTTTCAAACATGTTCATTGCACATCGTTTCATTTGATATCCAACCTTCTCTTACCATCAAACTCAAAGTTATATGAATAGCTTTTAAAATATTATAATTTGTTTATTTCAATTCTTACAATGAATAACTGTAATAATACCAATCAATTAAGTTACAATTGGTGGGTAATTTATTAAATCTTAAGAAATCAAGATATGTTGATGCAAATATTGCAATTTGTAGTTGACCTTTGATTGACAGAAACTTCTCGGTGGTCGAACAGCGTTTTCGTAAGCCTAAAATGTTCAAAATTTCGAAAATTATCATATTAATACCTCAGCTAGTTGGTTAACTGGATATAAATATCACAATCGGTTAACAAAATCAACTGTCAGTTAGTTAACTGTATAAATAATTGTATGACTTAAGGATACTTTAAGAGCTAATCCGTGCTTAGCAGTGTCTGTCTAATAGTAAGAAATGAAGATGTGTCGATGCAAATATCGCAATTTGTAGTCGACCTTTAATTGACAGAAACTATTCGGTGGTCGAACAACGTTTCCTCAAGCCTAAAATGTTCAAACATTTGGAAAATGTCATACTAATACCTTATCTAGTTTTTAAATTACAAAGCTGGAGTTGGTTTTATTGTACTAATGAATTGGAGGTTCAACCTTTAGGAGATTCGTTAAAAATTTATATCCCCTATTGTTTCTGCTAACACCATCCAGCATCCACTTGCAACAAAATGCCATAACAGAATGTAACTGGTCTTTCTAATGATTTTTCTAAATGGCAATATGGATCTTCGAGAAGTAGCGAGAAAAATCCCTGAACTTGTAGTCTGAAACAACCAGTATAGATGGTATAGGCAAAACTAAATAAATTTTCAAGGAAAACTTGAGCAACGTATATAAGCACAAATAAAATGATAAAAAGATTATAATTTTATTTGTGCTTATATACGTTGCTTAAGTTATCCTTATCCTTCGTACAAAGTGTATTTTACTTATTGATGAATAAAGTTTTGTATGCCAGTAGAAATATGGGGTTCATTAGTAGATGTAATAGTAAAATGAATGTTAAAGACGATTATAAATTTGTTTAATTCAATATAGCTTTTTTTATTCACAAAAGTATAGATCCTGCAAAGAATGATAACTTTAAATATGACCCTCGCATTGCCATGCTGTAATATATTTCTTTTACTCTTTTTAATACGTTTTGTTTAAGCGTTCAATAAAGCTTATCTCATGCTCATTAAAATGATTATCTAACTATTAAAATTGAATGCATATTTCTAAACACTGCATGTAAAAATAGCTTATTCTTTATGGTTTACTTATTAAAGCAAACACTGAGATAAATCGTTTAATAGTTAATTATATTTAAAACGATGAATAGAATGGCAAAGAATGGATTTGAAACATTTTGTAGTAGCAAATATATCCATGAAGAAAATAAATATTAATTATGTAGGCTGTTAAATGGGTTTGATAATTACAAAGTAAAAGTATCGGCAAAACATTTGCTTTAGATATTTTCAAAAGAATTGGGACGGTGTGAATTTTATTGATGCACTGCAAGGTTAACTGTTCCAAGTGAGCCTTGGATTTGAGCCCAATGCTCGTCTTCTGCTTGTCTGGCAAAATAACATTCCCAATGCTCTTAATCAACCACGTTTTTCGTGACTGATTTTGTCTCTAGGATGGCAGTCATCATTTGGGTGATTAAATTACAGTTTCTGGTGTTGAAGACCCAGACCACACGACCAACCCGAAGGCTTTTGATAGCTATTTGTTTTGCCGGACAGTTTCTGGTGCAAACTTCGTTTTATGTCATGCTAATTTTGAAGTTTCGTTTTCACAGAAAGCTTGTTCTGATGATGGAGAGTAATATAATCCAGTTTGTATCGACTCGTATCCACGAAATTCTTATAATGTACTTGATAAGAATTGTTGCAAAGGTGTTGAAGGTAAGTTTTTAAATGCAACTTTATATCCAAGATTTATGTGTGGAGGGTGCCACTTGAAACTTATATGAGTAAATATGTTAAATCAGTTTCCCAAACTCTTATTCATTTCATCCCGCAGATTACTTTTGAATGCGTTAGCATTAAACGCCTAATAAAATATCCACGTATTTTTGCATTTTCAATATCAGTTCTCGTATGCAATATGCATTAATAATATGCATAATAAATATCTGAAATAAATATGCATAAAAACTTTGATATATCTTGATGTAAATAATTTCAGAAGGACTTTTTACATGACCATGTAAAATTTCATATCTTTCTTCTCTCTGTAATTTATTCGATATAAAATATTATTTAAAGTTGCAGAATTCGTTCATTACTAGGGTGCATCTATAATACATGTTTTATACATACTTCATAACTGGATAAAAAGCGATGACCGTTACATTGATTAAATAATTAGTTCCAAAATATTCTCTGAAATGTAGTTTCCTAAGTTTGTCATTTCTTTTTGCACCCACTGAATGCCAAGATAGACACTGAAATCGTCGTAATGATGAAAATTTTTGAGTATAATGAAAAATCTACCGGATGCATAAAGTTGAAATTTTGTAGTCATATAAAAAGTCCTTCTGAATCAATAATCATTAAAATATATCAAGGTTGCTATTTATATTTATTTCGAAAATTACTTTTATAAATCATATTGCATGCAAAAATTATTAAAAAATATATAAATTACGTACATTTTGTTTGGGCCATTTAATAGTAATGTAATAAAAAGTCATCAGTGGCTCTATTCCGATGGAGCCGACGTCGTTTTGAGTGAATAATATTTTGTAAAATATAACATCAGTAAAGTTCAATAAGTTTATTCGATTTTTTCAGAGTCCTTCCTTTTGTGTACAGGCTTTTAAAGCGTTGCAAATTACTCACTAGCTCCTTAGTTTGTTAGCCCACTTTTAGTTTTAGTCTAAATTTATCCGAGTACTCCGACCCTTGACTTCGCGTCAAAATATCAAATTAGTTTACTAACATGCCTTTTGGTATATAAGTTAAACTTTTGCAATGTATGTGACGAGATTTTATATTTATGTTAATATATAAATTTGGCTGGTGGCACATGAATACGCACTTGAATATGTATATGTGAGACCAGATTTGAGACAAGATTTAGCGGAGACAGTTTTATGTTGAATATTTATGATTGTCTGTAATATCAAACAAAGTACCAGACTTAAGGACGCCAGTTTTATTGCACCCTGACCTGAGAGGTCAAATAAGGCCATAAGTATAGAGGGATAAAGTGAAGACACGAGATTGGGTAAAGATGGCAACCAATTATGGAGGATGTCTGGTCATATTGCCCTAAGGTCGGCCAATAGTAGACAAGAGGGGGTTGTTGTTGTTGTTGAGACCCAGACCGTCCGACCTACCAGAAAGGTGTAAGGTAACCGTTTGGACGGCCTGGAAGTGCCACCCAATTTAAACCGGAACCAAGTGGGGGATGCATCCACAGGGACCGTACCCTCCTTCCCCTACCACCAACCTCTCGGAAGGACTTACGGACCCACTGTTTAACGTGATCGTACTCCGCATGAACACGGCGGAAGTTGTGGGAGCATGCAAATCCAGCGCGCAAACCGCCGGCCTACCGTGTCCGCAATGTGCCAACAGCACGCGGTGTTCCCAGGTGGTCACTCACCCAAGTACTAACCGCGTCCGATGCTGCTTGACTTCGGTAATCTAACGAGAACCGGTGTTTTCAGCACGGTAGAGCCGTTGGCTCAGTAGACAAGAGGGGTGTCAGACTTCAAAGAGGTTGCAACATATGGAAAGTTCTAGAGATGCTAAGAACATTAAGGGAGTTCAACAGCAGGAGAGTTCGAGAGTTCGATTTCGACAAGAGCAGTCGGAGCAGACAAGAGTTACAGTGAAGCTAGAGTACCTGACATCGACTTTGTACGACTGGCGATGCAGTTATGATGAGGTCAGATTAATTCGTGTTCAGTGATCGACTTTCATACGAGACGGCGTACCGCACCGTGAGTTGGTACAGTACAGTGTACACTGATGAAACAGAACCAAAGGTGGCTGTGTCAATGCACAAAGACAAAATTGGAGGTATGTGTTCCTATCAATAATTATAGAAGGCCATCAATGCAGTTTAGGCATTTTTAACTTAACTGGTCTCATATTTGTAATCTCCTACGCAAATAGTAATATGATAATTGTTGTAATTAATTTAATAATCAACCAAATGCTGTTAATAAATGATTTTATTTTAAAGTTAAAATGGTGCAATTAATTGCGGTAGTATGTTAATGTATTCTATTCCAGGAACTCGCACTGAAGATGAATATGGTGGGTTTTAATAGTGGCGCAACGCAATGGGTTTCACGATGTACGATTTTACGGCCATGTTGATTATGAATAATTTAATAAGTATAAAAGCCAACTTAAAATTTTATTTAAATGCCACACTATATTTACATCTATTCTCTTTAAACCTCACCAATCATGAAACATCTTTAGAATCCGCAAGTTTATTTAATCTCCGTATTTTTTTAAACAAAATAAAATATGTCGTGATTTTGCACCCTTATTTCACCAAGGACTATTTAAAAAAATGAAGCTGCAACAATCTTGATATCGTAAGTATTACAACTTTCCCACCCATTGGAAAACCCAGATGAAAATGCTAAAATATTGAAACTAAAATATTGAAGCAAATATCACTTTATTTAACTGGGAAACTAAGAGTTCGATCTAAAATCCAATTATATATACTTATAAGGCTTTTAACGAGCTATAAATTCTTGTTTATTGTTCATAGCTAGCACTTTTAAGATGTTGAGACATAAGTATTACACACTTGCAAAACGGGAAATTTTAAATCTTCTTCAAATTGGCAAGACGATTACTCGAAATTTATAAAAGTTTTTCTATTAAATAAATGTAGATTTAGAAACTTAATTTCCTAATTCATATTTTTGCCGTTTACTATTTATATTTATATTTTATTGTTTCAAAGATATTTCGAGTGAAAGTAAGAAAAACGATGAAAACACTAGCTGGGATAAATACTTTCAAAATATTAAATTATTGAAATTATTTTTATATATTCATAATTTGGACAATGTTTCTGACAAAACAAGAAATATTATTTACATTGTTATCTCTTAGGTTCGGAGGTTTAAGCTTCCAAAGTGTTTTAATTTTTCGTTAAGCTCAAATTACCGCCAAAGAATCCCCAAGCATAGATATTATTCACATCGAAAATGAGCTTGATAATAACATTATTTTGGAAGACATGAATAAAAGGCTTAAACTCTAATCTAACATTAGGAGCCTAACATTTCACTCGGAATCCAGTAATGTCTCGACTACATGACTTGAAACTTGGAATCCGATGGTAAATTTTGATGTAGTTACGAAATCTGGCTGTAAAATTGCGTGTTGCTATTGAAAATCTTGAAGTTGTTGCCGAGTTTCATATGATAAGGGCCCCTAATGTAAATTTTAAAAGTATGAATTTATAGAGGATGTTATTCCCTATCGAATGCTATATTTGAATGGTCCCTACTATGAACTGTGAACGAATAATGAGGGGTGGTTCTGTTTCTTTCCGCATCTTTAGTCAAATAAACACTTAATTCTTATTTTATTCATGGAAAATGTTTGTGACGATCATAAGTTTATACTTAGAATTTCACCCTGTGGATGATTAGTTCGTTATTAACAAATCGAGTTGCGTATAAATATCATAGTCCCTCGTATCTTGGTCATGCTTATTGAAAATTAACTACCCTAAGAAACCAGCCAGGCCGTTTTATGAAAGGTGTCGACAAAAAGCATTGAAAAAATAAATAAATTTATGAAGGAGCTTTCATATGGTGGCAACTGGTGTGTTTGTTCACTTCATTTTCAACGAAATTTTTAAGCATTATTATACTCTTTTGTACACTTATATCGTACAGTCATACACATTTTCAGAAAAAGTGTGACAAAGTTAGAACTCATTAGTGAAAATTAGTGAACTTTCCTACGCCCTCGGAAACTCGATGCTGAATCCTTATCGGTCATCTTTTAGACACTATCAATAGCTGATTCTAAGAAATATATGTTTCACGAAAATTGAAAGTTCTTGAACTGGAGGTGTAAAACAAGAACAATCGCAATTGGAAATCCTTAGTAAGGCCCTGCACTCCCTCTGAAATGTGTTTATGAATTTGTATCAATCATCGTCTAAGCTCTCTCTATTAGCAATCCTGAGAAATATATTTTTCAAGAAAAATTGAGTCGGAAGTTGAAAAAGTAGCAAGTGGAAATCCTTAGTGAGCCCTTTGATCTCATTCCGAAATTTGAAACTGAATCCATATTAATTGTTATCTAAGATCTATTTATTGCAAATTCTGAGAAATATGTGCTTCAAGAAATGTTTTCAACCGGCAGTGAAAAGAATAGTGAACTATTCTATTCACTTCCTGTAATTATAATAATAGGTTAATAGTAAACTATTCTATCTGTTCTAAAATGTGATGCTAAATCTGTATCAGTTATTACCAAAGTTAGACACTATACCAGATCCCGAGAAATAGATGTATTAAGGAAACAAATTCGTAAAAACAATAGTATGGTATATTGTAACTAAATAAAAATAAAATTCTACACATTTTCGTAAATTATCAAAATATCATTATTAGTTATGGAATTTTTTACGACTGAATTTCATGTAAAATTTAAAAATTTAAATTTTATTCCATTAGTTTAAAACACAGCGCCAACATTTGTAGCTGGGATTGAAAATATTTTCTCAATTTTCAAAGTGGGCCATATAGAGGCTGTAGTGTTTCTCCAAGAGTGATGAAGATTGCTTTTTCTATCCCATATTGATCAGCTGTCATAAAAGTTCGAAAGCCATTAATATATTCAATACATAATTGATAACAGTAAAAGTCTACCGTACTTTTCATAGTTACATATTTCAGATAAGGCGATGGCAAATGACAGTTAGTAAAAAATGAGACCGACAAGGAAACAATTTATTTGTCTTCCACCTGTTCTAGGCACTTTTCATTTGCACAACTCGCACGCGAAACAGATTAAGTCTGGAAATAGAAACTTACTGATATCTCGAAGTTAGAGAACCATTTTTCAAATGAAAGTGATGCCGAAATTATTTAACATCCCTCTTTTTAGGAAATTGGAAAAATTGAGTTTCGTTTTTCTCGTCGAATAAACCATGGATTATATTTGTTCTAGAAGAAAAAGGTTATTTTTTTTATAAATGCATTTTTTCAAGTGGTTATAATTTGTGTAGGAATGAAATGATAAAATATGCTAAAATTTTTTAGGTTTAAATAATCATATTCTATAAATAATCAAAATCATATTTTTGAAAATTAAAAAGAACGGTGTAATGGTAGATGCAAAAATATGAAAGCATGGGGCACATTAGTTTACAATTTAGTAATGTTCTATGTAAATTTTTTATTCTAAATAATACTAAATATCCAACTTCTTTTTACTGTAAAGGTGTTATTGAAAGGGACTTATTATCAGAACCACATTGAAATGCAATTCACTTAAAAGCAGAGTGCTATAAGAAAATAAAGTATGCAATGTATTTTAAAAGAGTTCTCTAAAGTTTTTGTCACAGCGGTTATTAAAAATTACGAATTTCCAACTATCCAGAAGATTTTATCCATTGAGCTATTAGATTATTATTTTACCTTCAATATTTGAAGGGGCCTTGCATTCCCCACTTTCCTTCTCCTTGCAGATTTAAGTCCAACATCGTAACCAAACTTCCGGTTAACTCTGCTGTGGGATGGCATTTTGTTTGACGTTACACTCTGTGAATTGAAATCAATGCAATAAACCATGGGATCTCTAAACTTTTTCAATTTTGTCATCCCTTTCATCATGCATATGAGTGGTAGCAATAATGTTGCTTGGCGCCATTGCCAACTCTTGCATAACTCTTGCCTTAGTGGATTATCAAGTAATGTCTGGCCGTCATATTTTGGTTTATTACCTTTTTTATACATAGTATAATGCATATGGGTACAGGAATAGCAAATGTGATAGAAGCAGGAAACAGGTGTTACCAAAGGCGATAAAAGGAAAGGGGTTAAAAAGAACCTCATGAATCGGAAACCAAGGGACGGCCCAGTGGTTAGAGTACAGAGATTGCAAGCGGAGGGCCCGAGTTCGATTCTTGGCTATGCACAAACTGTCCCCGTGTTCACGCGGAGTACGAACACGTTAAATATGTGGACCTGAAAGTTCTTACGAGAGGTTGCTGGTAGAGGAAGGATGGTACGGTGCCTGTGGATGTCTTTCCCACTTTGTTCCGGTTTAAATTGGATGGCGTTGTCGAAACAAATACTTACAGCTTTGGGTAGGTCGGACAATGTGGGTCGCATGAAAGAAAAAGTTCGAGTTTTCGACAGCCATGCATCCCTGAACTCAAATTGGACTTTTTTTAAGCAAGTATGTGTGTGTGTGTGTGTGCGTCCGTTAGACTGTGAATACGATATCTCACGAACGAATGGAATGTTTTGAACATAATTTGGTACGATTCTAAACTTTCAGCGAATACTGAAACCCTATTGATTTTGAATGCAATCGATTGTTTGGAAAGAATCCCCAATATCCCAAGTGAATTTTTAAAAAATCATTAAACGATCAAGATCTTCAACAATGATGAAGAAATAGTATTTCCGATGAAATTATTTTATTGGAAAACGAATGATACCAACTATAAAGCTACCATGGACAGTTCTTGGTATTTTGTATGATTTTTCAATGCACTTTGAAAAAAAAATATTCATTAAAAAATAAAAGCCTTCAATATTTTTAAATAAAAAATCATTTCACACGTAAATGTTCATTACGAAACGAATGCCACAAACTTTAGACCGATAGTACTGAGCGCTCTCGAGATTGTGAATATTTTTCAAATATTTTTTTCAAAATTCTTTATAAAATTTAAAAAGTAACTAGTATCATCAACTATGTTAATTTTCCAATGCAATATTACATCAGCAAATATGTTAACATCGTTCCTGTGGGTCTAGTTTGCTCCATTCACAGGATAAATTGCATTCTGTAATAGTTTTGCATTTTGACGTCAACGAGTTTGTCAAGTCATTTATTTCACGGGATATTAATTAAATGTTATTTGCATTTTTATGACGATTTTGCACATAAGTCATTCTATAAGTCATTCTCTGTTAAGTTGTCGAAAGCGTCCGCTTTCAATTTACGTATATTAATTCAATAGCGAAAACATTGTGCTGTGAATCTTATGCACCATTATTTCACCGTGAGAGAAATAAAGTCATTGCATTTGTATAGGGAAAGTCACGTGCTTCCCAAATCATATTTTTATAATCGTTTCACTAGCTCAATAGAACTACTGAGATGATTACATTTTTATCTATATTTTTAGTAGACCCTACAATCTCTTATAACAAAGGGAAACAACTGTTTTTTCATTGTTATCGGAAATTTAGAGGAGTCTTTGGCTAATAGCGGTTTACGAGTCACTACCTCAAAAGAATTTAATTTGCATGCATGCAGAGCTATAAAATCAAGAAAAAATAAGTTTTGAATTTCATGACTAAATTTTAACTTAACTTTTATCATTAATTTAACCGCGATACAAACCCCATGAAGAACATTTCTGTTTGGGGTTGTTTGTTTATTCAGAATTTCCTACTCTTTAACAAAAGTCAATATTACAATTACTGTTGTACTCGAAACCTTTTGAATGAACATTAAAACAATGAGAAATAATTTAAATGCAGCAACAATGGCTTATGGTTAAATTCTTAATACTTTAGCACAAACATTTTGTTTCAAGTATAACCCTTATAGTTAACCATTATCTAACTGAAAATGCTTAAATAATATAAAACGGTATTATTGTACGCATTGAATCCAAAATTGTAATCTATTTACACAATGAACGAAGTAATTTTCTTTTCAAGACATAAGAACCTATATAATTTGAATTTTACGAACACAAATTAATTCTGAATTCTTCCGAAAACTTTACCTCTAGAGCCGCATTTTCTGTTTTTCAAAAGCATTTTCGCGTATGTTATCTTACCATTTATTTGCAGAATGTATCACTACAGAGCTTTTATGTATTTTATCGTATCACAGCAACATTTAATGCATTCGACAGAATTTGGTTTGTATGGTATATTTTTATTTTTCATTGACAGCCACTGCGACCAAAGCCAATTTAAAATTTATTCTTGCAGCTCATGTTATCTAAAGAATTGCAATGCAAGAATTGTTTTCCTTATTCAGATTTTCCGAAGAACAAACTGAAGAAACAAGGATGTAGCTGGAAACTGAAATAGGGTTTTCTAAATGTAAAGTAGAACGTTTCTCTTTTCTCTACAATACACATTATAGAGTGCAGAAGTATTGCACAACTAAATATGTGTTAAAAGATTGGTCCCAGATCCATGGCTCCAATTTAATTAATACTCCAAATAAGATAGACTTTCAGACTGCGACAGTTTTGGTTACATCATATGTTTTAGCAAAAAATTACAACCTTTAACTTTATACACCGATTCTATACAAAGGAAGCTCCAGTCAGTAAATTATTTACTTATTAATTTATAGATCTTTTGAAGAAATTACTGGTTCACTGATATGCAAAATATGCCGTGAAAACATTATCAAAGTGAAAGGACAATCAAAGTGACCACTTTGACCGGATCAAAAGAGGCGACAAAAACATATTGCATTGTGCAATACAATAATTGAATTTCGTTAGATAAAAGTTCTATTCGAAAATTTACATGCGTACAAACTTTAGCAAAATTTTAAACAACTCCCAATCATCCATCGACAATTTTAATTAATAATATCTCGGGTAACTTTGATCGTATGATAATGGAACTTTTTTTTTTGACACATTGAGCTATGTGAAATATTTTTATAATTGAAACTTTTTTAAAAGGGACGCGTATAAAGTGCTACATTTTGCACTTTTTACGTTTATGGTGTCACATGATCAAAATTTGCATACAATAATAGTCTACATTCAAAAGAGAACTTTTTAAAATTGGAACTATGGCCAATCGTTCAAGATTTATTTAGCAGTGCAATCCTCTTAAAATATTTTGTATATGTAGATAGAAATTGTTGTGAGGGGGGTCATGAAAACGTGTGTTTGATTTTGATTGACTTACGCGTTATGGGCATCCCTAAATAGGAATCAATTACTTTTTAACACATCTGTGTGCAAGATATCTTTAGAACAAGTTGAGCAACTCTAATAAAGATGTGTATTATTTCAATAGATAGAAGTCACGTGTTTGGATCTGAAGAAGGTCCTCTATATTACGATATTTTCGAAAATCTAAATAAAAAATAATAATAATTAAAAAATATAATGTTGAATTTGTCCAAAATAAATTTTAATTTCAATATTTTATTTAAAAGCGAATGGTATCATATATAGCACTTTAACATGTGCAGTTTCCAAGATATTACATGGCTTTCTATTTATGTAACGTGGGCTAAAAACGAATGTATTGAGTAAATATTGAGTAAATCAGGGTTGCAAAAAGTTTTTTTAATTTTGCAACCCCCCGGTAATTTGATTTCCCTTTGGGGCGAAGCCTAAAGAAGAAACATATCCGACACATGCATAGGAATAATCAGATTTAAATACAGAGAAATACTTTTGTAAAGGTGAAATGGGCCAATACATAAGCATACACTACATATGCATCTTACCGAGAATACTCGGAGAAAACTTTCAGATCGGCAAAAAATAATATTATGAATCAGTCAAATGATTCTCGCAGTAGACGAACAAGTGGTATCTAGCGGTATACATTAAGATACGTCCACAGTCATAGATGGTCGCTGACTGTACAAACACTCCACGTCTGGGCACATTAAACGCATCCATTGTCATAGCTGGCCCTCTGGTCGTTACACCAGCAGGATATACAACAAAAGTCGTAAAGCTATTAGGCAAATATTTCACATCAATTGCACATTACACGTTAGTTTTAGTGCCTCTGATCGTGGCACCATAATTACTTTCTTTGCCATGCGGAAACACAGAAAGCAGTAGGACTTCGACTTAACTTCCATCACATAACGAATTCTCCCACGGACATAGCTGGTGACTCACTATAAATACAAGCATCACTGGATGAGTGTATTCCACTTATATTTAGTTGCACGCTGCTTCTATGATGGGAAAAGCGACTGAATTCCCAGCCTACAGCTTTGGGTACTAATACTGCGTACTCTGCGTACTCTGCGTGCTTTGCGCGAATGTGCATAATCAACGCTTTTGACCAGCAGCTCCAGCATGAATAATTCGCGTTTCACATTTATTCGGAAAATCGAATAGTTTGGTGTGCAGAATCTCCCCAAGAAAAAAATATTGGAAAACTTAAATTGCGCACTTTTCCCTTTCGAACTATCTACCCGTCCACCAAATTAAAGTCTCTACCTCATCCCGAAACATGCTAATTTATCATTTCCCCTTTTGAATGTTTTTCTGTGGAGCAGATCCATAAATGAACACTTCTAAAAAAGTCTGTTCATCTTGAATTTTTTATCAGTTGATTGGCCCATATACCAAATATCAAATCTCTATCACAATTAAAAGGATGCGTGTCTCATTTATTCGGAAAATCGAACATATTGGTGTGCGGCACCCCCTAAAGTAGCAACTATTGGAAATCTGAAATTGCACACTTTCTTTCTTTCAAACTATCT
Organism: Amaurobius ferox; assembly: GCA_951213105.1. Taxonomy (NCBI): domain Eukaryota; kingdom Metazoa; phylum Arthropoda; class Arachnida; order Araneae; family Amaurobiidae; genus Amaurobius; species Amaurobius ferox. The sequence goes on along the minus strand of OX578133.1, from coordinate 107,221,286 downwards.
CCCCGTACACTAAATTTGAAGCCTCTATCCCATCGCGAAGCATGTTTTACCTATCACTTCACCCTTCGAATATTTTTCTGTGTAGCACCCCCTTAAATGAACATTTTTGAAAAACCGTATTCATCTTGGTTTTATTTTATCAAATGATGAGCGCATATACTAAATTTCAAGCCTCTATCACATTGTAAAGGAGGCGTTTTCCATTTGTTCGGAAAATCAAATATTTTAGTGAGCTACACCCCCTACAATAGCAAATGTTGGAAAACTCAAATTGCACACTTTCTTCCTTTCCAACTTTTTACCCGTACACCAAATTTGAAGTCTCTATCTCATCGCGAAGCATGCTTTTTCTATCATTTCACCTTTCGAATGCTTGTGTGGAGTACCCACCCCCTTAAATATACATTTTTTTTAAAACTCCATTCTGATTGGGTTTACTATCCGATGATTTGCTCATATACCAAATGTCAAGTCTCTATCACGTTTGAAAAGGGGCGTTTCTTCTTTATTCCAAAAATCGAACATTTTGGTGTGCGGCACCCCCTAAAGTAGAAAATATTGGAAAACTGAAATTGTACACTCTCTTCCTTTCAAACTATATACCCGCACACTAAATTTGGAATCTCTATCTCATCCAGAAGAATGCTTTTTTTTTATGAACTCACCTTTCGAACGTTTTTCTCTGGAGCATCCTCTTAAACGAATATTTTTTAAAACTATAGTCGTCTTGGTTTTTTTCATCAAATGATTAGCCCATATACCAAATTTCAAGCCTCTGTCAAAATTTGAATGCCGAGTTTCTCATTCATTACATAAATTGAACATTTTGGTGTGCGTCACCCACTAGATAGCAATTATTGGGAATCGGAAATTGCAGATTTTCTTTCTATCGAACGATTTACTCGTACACCAAATTTAAAGTCTCTATCTCATCGCAAAGTATGCTTTTCTATCATTTCACGTTTCGAACGTTTTGGTGTGGGGCAACCTCTCTAAAGATCGTTTTCGAAAATTTCCAGGGTGTTGCATCGAACGATCGACCCGTGTACCAAATTGCAGGTCTATATCTACTTGGGAAGGGTCTAAAAAGCGTGACAGACAGATGGACAGACAGATGGACACACAGATGGACACACAGACGGACACTTGGCAATTAGTATATATAAATCTTGGCATTAAATGAAACCGTTTTTTAATTAATCTGACTGTCGGTTAATTATCGGTCGGTTTTATCTCCAGTCGATTTTATCTTCGACTGTCGGTTTTATCTCCAGTTTATTGGTTATTGATGTGGGAAGAAGTGGATGTTTATGCGCATGCGCTGCAAATAGCTGCGCGCGACTGTACATGCGTTGAAACTTAAGGATTTGGATTGAAACCAAAAATAGGAAGTGGTTTTGGTTCAAAACAGGCGATTTAGAAATTGAGTAGCGTTATCTGTATCTGTAATATTTAAGTAGCTAGCGCTTATTTGGGACCTGAACAACGCCGAGTAATTCGTTGTAGTATGGAATAATATTATAAATAATTTTTATGCATTTTTTAAATCAGTTTCTTTGTATATACCATTCTAAGTTGTAATTTGAGAATAGCACACACACATATACATACATTTTAAACGCATATAAATGGGAAAATTAATCAAATTGCTCTTTTAATATTAAGATTGTGATTTACGTTTAGGTTTTCTGTTTCTTTTATTACTTTAAACAAATACTCGCAAGAACGATGAAGAAATTTTTGTCTCATTTCAAATGATAATTTTAGCGCCGTTCTCAACATGTATCTCAGGTTTAATGAATTCAAAGGTGAATTCCACTGTTTAGCAGAATATTTCTACATAGAAAAAATAATCTAATGTGGGCAGCGCATGACTTTCCTTATATAATGCAACGAATTTGCTACTTTTACAGTGCAAAAAAATATATTATTTTTATAGTAGTTATTTACATTCTTTCCAAGATATTGCATTTTCGTCAATGAGTCGTCATTTTCCATGTCATCATCATCAATGAGTCGTCATTGATTTAGCGTCATTTTGATCCATTTGGCGAGTTTTTCGTTAATTTAGCAACATTTAAAAAAGTCGCCAAGTTGGCGACATTCCACCAAATTCGTCGCCAAAATGTCGCCACGCGTTATGGACGAAGAAATAAGTTATTCTTACAGCAGGACTATTGGCGTTCAAATACAAAAGTATTACTCAAAGTATCTTTTTTCATGAATGGAACGAGCTAGATCCACGAGAATGATGTCACCAAATTTATTGCATGGTATTACATACGAAAAGTGAACATGTTTCTCAATAGGAAATATTTTTATTTTATTTTACATGACTTTTTGATATTTTTTTGAAAAATGTGTAATATCTCGAGAACGGTCCATGTTACCGTTCTAAAATTTATGTCAATCGTTTTCTAATGAAAAATGACATAAGAAATGTCTATTTGCGTAATTTTATTAGCGGTTTTGATTTTTTGACGATTTTTTCAAAATTTCACTCGAAAAGTTAGGGGGGTTCTGAACATTCGATTGCGTATAAAAACAATAGGCTTCCAGTGTTTACAAATTGTGATTTTTGTACCAAACTTTTTTCGAATCGGTCCATTCGTTCGTCAGTTATCGTCTCCACAGACTCACAGACACACACACATTTTCACACACACACACACACACACACACACACACACACACACACACACACACACACACACACACAGACATCACTTCAAAAATGTTTGATTCGTAATCAGGGATGCTTAAAACGTGCTTTGCCGTCGAAAACTCGAATTCGAATTTTCGACCCCGTCATAATACTTTCCTTATACATTATGTATATACGGAAAGTAAAAATAGGCCGTTGTATTGTAAACAGACGGCAAAATGTGCAGATATATATAAACTAAAAGACGAAAGACGGGATTAGAAATTTGATTAAGCTTTAGTTGTTATCCATACGCATTGATAACCTTTACCATTGGACGAGGGTTGATTGGATGGCGTCAACTTCTTACTTCTCTGTGATTGGTTTCTGACAGAAACGCCACAAAGTTGGCCGAGAACTGAATTTCAGTAAATTTGAAAATCGATATCAAGTATGGTGTCAATCGAAATATTAGTTCAAGTCCTTTAAAGTGAAGGATAACGTATAATTGTAATCATTTGGGCCCACGAAACCGATTTTTTAATTTAAAGAAAATACAAGCTGCTTAAAAATTTATTCTGGTGTTAGAATATGGAGTTGATTCCAGTTAATTATTTCGCATACTACTTGAGAAGAAAGCATTGGGATATTAGCAAAAATTAAACTTATTTGAATGCATCTTAGCATCTCTGAATGCGAATATACCATTTTTGCATGATGTCTGTGCGCTTCTGTGCGTGAGACTATCGTCACGATATCTCTCAAATAAATTGAGAAAATCGAATGAGATTTATTAGGATTATTTTAATCGATAAATGTCTACTGATTTTCCGAGATGTCAAACCAAAGGTTCCCAAACATTTTTATATGTTGTTCGAAGATTGAAAAAATATTAAAACATACTTATGGTTAACATGTTACAGAAATTCGTTTAGTTCATTCTCTGGGCAAGATTGCATAACAGGCAAGAAAAGAAGTATTAAAATAATTTTAGCAACTAAATGTTTATATAAACAATGAAATTCTATTCTTTAAAAACATGCTGAAATGATTTCATTTCAAGTGTTCAAAACATTTTAAATGATTCCAAAATTAAAAAAGGAAAACAATAGTAAAATAACCGTATTAAGTGATATAACGCAAGAATTGTAAAACGCTTTTTACGGCCAATTACGTGCTCTGCAGCATCCAACAGGCATTAAATTCAAGATAATGCATATTTAGTCTCATTACCGAAAAGGATTTTTTTAGGGATTTAAGGATGTGTTTTTCAAAACTTCTGTTTTATTTTGATTTGTGTTTTATTTTTATGCAAACAGCTAATGTGGGCTCTATTTTTTGGAAATGCATTTTATATTACATATGATACGTATTTTGATGTTTGTACATAAATTTTGATATATGGAGGATAATCATATTTAAATTTAGAATTTTTTTTAGCCTTCTGAAGACAAATTCAGCAGCCGAAACTCAACCAAACTTAGTAAAAATAGTCTTCAAAATAATCAGCAAATTTGAAATTGGCTTTATTTGCCTATTTAGTTTTGGTACCGGATTTGTTTTCCTAACTTTTAAATTTTCCTTGCAGTCACTTACAATCACTTGCAGGCAGGGGCGGTTCGTGCACAGGAACTGCGGCACTGGGGGAGCGACAGTGCTTTCTCTCCCTCGCAGCCTCGCGTGCAGCTTCCTATGTGCACATGCACACAACAGTCAAACACCATGCTTCACAGTTCCAGCGGAATGGTGTTTGGCTATTGTGCGCAAACGCAAATAGGAAGCTGCACGTGAGGCTGCGTGGGAGAGAGAGCACTGTCGCTCCCGCAGTGCCTCAGTGCCTATGCACGAGCCGCCCCTGCTGCAGGCACTGATATCACATTTATGAAATGGAGCATTATCTCTTTATTATAGATAGACATAACGTGTATATTCATGGGCGTTTCCTTACAAAGATTTTGGGGACTTTCCTAAGAACTCTGTATACTCTAACTATTTCGGAAATTTTTCAGTTACCCGCTCTGATTAGCAATTTGATAGCTGAATCAAAGGATATATTAATTAGTATTTAAATGTGGTCTGACACTTAATAACACCATAAACCTGCCCACCATAAACCACTTCTGCCATAAACCTCCGGGTTGGTCGTGTGGTCTGGGTCTTCTACTTAATAACACCACACCGCCTCTTAGGATTAACATTTATTAGGACATCATTATACGATTCATGCAGAGAGTCGGTTGTCGACTTCTTTCTCACTTCTCAGCTTCATTTTTTGTTTCTCTAAGTGTTGTTTCTATATTGTATGCACCAATAGGCTGCATTGTATTATTCCATAAACAGTCAATATCTAATGAAAAGGTAAAAAAAAATAACTTGGATAGAAATGTGCTCTCATTGCTAATATCAGATACTGCGGGCCGGTATGCTTATCACCGATTTTAAGCGATACAGGCATTATGGCCGGGGGCGCGGTAGCCCATTGGTTAGCGCGCTGGAGTTGCACTCGGTAGGCCCGGGTTCGATTCCAGCCACTGCCAAAACTGCCGCCGTGTTCATGCGGAGTACGATCACGTTAAACATGTGGGTCCGAAAGTCCTTCCGAGAGGTTGGTGGTAGGGGAAGGAGGGTACGGTCCCTGTGGATGCTTCCCCCACTGGGTTCCGGTCCAAATTGGGTGGCACTTCCCGACCGTCCAAACAGTTACCTTACACCTTTCTGGTAGGTCGGACGGTCTGGGTTTCAACAACAACAACAGGCATTATGGCCATAAAGCGCTTTGTCTGCATTGGGGAGCTATAAAGCGCGTTGTCTGCATTGAGGCTGAAAATCGTGTTGTCTGCCGCGATTTTGCGAACTTATGCAATGACAGATAAATCGTCTCCCGCGACCAGAATCATATTTCGCAAAGTTGAGCTCAGGCTACAGAAGACTGCAATGCCATGTTCCTACTTACAGTACCAATCTAAAAGTCATGTTCATAAGTTGAAATCGCACTCCCATTGAGATAACAGCATTGGACTTGTTTTCCGCTTTTTATTACTTCCCCTACAATACATGGTGATGTATAGAGAAAGTATTGACATCATGTCGAAAATTACAACTCGAGTTTTCGACGGATCTACACGTTTCGAACACTCTGGAACCCGAAAAAACTATTTTTACAGTGACGTTTCTCTCTCTCTCTCTATCTATCTATCTATCCATCTATCTATCTATCTATCTATCTATCTATCTGTGTGTGTGCCTGGTGCTGATATGTTTTGCTGCTGATTGCATGTTGGTAAGCTTCACTACAAAAGAATTTGCTTTTTTTGCGCAATAACCCTCAAAAATCATATGTATCCATTCTAGCTGAAAACTATACTTGACCAAATTTCACAAAATTTGGTAGAAAAACCACTAGGAGATTGTCATAGTGTTGATTGTATTTTGATATGATTCGGTAAAAAAGAACCAGCCTCTTTCACAAAATGGCAAAAATTGTCAAAATCTAAAATAAAAGCCTACGTATGTGTAAATGTATCAATTAAATGTTTTTCTCATAAGTGACTTTTGACGACAAAAATAATAATATAAACCCCATTATTCTATCACTAACTGTTCTCGAGATATTTTAGTTTTATCGAATTTTTGTTACGTGCTTTTGAAAATATGATGAACCAATAAGAAGTTGTTAGTACATAGTTTAGAACGTGAACTGAAGAAAAATTTAACCAAAAGGTTATATAGACCTCACACACTTGCCACCATTTCCAGGCTCCTTCGTAAATTTCTTGTTTATTATATTCATTTTCTGCTGTATGTTTAATGCAGTAATTTTTAATCTTTTAATGTACAAATGACTTATGTAGAAATATAATGCATACAAATGAAGAAATACAATGTTTACAAACGTTAAATATTAGTACTCAAGATTATTTAAACTAAATTGCTTAAAGACGACCGTGATAATACTGAAGTAGTAAATTCCAGAATTTTATCGAATATTCTGGCTTTCCCTCACTTTCACTAAAGAGGCTGCATATCAAAATTTCTGTAATCACCAACCGCTTTATATCCTCATATTCACTTTCACGCTTCATATTCATGTGTATGCAGGCCCTCCCCCACAAAGGGGGGGGGGGTCAGTTGGGACCACGGTACTGGGGACCGATGACTCTTAGGGGCCCGTGAATATTGCTGAAGATAAAATATGTATTATAGAACATCTGTGTATGAATTTATAATTTTTTTGTCCTAAATTACTTGAAGATTGTCTGATTTCCGAAATAGTCAAAAAAGGCTGAAAGAAGGTCTCCTTAGTTCAATACAAGTCGTCTGGGTTGAGATAGCTTCACAGTACCTCTGTGTTTAACGGCAAAATCTGTCATTATTTGCTGTTAAGAAAGGCGATGTTGACAAGGCAATAAAAACCGATCCCTTCAGGGAATCAGGGAGCAATTTTCTGGAATTGCCCTGTTAAAATAGATACGTTTATAAATAGCGGGTAAGATTCATTTATTCAAGTTTACAGCTCATATCAATCAATTCCAGCTGACTACTAAAACGATCCTTGTCTACAGGTTTCTTTTCCGAAATTATAAGGATGGGAAGGGGCTTCCTCCCTCGTAAACCAATTAACGCGACGGGTATCCATGGTGCCCTACGATACTTTAAACAAGGTGCTCGACTCTCTTTGGTTCGACTGAATGCAGTACAATGCAGGGCTGTAGAAAGGAAAAATTCTAGTTTTTTTCTGCAGCTTTGGCATGGAACGAACCAAAGCAGACTAAATTGCTCCTTCCTTGAAAGCATGAACTTGCTTCCCACATTTATTTCAGTGATGTAATAGTCTATATTACTTTAAAGAAAGTGCACAAGGCAAGTTTTGTTATCGGTGCTAGTGCATCTAAATTTTATATAAAAAATAAATTATTCGCTGAAACAGAGGCAGCATTGATCCCGATGCTACCATCTAAGATTTACGGTATGTTTAAAATAACTGTCTTACATTTTTCAAATATTATTTTTAGATATCTTAATCTTGAAACAAAGTTAATCCTAGAATAAATTAAATTTATTTTATCACATTTCTATACTGCTTTGTAAATGTATACCTTCAAAATAACTACGTACAAAACTTCAGGCAAAATATTGCATTATTAAAGGAATATGAATGCTTTAGTGTTTATAATAATACGTTTTTAAACTTTCACTTTATATTGCATGATTTTATGTTGAAGTAGTAGAGAAAAATCATTGAAAGAGAAAATTCACACATTCTCTATTATATATTACATTTTGCCAAGACGTATCCTGGGGAGAAGGGGAAAGATTTGGGGGTCTGCTCCTTCTCCCGAAATCCTAATTAGAAAAGGATTTTTTTATTATATGGATCTTTTGTACATACTCATTTGACATTTTATCTCATAAATATCAGAATTGATACATTTTGGAAGAAATATTTTATGAACATAATGAATGAGTTTAGAACACATGGCAATATAATTTTGAATTACATAACTTCATGTTTCCATTCTCTTAATGTAATTATAAAAATGAAATAGAATTAAATAATCAGTAATGAAACAAAAACGTATTCGATGAACTTCATTTTAGCAACATTATATTGTCGGATTGTCCAAATTTGGGAGTATCTAGGCAGTTCATATATTCACTGTAGTTCAAAAGATATTCCCTAAATTTCCTTGAAATTTGGTAGCTATGTTGGTTAGGCATTACTTTGGCGCTAATTTGACTTTTGGTGAAAATCAAACAATAATAGTGGTACTTAAAAATCCGAAAAATGAGAAAGTTCTATTAAATTATGTACTCTGTGAAGTAGTTGTGGTGCTACAAAAGAAAAGAAAATGTTACTGCTCCCGCTATGCTGATATAAACTGTTCTCAACATCATCATTTTTTCAATTATGGCACGATACTTTGCGAATTGGTATTCAAATAGAGCTAGTTTACCATATAAAAGATGAAATTCAATGAAAAACTGCAAAATAAATGTAGTTTAGAAAATATAATTTTGTAACAGACTGATATAATGCATTAAATCAAAAATGATTTCCATCGTTAAAGTTTTCAAAAATATGCCGATTAAAATCTCTTAGGATAATTTTAGTAGAGCATTTGGAAGATACAAACTTTTACTGCAAATTGTTAAAAACGGTTTTTGTTAAAAGCAGAGAACTTTCCGTCTTGGGATTTTTCTGTGAGTCAAACGATTGATGCACAAAAATGGCATGTATCTGAACAGGTGCTATTTCCATCTAAAAAGTTACGAAACAAATGAAAGTTGATTGTCTGATAAAATCCCGAGATATTTCGGATATATTTTATTTATATGCTGCATATGCCTGTTTATTGGGGATAATTGGACTTATAACACAGATAATTTTTTTTTGTGTGGTTGTTGGCCACAGAAATGTTGCAATACCATTGTTTTTACGAAATTGTTTTTGAAGTATCAACTTCTCAGGATTTATTATAGATGAAACTTAGATACGGCCTGATATAGTTCAAGCATTAAATTCTGAAGAGGAGGTTGGGAGGTTCACTAAATATTTTCCATATCTGGTTCATTTTACATTTCTAGTTCAAAGTTTCCTCTTTTCACTCTCTCTCTCTCTCTCTCTCTCTCTCTCTCTCTCTCTCTCTCTCTCTCTCTCTCTCTGAAGCATCCATTTTCTAAGATTGGCTGTAAATAGAGCTTTGGTGATGGAAAGTAGAGGGATTGAGGAAAAATTTTTAATTCGGATTTTTTCCTACTGCCGGTTCAAAAAATTTCCCTTGCAGTATCTATTTCTTGAAATTGGCTACAGATAAAACTTAGACGATGATTGATGCAGTCACATTTCGAAGAGGTTAGAGAAAATCACTAAGAATTTCAACTTCCAGAATTTCAGAATTTCAAGAATTTCCAGAATGTCAAGAGTTTCAATTGTGGAAATGTCACTTTCATTTAAAAAAAAACTTCATTTAAAACTCCCCCTTTATTTTTTTATCTAGGGCCAGCGGCTCGACTTGGTCCCCGGGCTCAAAATTTGATGGCACCATGCTAAGAGTATTTTCTGTACGTAAGGATAATTTTGACAGTGGCATATACTGGAGAATATCGGATAGTAGAGATGGGGGTATATTAATGGGCTCCCAATGCATTTAATATAAGCAACATTTGTTCTATCTGTTAACGTTTCTCCTGTTGTTCGACAAAAGAGGAGAAATATCACTGACAGTTATAGCAAGGATTCAAAACATTTACAATGTTGTATTGATTAAATTCCATTTATATGTAGAAATATTTCAATACAACATACTCAAACATATTCATTCAAAAACACCATTTAAACAATCTTTGACGAAATCTAAAAACAAGAAATAAATTTAAAAGCTAGTAGTTTTTGCAATTGAATGCAATAACGTGTAATGAATAGTAAAAATAAATTGAAATTTGACTTTTAGTTAACATTATTTTCAAATATACATTAAAATAATTATAAAATACATGATTATCGAAACAAGAGTTTCTCAGAAAAAACAGTACCGATGAAACGGTATTTAAAATGTGTTAACATTTTAGTTATCTTCCTACGATTAAAGATTTGTCTCTATACTATGTAAAAAGTATTAAAGGATGCGTTTGAAAAGCTTTAGATAAAGAAAAAAATACTGTAGTGCTGAAAAAAAAGTTATGTACTTAATCTAAACAATTCAAGTATAAAAATTTCATGACGTGCATGTTAAGTAATTACAATCAGTTTAAGCAATAAAAAAACTTACTTCACATTTAGCAAAAAATTGCAGATTCTTATAGAAGATTTTAATTAGATGAAAAATTAAACTCTTTTTAAGGAGTTTTTTTATAGTTCTTTAGCATTATCTTTTCTTTTCATTTTTTTTTTTCAGAATAAAATTTCTAAAAAAAAATCATAAAACCACTATTTAAATAACTCATTTGCTTAATAATTTTCGGAAGATGTTGAATTTAATAACTACTACGATGAAGTAAACATAATCCAATTTGTTTCTTCTGATCAAAGCTTTTTATTTAAAATTTCATTAGCTAGTACACTCTTTATATCCAAATTTCGTTAGAAAATTAAGGTTGAAACATTACATAACATTTTTAACGTTGTGATTTTTTTAAAGACCCCAGAATATCTAGTTCGTTAAATATTTCAATAATATAAAATAAAATGTCTTTTATGTGACTAAACAATTATTTTACTGGTTAGTTACAGCGTAAAATATGGATTAAGCAATATCTGGCAGTTGCTGATAGTTCTTAAAATCGCTTAATTAACATAGTACTGATTCGTATTAAAGATTAAAAATTTAACTAGCATGTAACAGTATGTATTTCTTTTACCTTAACACGTAATCAATGAACTCTTCTCTGTAACCGCCAAATTATTATTTATATGCATTATAGCGACCGATTTTTCGCCCTTATTTTGTTTATGACTAGTGCTGAAAAGCTGCATTATGAGCCAATAATGCCACACAAAAATTTTTAGTAGAAAATAAATAGTCGATACAAATAAGTATTTGAAAAATATTCTGTCTATCTCCACCCCTCACCCCCGGAGGTTGAGTTATTAAATAATTCCTTAAAACTATGTTTTAATCGAAAATTCGGTACAAAAAATTCCGAGATTTCGGCTGTACTGAAAACATTTTTATAGGTATATGATAATAATAATAATAATAATAATAATAATAAATTCATTCAGATCGTTAAAGATTCTGAAGCGTCCTATGAGGTCCACATTTCAGGATAATTCCATTAAAATGCAATTGAAATGATGAATTGCAAAAAATGGATGACTTTAATTGCAGGTTTTGGATAGCGCGAAAAAGTTATATTGCGTATTGCCGCACAACGTACAAACTTATTAATCGAATTATTTAGTCATCCGAGTACCATAATGTTTCTATAACGTCTTTAAATTTACAATAATGATAATTACTTTTGGATTAAATTATAATACTGTTTTAACATAGAAGTTACCATATCAAGGTGGCTGCAAGTCGACATCCTCAGACTCCTTCGACTTTTGTACTTTTCCTATTACTTTTCTTTATACTTTCCAATTTTAGTTAAGACGCTTCGGTCGGACGGTCTGGGTCTCAACAACAACAACAACTATATACTTTCGGCGAAGCCAACGGCCCTACCGTGCAGAAAACACCGGTTCTCGTTAGATCACCGAAGTCAAGCAGCATCGGGCGCGGTTAGTACTTGGGTGGGTGACCACCTGGGAACACCGCGTGCTGTTGGCATATTTCGGGCGCGGTAGCCCGGAGGTTTGCGCGCTGGATTTGCACGCTGCCACAACTGCCGCCGTGTTCATGCGGAGTACGATCACGTTAAACATGTGGGTCCGTAAGTCCTTCCGAGAGGTTGGTGGTAGGGGGAAGAAGGGTACGGTCCCTGTGGATGCCTCCCCCACTGGGTTCCGGTCTAAATTGGCTGGCACTTCCCGGCCGTCCAAACAGTTACCTTACACCTTTCTGGTAGGTCGGACGGTCTGGGTCTCAACAACAACTATATACTGTCGGGGGAACCGACGACCCTACCGTGCTGAAAACAACGGTTCTTGTTAGATCACCGAAGTCAAGCAGCATCGGGCGCAGTTAGTACTTGGGTGGGTGACCACCTGGGAACACCGCGTGCTGTTGGCATATTTCGGGCGCGGTAGCCCGGAGGTTTGCGCGCTGGATTTGCACGCTGCCACAACTGCCGCCGTGTTCATGCGGAGTACGATCACGTTAAACATGTGGGTCCGTAAGTCCTTCCGAGAGGTTGGTAGTAGGGGAAGGAGGGTACGGTCCCTGTGGATGCCTCCCCCACTGGTTTCCGATCTAAATTGGGTGGCACTTCACGCCCGTCCAAACAGTTACCTTACACCTTTCTGGTAGGTCGGACGGTCTGGGTCTCAACAACAACTATATACTGTCGGGGGAACCAACGACCCTACCGTGCTGAAAACAACGGTTCTTGTTAGATCACCGAAGTCAAGCAGCATCGGGCGCAGTTAGTACTTGGGTGGGTGACCACCTGGGAACACCGCGTGCTGTTGGCATATTTCGGGCGCGGTAGCCCGGAGGTTTGCGCGCTGGATTTGCACGCTGCCACAACTGCCGCCGTGTTCATGCGGAGTACGATCACGTTAAACATGTGGGTCCGTAAGTCCTTCCGAGAGGTTGGTAGTAGGGGAAGGAGGGTACGGTCCCTGTGGATGCCTCCCCCACTGGTTTCCGATCTAAATTGGGTGGCACTTCACGTCCGTCCAAACAGATACATTACACCTTTCTGGTAGGTCGGACGGTCTGGGTCTCAACTATATACTTTCGGAGGCGCGGTAAGCCAGTGGTTAGCGCACGGGAATTGCACTCGGTAGGCCCGGTTTTGATTCCCTCTGCTGACAAAACTGTTTCCGTGTTCACGCGGAGTACGTTAAATATGTGGGTAATTCCTTCCGAGAGATTCCTGGTAAGGGAAGGAGGGTATGGTCCCTGTGGATGCCTCACCCACTGGGTTCCGGTCTAAATTGGGTGACTCTTCCCCGCCGTCCAAACAGTTACCTTACACCTTACTAGTAGGTCGGACGGTCTGGGTCTCAACAACAGCAACTATATACTTTCGAAGAAGTCTCAGAGATAATCATGATGTCTTGTTCAACTGGTTTTGGGTGGAATGAAAAAACTTTGAATTTTATCACTGGTATTTCTCTACACTTCACCATTTCCTCAATATCTTTATTATGCTGGCGGAGACACGGTTAATGGAGGTACGGTTAATAAGCATTTATTACAGTTAATGAAATAAACATGATCTGCTTCGAAATTTAGTTTCGGTTTCAAGACAATAGATTTTAGGACACGTCTCATAACTAATTTTCTCATGAGAACTCTTAAATCTGAGATCAGACTTTATTAACATATATTTTTTATGCCTAATGCATGTTTTTGAGAGATTGTATTATCTAAAATCGTCTTGGCCCTTATTCAGTTATCTTGCATCATGAATCATGTGCTGTAGATCATTTTGTGATGAAAAACATTGATAACACCGCAATAACCCACCATTACTTCTTTGCACGAGTTCCTTAACGCAATATCAAAACACTACGTATTAACATCTACATATTACATTAACATCAACATATTACATCTACATATTACACACTACATATTACCATTAGCCTATGGGTTGGTCGTGTGGTCTGGGTTTTCTACACTACATATTACACACTACATAGTATTACTTGTTTCCCGGCCATCCATTTTGCTGCTCTATGTCTTCGGACGAGTCGGTTGGTCTGGGCTTTCGACACTACATATTACAAAAATTTTAACAAACGCTAAAGTAAGAGAAAAGAGCGGTGTGAGGCCAAGTCTTTTGAATCTTATTCCAAAGATCAAAAATTGACCTAACATAAATGAAGACTGGCGCATACCACTGTATTTCGGGTCTGTAGCACAGCATAGCTGGAATCTTTACCGATTTTTTTGAGGACATTCGGAGTCAGACTTCGTATTTTTCTATAACATTTATCTACTCAAAATGAATAACCACTACACTGCTTAAAAACACGACTCTCTCTCTTAACTTTCGGCCAGCAACTAAATCATATTCGTTAACTTTCCTTGTTGTAGTCGCATCGTTTTGTCTGGGGTTCAGATAAGCCCTCCTTGCTCTCATTGGATGCTCCTCAGTGCGATGTCGCATCTTCGCATTATTGGCTCTTTCAGTTTCTAATGAAGCTTGGCCCTTCTAAGTCTTGGCCATAGGAGATTTTGCACTAACCACACCTGCAATTTGTGTGACGTGTATTTATTGGGGTCATGACTTTTCGGGCCAAGACTGTCATAAAACGGTGACTAAACGTCTGCGCTTTGTTTCGTCGTAAACATCAAAAACTGCTTATGGCGTCTCCTGGTCTCAGACATTCATGGATGATGGATTTGCTTTCACTCGAGATAATATGGGAACATACACTTTCATAACAGATTAACCACTTATAGGCACCGACTCGAAGGTTTACAGTATTTACAACCTATGGTGGAGGAGGAGCTGTCAAAACCCAGAAAATAGCACATGACGCCAAAATAAAAATGATAAACCGCTATATACAAAACTGTTTGCCCAGACTAAATGGAGATGGAATATACAAATATCTCCCATATATAAACACCTATATGCAGAACTGTTTTAAATGAGTAGCAACAATATATATAATACTATTTCCAAAAGACTAGGTTATTACTTAAACAATGCTACAAATAGAAATCAAAGATATATAGAAAATAGAAAGCAAAGATATATAAAAGTGTGTTAAATATACAAGAAGACAGCATACATATACTGGACTGCTACAAATCGGGAGCAAATATATGAACAAGACTGTCCTAATACGGGTCAGTACAACATAGATCTCCAACAAAAGTAGAACAAATGTAAATATAAAGTAAGATGATTGCAGTATATGTAACAAAATGTACAAGTGCTACGAATAAGTATACATACAAAAAATTACTTGCTGGGTGCTACCAGTAATAAATCACAATAAATGTTCGGAATTGAATTATTAGCTCAGTTATTACCCAAAAGGATTTTTGTTCATATTGACAAAGGTTATGTACTGGGTTTTTTAAGGCGATACTTAAAACTACTACTCTGTAAGTTCGCAGTTAAATATGAAATATCTGGGAGATCTAATTCTACCACAAATACAGTGTGTTTTTCGTTTAAATTTTGTGATGATAGGTTGGGAAACAGCCATGTCTCGAGAAAAACTGTACCAATTCCCTGCAAATCAGTTGCTCCTGAAATACTCTGAGAATATAGTTAAAAGTTTCTCTTTCTTTCTCACTTCCATTTCGCTGCAATTGCCCTTTTTTATGGTTTTAACATTTAGACGTGGCCTTTGAGATGAAGGGGTATATGGTAACTTATTGCTCAGAGCAGAGGTATCTGAGGTCGCCTCAAAAGCTAGGCAGTTATGCAATCTTATTTCGCAGAACAACCAAGTGATTATCCTATATAAAACTTTTACTGGGTGGTAGTGGTTATGATATTCCTATATACATATTATAATGTATAGGAAAAGTCGTGTGGTGGGATCGAAAATTTAAATTTGAGATTTAGACGGAAGATCACGTTTCAAGCGGCACTGAATTCAAATAGAGCTCTTTTGAGGTGATGTGTGTGTATGTATGTTAGTGTGTGTGTGTGTAGTTTGTTTGTGCGTATGTATGTCAGTGTGTGTGTATGCAGTATGTTAGTCCGTATGTATGCAGTGTGTGTGTCCGTGAGTCTATGGATGCCATATTTCACGAACGCAAGAACCGTTTGGAACGAAATTTGGTTCAAATGTTACAATCGATGAAAGCTGGAACTCTAATGATTTAAAACTCGGTCAAATGCTAAAAATGCCTCAAAACTTTCAAATCAAATTGAAAAAAATATTGCAAAATCAGAACCTTCAATAATGTTACATAAATAATCACTTCTTACGTAAAATTTCATAAGAAAAAGAATGACGCAAACTTTAGAACGCTAACACGAATCGTTCTCGAAATATTGCATATTTTCCAAATAAATGCATAAAAAGGACACAAAGTAATCGTTCCTTACTAATTCACCCGTGGTGAAGGAACGCCTACGCACCACGCCCATAAGACCACCCAGGGTATCCCATGGCGAAGGGGAGGAGATTTGCAGCTTCACTTTTATAGAGGTTCCCCGAAGGGCGGAAGACTGACTTGGCCTCGACATGACAACATCCATGCCCGCTGGCGGGATTCGAACCCGCAACCCGGCAATCCAGTGATCAGACGGAAGCGCATGCCCCTGACCACTCGACCATCGGATCGGCACACAAAGTAATAAAATGTATTAACTAGCGTGAATCATACTCACTTTTTATAAGCAATATGAAGCGATAAATTTGTAAATATTTTTGATCTCGTTCGTTTCATTTCCGGGAGAAGGTACCTTGTGTAATAGTACTTGTTTTTCTATATTCACGCCCAACAATTCACTAATGGCTATTTATTTGTATATAAGATAATATCTCCTCTCCGTCTGTTTGTAACGACTAATTTGGCGAATTATCGCCAAGCTGCCAACTTTTTATAATAGTGCCAAATTGGCGAAAATATCGTCAAAATTATATATGACGTTAAATTAACGAAATTGACACACAATTAATTATTATAATATATGAATTTTATTGCTTACTAGCAGTATACTCGTTCTTCGTACGGAATATACATTATAAAGAAACTTCACAATCATGTGCAAATCCGTATAGTGTTCTAAATGGCATTGTTATTCAAAATATTCTATTAAAATATTTAAATTAATGCTCCTAAAAATAAGGTTAAGAAACTATGTCTTCGTAACACAAATTTTACTTCACAAGTATACCTGAAGAATAAAACATCCTAATACCGTGTGTATACAAAATTGCAAAAACTATCAAATTGGATCAGTATATGCCAAAATGAAAGCGCTAAAATTGCATGGGAAGATATACACGTACTACTTATATTCTCGTAGGTTAGAAGATATAACCGTCTATTAGTAGAAGATTACCCGTACTACAATATATGAGTTTCAAATATCTTTGTCATAATAAAGCAGATGCCACAATAAATTGAAAAGCATGAATAATCCCCATAATACATAAATCTGAAGATCGTAGTTAATATAATCTAGTCAAAAATGCAATTTCGATAAAATTTATTTTATATACATTTCTTATTATTTAAATCGGAAAAGATTTATCAAAAATCGATTCAATAAACACAAAAAACAAAGATTTACTAAACATATTGGATTTGAATTTGTTAAGCGGCGTGATATAATTTTCTTCAAATAAATTAGTGGAAAAAATATCGTCTCCATAATACTATCTTTATGGAAGTTTTTATTGTGGTTTTTTAATAATATTTGGACAACCCTTGATCTTAGAAAATCGAAACTTGGACTAAATTTAAGTGGGACTTATAGTATTTATCATCTGACAAAATTGATCCTCTCCACGGGTAGGAGATTACGGGGTTTCTTCAAAGCCTTACTAGACCTTCAAGCGACCTTCTGAAGCTTAGACGGCTGAATCCATGCACACTTATAGTATCGACTATCTGGCAGGACTTAATTTAGCCGGATTTTTTATTTATCCCCTGGGGTGAAGAAATGCATTTTTTTTTTCGAAATTTATTTACATACTCTCCAAGAGTTTCTTGGGTGACCTATAAATCTCAACCTCTGCAAACTTATAGTGTTTATCATCTGTCAAAATCGATTCAGTCCTTAGGGCGAAGATTACGGGGTTTCTTTATTACCTTTCTTTAATACCCTTAAGCAGCTCTCAAGCTTAGGCTGAATCTTTCTACACATATGGTATCGACCACTGGCCTAAATTAAAAAAACGCCGAATTTTCGAGTTTTCTTTTAGAGTAGACAAAATGGGATGGGGGGGGGGGGTATCTATCAGAATCCTTACGAAGCCGCCACCGGGAACATAAAAGAATGAGTTTCGACCGCGGGTCAGAAACTAATTGGCCAATTTTTAATGGTGACAACTATTTCCGACGCTAAGCACCGTACATTGTTAAACAAAATAAAACTTATTAAAAGTAAGCTGAATGTCAGTGTTTTAAATGTGTTTGTTTGCTTGTCTTAAAAATGTTTAGATACTAGTTAAAAATAAAACTAGTGGATTTTCAAATTTGCACCCGAGCTCACATGCAGTCTGTAAGCGGTCGGGGAGGCGAAAATCCTTGTCTTGTCTTGTCTTGAAGGGAAATGTGAGAAATATTCCAGCATAGCAGGAATGATGTAGTGGTTAACATACTTGCTGAAAATCGAGTGACATATGATTTGATTTCGGCGAATTGATTTTGCACATCAATAAGTAGATATGCTTTGTATGCGTAACCATTTGAATACCGACATAAAATCCCGTAAATGTGAATTACATATTTTGAGTATTTATATCTTAAAGTGTAAATTTGACATATGCATGTATTTTAAAGTTAATGATTATTATTTACTTCTATGTATCTTTAATTTTACGAAATTTATAGCAAACAGTTTCAAAATATTTGACGTGAGAAAGATCAGTTACAAGCATCTACTTTTCACCAAATTACGCAAAATATTATTCTTTAACTCTCCAAAATTCAAGTAATATATTTTACCTTTTATCTCAATTGAGTTAAGCTCTTTCTTTCAATTATTCAACCTCAACCTCAAACGAGTATAATAAAATAACCCTATTAAAAGAAATGGAATTACCAAATAAAAACAGGGAAATGGTTTTTAAGAGCAATTACGTGTTGCCAAGAAACTCGAGAGGAACAAAAAATGATAAGGCACTTATCGTCTCATTTAAGTAAAGAAAGATTAAATTTAAAGGTATGTGGGTTTAAAATGTAAAATCATTTATCAGTTTTCAGTTACAGCAGGACAAGATTTTGAGTATATAGAATACTAACACTGAATATTCCGCGATGCACGGAATTCAAGATGCAAACCTCTGCTTAAAATTACACCAGACAATGCAGCGAATTCTGCAAAATTAAACTGCACTTTTACGACACACACGCTTAAAACAAAAGTAAAAAAATCTCATGTGGGCAGCACATGACTTTCCCTGCAGACTTATTTATATCCACGTTCTCTTTATTTTAATTAAATTTAATTCATTTTTAATTCAATTTTCGTTCTCATTTGGTAACTGGACTTATTTTCAAAGGTGGCGTAGAGAAAATATGAAAGAAATTAAATATCTCGAGAACGGCGAGTCCTAGTGAAATGGGGTTGGTCTTATTATTTTCTTCTTTCTTATTTCTGACATGGCTGTTAGTGACTATTTTTATCGTTCTTCTTTGTATTGGGCTGCTCGTCGACTTATGACCGAGAGGTCGGAGACTGGCATAGGATGAACAGACACACACACAGACGTCACGCTAAAATAGTTTTTTCGTATTCTAGGGGTCTCGAAACGTATAGATCCGTCGAAAACTCGAGTTGCGATTTTCGGCATAATTCCAATGCTTTTCCTATACATTACCATGTATTGCAGGGAAAGTAAAAAATCTGATGTGGGCAGCACATGCCTTTCCCTACAGACTCAAATTCATATTTCCTTTGTTGCTTTAATAATTCATTAGATTGAGTTTAATTGAACCAAATAACATTAAATTTGCATTTTTAATTCAATTTTTGATTTTATTTGGTAATTGGACATTTTTCCAAAATCGATGTACCAAAAATGCAAGAAATCGCAAATATCTTGAGAACGGTTAGTCCTAAAGTATAATGGAGTGTGTTGTATTATTTTCCTCTTCAAAAATTGCGTATAAAACAAGAATTTAATTGATACATTTGAGTATACACTACTTAGTCTTTTCTTTTAGATTTAGGCGATTTAGGCGGGCTATTTCGTAAAAAACGGCAGGCTGTTCTTTTCCGAATCGTACCAAAATCAAATCAGCACCAGAGTATCCCACAAGTAACTTATCTACCAAATTTTGTGAAATTTGATCCGTTGGTATTTTAGCTAGAATGGATACTTGAAATTTTTGCGGGCATTTCGTAAAAAAAGGCGGGTTCTGTTTTTACGAATCGTGCCAAAAATTAATCAGTATCAGGGTCGCATCCAAGCGACTTACCTAACAAATTTTATGAAATTCACTCCATTAGTTTTTGAGTTAGAGTGGATACATACATTGTACAGACAGACAGACACACAGACAGACAGACAGACACACACACACACACAGACGTCACGCTAAATATAGTTTTTTCGTATTCTAGAGGTCTCGAAACATGTAGATCCGTCGAAAACTCGAGTTGCGATTTTCGGCACGATTCCAATACTTTCCCTATACATTACCATGTATTGCATGGAAAGTAAAAAAAGCGGCGCTGACGTAATAGATCTACTATGACGTAAGAGGATAAAAATGTTATCTAGTTCTAGATTTTGGGTTGGCAAAGCCGAATATAAAGTTTCGTGAAATTCCATTGATATCTGTAACAGCTCTCATGTACATGCGAAATCGATCACAAACAGACAGACGGACATAATGCTACAAATAGTCGAAACGTGTTCAAGAGATCCTAAAACATGTATTGAATTCAAAATTTAGAAATCAAGAATTTTAGTGAAAACAATACTTTTTTTTGTCCTATATTGCATAATATGAGAAAATAAAAAAATGTATGAGATCACTAGATAATTTCTAGGAGACTGAGATTCTACACAATATTCTAGTAACATACCATGGATTTTTTTCTAGTATCTACTACATCAAGAACTGGTAGATACTGGAGCAATCTGTGGAATGTTACTAGAAAATTATATGGAATTCCAGTTTACTAGAAATGTTCTAGTAAATTCATATATATTTTTTTTGCAATGTAGTGTATAGTCAATATATGTACGCTGTCTGCAACAATATATATTTGTATGAAGGAAATGCTGCATATCAGCCAACATTACGGGTGGATATGGAATAGTAGAAAATTGCAATGCGTACTTTGGATAACTTCCACAGCATGTCGTCCAAATTTGTCGTATAGCAGTACTATATAGCAATAATTTTCATTTGCTGTGGTATTTTTTGATATGATGCTGTGAGACCGGGAAGTAATTGAACAATTTTTAATATTTGCGAATATTTACAACGAGGTAGGGCGCAGACTTTTAGGCGCCGTTTTACTACATTCTTGACCCGGAGGGTCATGATCCCAATAAATTCATTTCACATAAATTGCAGGTGTGGTTGGGGCAGGGATCTTCTAGGAGCCAAGGCTTAAACTAAGAATAATTGGAAAATCGGCTAGCCAATGAAGAAGTATTGCTACATCGCACTAAGGAGCAACCAATAAAAATACGGAGGGCGTATATGGACCTCAGGCACAATGGTGTGGCAGCAAGGAGAGGATTCGGTGAATATTCAGCAATTGGAATTCAAAGATCAAGAGAGAGCAGTCAACAAGAATAACTGCCCAGTAGCGTTAATAGTCAATCAGTCGTGGTGCAGTATCGTTGAATATTCAGGCAATGAATGTCCAAGAGTGTTTTTCATAGAATCATTGGAATTCAAGAAGCGAGAGAGGGCAGTCAATAAGAATGGCTGTCCAGTAGCGCTGATATTCAGGCAATGACTGTCCAAGAGAGTCGTGTTTTCAAGGAGTGTAGTGGTTATGTTGAAATTTGAGAGTGTGCTAGAAAGCTGACCTCAAAATGTCAGAAAAATAAACGGCTAATATTCCAAGCATGATGAGCAACAGGCCGACAAACAGAGGTATTTGCCAGTCTGTGTATATATTAGGTCAATTAATGATGTTATAACATTATAAAGCCCTCACACTTGCATTTTCTCCTCCTTAAGCGTTTATTAAAATTAATGTAGTTTTAATCTTAACAATAATATGTGTAAATAAATAATATTTATAAGTTAAAATGTGGAATTTAATGTGTAGTGTTGTAATTAATGATTATAATTTAGGAACTCGTGCAAAGAAATAATGATGGGTTTTAATGCGGCCACGATGCAATGTACAAACTATTCAAATCGCAATCACTATTAATTACGAATAATAATTCAACCCAAGGAATTATTTATATTTTAAAAAGTAACTCCAACCAAATGATATTTTAAAGGTGCACCACAGATGATCGTCAAAGTATACACAAAAAGCACGATGTTCGTTACGTATACACACAAAGTACAATGGTCGTCAACATGTACATACAAAGCACAATGGTCATCAAAATGTACATACAAATCACAATGATCGTCAAAGTATATACAAAGCATTATGCTCGTTAAAGTATAAACAAAGTATGATACTCGTTAAAGTATACACACAGAGCACGTCGCTCGTCAAAGTATACACACAGAGCACAATGCTCGTTAAAGTATACACACAAAGCCTGACGCTTGTCAAAGTATACACACAAAACACAATGATCGTCAAAGTAAACACTTAAAGCAATCTGCTCGTCAAAATATACAAACAAAGCACGATGCTCATCTGATAATTGACACTATTTTGCAAATTGCCTCTCATGTTTTATCTGCAAGAGTGGTGTTGAGCGGCACAGCCATCATTTGCGCAAGATACTCACACCAACGTTTAGAGCTATCTTCCGAAAAATAACATTTTCTACTAAAAATTCGATAATGATTTATAACTTTTTAATTGACTGTTTTCCTGTATCTCTCATAGTTTCTGAGATAGACGTGCTAACTGCCAAATTTTGCAGCTAGAGTATCGTTAATTTTATCTGGTAGCACATGGACACTTTAATATACCGATACTTCACTTTCATAGTTGTAGCTACCATCGCTCAAAACTTTTTTGGCGTACTTGCATTTTTACTAATCACACTATATATACGATAGAAATGAAATTTATCACATATTTTGGACAGGTACACTATATTTTAAAGTTTTAATAAGTAATTTCTATGCGATTGATTATTTGCAAAAATGACGTTTGTTAAAATCACTTGTCTTCTGAAAACAGTTCGCAAATATATACAAAAAAAATTTTTTGCCGACTTCAGTTTCTCAATTAAAGGAAATGATGTATCTCTTGCTAAAGGCAATTCTAAAATTCAGTGCAGCGTACATGGCTATCAAATATGCTACAATATGTGAAATATAAAAACACATTTGCCACTAAAGAAAATTGCTTCTGTAGGTGGTATGAAAGCCATTAAGATTATATGATGGCATTTTTCTTATTCTATGTCTATAATGCGTAGCAAAACTTGCTTACCCAGCCATTAAAGAGTCTATTTACAAATAATGGAATATAAGGTTCTAAATGTAAGTATTCATTTAACATTAACTCTAAATTTTAAACCCAACTATTTTTAACGTAAACCATTCGTATGGAATTACTTTTTACATTATATGATGCTATCATTGCATGTAAAGCAGCAACTTTTCACTCTAAAGAATCTAATTAAGCTTTCTTTCCAAACTTTTTATCGGTAAGAACACTGCTAATGGGCAATAAAGGTGATTTTAAAACTTCTTTCTTAACGGTTATTTGAACAACAAAGCAATGACTTTAAGAGAATCATTTATACCAAGGACCGAAACAATAATCTTTTGAAGACAAAAAATATTTTCTTTCAGTAAACTGTTATTAAAAAGCTAGATGGGATTTAAAAGTCCATTATAAGATATTCTTTATCTTTAACTGATATCATACGTTCAGACATCATTAAGTCTATTAAGTTTAAACATTATGGGAATGATAATGTAGAAAATAGATTTTTCACCAAGACTATATTGAGAAATATTACTTGTGATTGAAAAGCTAAACAATCAACATTTATTGTTATTCAATAGAACTCTATTTAGAATAATAACATGTTTTCAGCAACTAATAAGATTTTAAAGTTATAATCGCAACATTGATAAACACGAGATAGTCAATTTCCCTTTATTTTTATATAAGAAATACTGATTTTTTTTATGGAGGATCTAATGTCCACACCCTACATAACCCAGACCTCAGCTCCATATACATGCGCATCTCCATGATATGTCCACACCCTAGTCATATTATTGTATATTTTAGTATAAAATGTATAATATTAACCTGAAAATTAGAACATATATTTCTTAAGTATTGTTCATTTGGCAAAACATAATAAAAAACAAATACCTTATCACAAAAATTACATTTTCTAAAACCAGGATTTATTTAACTTAAAAAATGTTCCAAATTTTGCCCTTTTTAATTTGTATTAAAAGAAGTTAAAAACGGGTTCTTGTTTTGTTTCAATTTAAAAAGTATGTTCAAAAACTCAGATAAATAACAAAAAAAATTAATCCTTAGTTTGAACTTATTTGTAAGCTATAGAAAATATTCAATCTTCCAAGTAAGAGTTGAAAATTTTTAATCTATTTACTTGGTTTTTACAGCATTAATATCTCTTTGTATAGCCTCTTTAATAGATGTCTGGTAACTAATCTGTAGAAGATGATGAATCTGAAAAATTACACGACATCACAAAGACGATATTTGGAAGTTTTTCAATAATTTTGTATCAATCGCAATAATCCAGATTCGAATCCTAGTTATGGCATCAAAATGGGTTGAATATATGTATCTTTATTGGGAAGGGGGACGAAGGGCATTAAATTTGGTGGAAATAATATTTAACTCGTAATAAATAATTAGGTTGATTCGGACTGGAGATCATAATATTGTGTACAAAGTCTTACATCTAACATATAGCCCACGTGTTGTGCAGTCCTGCACATGAACCTAATTCAAAAAGATAAGCACTAAATAAACTACTTATTAACGACACCTTTGATTTTTCTCGCCTTATTATTTATTTCAGCACACATATGCTTTTGACTAAAATTTTCAAATATTAATTTCACAATTGTATTCCTATCAATGCTTTTATAATCTATATTCATTCTCAATTTAATTTACAGTGGAGTATGATGACGAAGTAATTATATAAAAAAAATTAATTTTAATAAATTCGAAATCATCATGGGAAATAAGGGATACTTGCATTGAATGTCATTCTCGTTGTACGATTTGTTGCTCGCATCATCGTGGTCATGGTCATCATTGGGACCCTGTCGTCACCCTTAAGACTTCTCTTTTCGGTCATATCGACATTTTTATACCACTTGATCCACCACTTTTTATCAAGTCATTTCCAATACTGTAAGTTATTTTTAATATGACTTTTCATCAACTTTCATTATACTTCAAGTCCCATTAATTAATTTCAATTCATTTCATGTACGAAGACGTATTGCTCTGATGGCTTCCCATTCATTACTTCCACCTAGGCCCACTGACTGGTGCACTTGTGTAAGAATTCTGTAATTGACCTCAGAGAAAACTGTTATTGGTCGCAGATACATTGGGTGTAACAGCCGGAGGTCCACAGAACCACGTGACCTTATGATGTATGTGGTGTCTTATGGGGCTTATTTATTGCCCCGCATAAATTTATTTACATTTAATATCACCTACAGGCGACCGTCTGTCTGCGCTCATTGTTGATGCTTACAAAGTTAATTTTCAATATCTGGTGCTCGTTGTTCGAGATCATAAATGCCTTACAGACTGCAGTCAATCACAGTGCGAAAGCAAAAGGCACTTTCATCATCACAATATTTGTAAATTTTCTGTGATTTAAATTTGTAATATAAAAATCAAGTACTCGTGAGTTAAATTTCCCGGCTTTCGTGAGAGCACCAAATTAATTTTAGTGATCAATGCAATGTTTGCGAGCAACAGGTTGCGTACACTACTCTAGACTATGGGTTGACAAACTGTTTTTCGTAAAGTGCCATTTTTTTATCTTATTTGTTTCTTAATTGTTCTAAAACTTTCTGATTTGTTTGGCAAATAGAAAATTTTGGTATTAAAATTATTGAAAAACTGCAATTTTCCTCTATCTTTTAATCGTATGGTATATCATTGTAACAAATAAAAATTTTCTATCGCATCGTTAATACATTTTCCGAATAGTACACATTTTGAAGGTTTTGGACATGAAGAGCCCCACCCCCACCCATCTCAAATGTGTTTGTTTTTTGTAATGGGATATTTTCAAGGTTCTTATTGAAATACGTACCAAATTAAAACTTCCTTTTTCACTTAGAAGAAAGCGTTTCTCATTTATTTGACAAGTCAAATCTTTTGGCGCACAAAACCATTAAAATAATAAATATAAAAAAAACAGTCATTTTTCTGCTTTTTACTATTATAGATCTACATGAGCTAAATTTTAGTCTATATTTCATTTCAAAAATGTGTTTTTCAAACAGATCAAAGTTCGATGCTGAATTCTATATTTCAAGGTTTGGAGTAAAACACCCTAAATATATAATTTTTGAAAATTCCGGAAGTTTATCGAATAATTGACCTCAAGATTGTCCAAACGACTAAATTTCCAGTCTCAATCCATTTGGAATGTACCTAAAAAGGCATTGCAGGCAGACATATCGATTCTGGAGAAGTAGTTTGCAAGTATAAAATAATGGAATTAAATTTATGTAAATAATATGCATCTATGCACAATCTAATGCTCATCTTCATTGTTCGATAATCCATTAGTTCTGCAAGACAAGTAAATATGACACGCGTTCATTTTTCTTTCTTTATCCTGATGTGAAATTGTTAGCATCAGATAACATAATTTTTATTTGTTTCACCGTACAAGCTATATCTGCCCCGCAATATTTTGACATTAAATCATTCTTTCCTTTGTAAAACCATAACTGTAAAACTACTTTCTTTTACACACAGAAAATTAATCAAAGTCAAAAATATTATTCCAAATCCGCTATACCTCCATTTTTACTGCTTTGTCTATATGCTAGAAAAAGGTTAAATATTATATAATATTTTCTTTCATATTTCACAATTCATCATAGAAATCATATATATTATTACGATTACATCGTGCTTATTTTAAATATATTATTAAAAAAGCAATTTATAGATATATTTCTGAATAATTACAAGGGTAATAGAGTCATAAAATAAAGTGGTTGAAATGTTTAATACGGACTAACAATATTTTCAGCAATTTCAAAAATATAGCAATCACCGCATCTATGTTTGCTATTTCAAGATCTGTCTGCATATATTTGAAAAATTGTCTAGAGATTTGGGTGTTTAACTCAGTGGCCATAAAGGTAAATAGCAGCAAGTATGTCACAGTGACCTTTCCCCTACAATGGCTTATCCCCCAACACCAAATTTAATTTAAATAATGTGTCTTTCCTTGACAAAATGGTTATAAGTACTTTAGAGTACACTTTGATTCCAGTCGCAAGTGCAAACTTTGATTCCAGTCGCAAGTACAAACTTTGATTCCAGTCGCAAACGTATTTCTGAAACTTGTCAGAAAGCGAAATCTGCACTTTTCCATTTACATCCTTATTGGCTGGGCCTGAACAACCGCTTGTCAACGAAAAATATTTTATTACTGTACAAGTCCTGTATTCGTTCATTTATGTCGCACGTTTTCCTAATATGAGGAACTGCAGTTTATACACCTCAAGAAGCTTCAGGCTGTTCAAAATAAAGCACATTGATCGGTTATTACTTTTCTGAATTACATGACGTTAGAAGTCTTGCACAGAGATCTCAACATTCGGCATTTTTCAGACGATGTTAAAAATCATCTTAAATTTTTTCAGCAATCTCGAATAGGTAGAATAATAATCCCACTCTCGACGGTATTCCTGGATACAATCCTCGGATCACCAGAGTTATAGTGTACTACTACTAGGCATTTTACCAGGGCGGAAAGCGCCCTTGCGAGTTAAATGGGCGTATCGTAAAGAATGCTTTTCTTCGCCATCCTAAGTGGAAACGTCCCGCATGGTTTTATAACTGTTCTTATCTTATATATTCGCCAGTTTATTTTTAGCTATATCCCTACTCCTCCCTGGCATTTGGGAATTCTCTATCTCCCCCCTCTCTCTGTATCTTTCTCCCCCTCACTCTGTCTCTCCCTCCCCTTTCCCAGTCTTACTGGCTCCATGTGTTGAGGTTTTTCAAATTTTATTACTGTCAGATAGTATTTTATGTTTTGCAATTGTGTAGTCACGGGCGACATAATAAGTTAATAAGTTTGGATATGTTGTCGGGATATAAACGAATGCTAACCTAACTCTCTTTCTCAGTCTTACTGGCTCCATGTGTTGAGGTTTTTCAAATTTTATTACTGTCAGATAGTATTTTATGTTTTGCAATTGTGTAGTCACGGGCGACATAATAAGTTAATAAGTTTGGATATGTTGTCGGGATATAAACGAATGCTAACCTAACTAATGTTAGTCGAACATTAACGCATCGACCTAAACAGTCACAATCTCAAAGCATTTAATATTGCCTTTTGAGGATTTTACTAACCCTCTCTTCAATCAGAAGTGGTAACCACGTGATCATATCAGGTAAACTTGTGATTACCCCCCTCCCCCACATGCTCCCAAATTGTAAACAATATATAATTTTTCGCAATGATCCTATTACTGTAGTCATCAGAGGCATTAATTTCAAGTGGGAAACTGATAGTTAAAGCTTGCAGACTTTCAATTTAAATCGACAAAATAAAAATTCAAATCTCCTGTAGTCCATGGAACCATCCTTTAAATTGTGGTTTTGCAAGATTATCTTCCTACGATTTATATTTTAACTGCTGTTAAAATTTTATCGAAAAATCATTTAATAGTATATCCCAGAAAATCGAACGTCGGAACATATGATAAAAAGAATGAGCTTTCTAAGAAGACTACCTACCTCTGCTATTTAAGGCCTTGCAATAAGATAAAGACCATTCAAATCCCTATAATTGCATCTTAGATGTAATATATTATCCCTGAAGCCCCCTCTCTTGTAAAGCCTATCCTCATAATCATTAAGATGATCATTAATGAACAACAAATCCAATTTCAGTTTTCTTTTAGAAACTAAAGCGAAATAAAAAGAACAATAAAGCTTAAGACTTAAATAGCAGATTAAGACTTAAATGGTGAACAAGAAGGAACACAAAAAATCCTAGATATATATTGTAGCTTTAGGAAGTAATTATTTTATTCTCCCTAGATATATCTGATATTCATTCTGTACCATTTGTATAGCCAGTGCAATTTATATTTCTTGTCATTATATAGCCGGCCATGATTGTACTTTATGTGATACTGATCATTTTCAAATCATTTAAACTAAATATATTCGGAATCTTGTATTTTCTTCATCTCAAGACGATGTTTCATTCTTTACTTGTCAAATAGTTTATGTGAAAATAAGATGTAGGTTAGCAATTATTTGCCTCCTAGATGTTATACATTTTTATGGACATATTCAAAGCCATACTCGTCCCTAAGAATTATATAAAAATTAAGGTTTTTAAAAAAATAACATTGCATATTTAATTACAAGGTTAACTGTAAATTTTTAGAGTGATGCCAAGAGTGGTGTCATGAACAGAAAATTATATTTTACTTAACACAATAAATACAAATTTCGCAAAAAATACAGCATTATTTCAAATATAAACCAGTCTAGTTTCAAAGTCAAAAAGCAGATTTCTTCTTCAGGACAAGAAGAGTGACCTCATTTACTCATGTCAAGTCG
Source organism: Amaurobius ferox (assembly GCA_951213105.1). Lineage (NCBI taxonomy): Eukaryota > Metazoa > Arthropoda > Arachnida > Araneae > Amaurobiidae > Amaurobius > Amaurobius ferox. The sequence continues at coordinate 107,191,474 of OX578133.1, read as the reverse complement.
ACGTCATGAGTAAGTGAGGTTATCCCACCCATTTACACCGCCTTTGAGATGAATCGAGAAAATATAGGTAATTTGTGTTTACATATTTATATTGCAAAACATTCCTATAAAATTTAAGTTTCTAGATCGAAAGAGTGTGGAGGCACGGAGATCATGTACATTAAGCATCTCGTCTTCGTCTCAGACCCTTAGAGGCAAATTATAGAAAATTTCCTTTTTAATTCTTACCCATGACTGATATATAAAATTTTCAGAATACACTTCGACGATAAAAACCATCGGCTGGCCAGTAAGAAGATCCGTGGTTCGATTCCCGGCCGGGTGTTCTTTACAATGGCGCCTAAACAAATCAACCCTCCAGGTTAGTGCAAAGATGTTGGAGGTCTGAAAGTGACTTTAGTACGACTATCACGGATTCAGTGTACTCTGTATATTGAGCGCCGATTTCAAATTCGAGAGGTCAACGATTATGTAGGAAGCTAACCTAGAGGTTAGAAATATAGGGGATAAAAATAGCAGGAAATGGTTAGTCAGATTGCCAGTGATACGTCCATCTGGCATTAAAAAGTGAGAAGAATGTAGAGTCCACGATAAGAACTTGCAATTCCGCCCCAGTAGCTCAACGGTAGAGCATCGACTGGTCACATTACCCCCTTTAACACTAATTATCAGTATATATCTTGTAATGTACGCTTTTAATGTACAACAGAGTACATTGTAGTCAACTTAATGCAACAATTTTTGGGATTATTATCATGTCTTGTAAAGAAGTCACGTTCAGGGATATCAAATCTTATACCTAAAGCGACATAAATCAAACTCTATTCTGGAAAATCAAACAATCAAACTCCGATCAGGCATTTGCATACAGACAGACTTGAAAGTCAAATACATTTTATTAGCTGAACTACACAGCTTCTCGTCAGACATAATAAACTTAACACATGGAACCTGTGGCACATAACTGAAATTACACATATAATATAATCTACGTCATAGTGACAATGATTACCCTATCCTTCCGTACTCAGGGCACCCACAATAAACATATATTACCACCGAATTAAAAGCATAGGACATCAATGTGTACAGATTATCTGTTGTTCCAGGAATTAACCTCGGCCCACCAGGAATTAACCTAAAAGCATAGGACACCAATGTGCACAGATTATCTGTTGTTCCATGAATTAACCTCTTCCCACAAAGGTCTAGGTATGGTATCCATTTCAAGAACTTTGCTGGAAGACTACCGGGGCACAGAACTAATTGGGACGCACTTCATAATCTGATATAATTATTGATTCTATCCCGATATAAGAATGCCGACTTGCTTGACCAGCCTCCTGATCGGCCCTTCAAACCTGAAGCTGTAATCGATTGTTAGTTTACAGAGAAATCATACACTAAATGCAAATGAGGGAAATGATAACAACTTCGTTATTGTGACCTCACTCTCTTAAGCCATTCTTCAAGTGAATGAATGCAATTTAATTTTAGTATGCATTTAACACATTTAATATTTACCATAAATTTATTGTAAGGAACTTTTTGTTAAATCCACACGTATATAATTTCTCTATAAGAAGCCGATATTACACTTCTCAAAATTTATGTTAAATAATTCAATCAACTATATTAGTAATAGATGTTTACCATTTGAGAGGATGCAGATTGTAAAGAATATATAATATTGTTTGGACAGTGTCCGTGTAATTCTGATTTATAGATAATCAAGCTGCTTCAGCGTGATACACGATAATTCATTCCCCATCATATGACGTCTGTTAGTTTAAGGTGATGCCTGATAAGTATCCGTGAGTTATGAAGTGTAACGGCAAACTGTTTGAAGTAGTTGCTCTAAAATTGTACACCTGCATAAACTTTCTTATATTTCATAAGTATACATAAAGCTATTTAAATGAAGAAATGCTTAATGATTATGTAAATGAAGACGCATTTAGTGATTACATAAAAGGGATTTGTTGTATACAATTTTTTACCAAAGTAAATATCTAAACTTATTATTTTAAAACTATATATACATCAAGTCCATTTATGTAAATTTAATAATTACATTTTATTTTACAAAATTCTGAAGCAAACTCCTTTTTTCTATCATATAATGGGAATAAAATTGAGCTTTTTTTAAAACATTTACTCTTAGTATTTACATATTTATAAAATATTAAGGAAACGAATATTTATTATATTTGATTTATACAAAAAATACTTATACTATAGAAGTAAAATAATATTGACTTATTGTATTATATTTGGTATCAATAATTCATTTATATATTTTTGCAAACGCGTTTAAACTTATGTTTATAAATTTATACTAGGCTGTCTCTCACAACTTTAAGCAAGGTATCTAGCTGCAAGTTTAATAACGGAAACGTTTATTTCATGAAAGTAGTAAATATCTCAAAATATTAAATACTTAATGTACAAGATAGCTTAGTAACTTGCATAATTGTGCAAGTTATACTAAACAAATAGAAAATTCTGTTTGGAACGTGAATTTTTTGAAATTAATTTTTTTTTCCATAGATGTTACATTATCTGACCTTTGACTTCAGATATATCAGTATATAAATCAAAATTCAAAATTGGGGCTTCATCACAAAAAACATGATTAGATCAAGTCATGTACAACATTTTATTTTAACGATTGAGTTTTACTATATCAGCGAAATTTTCTTAATCAGATTTAAATCAGTGTTAAGAAAGCTACAGTGTGAACTGGCTTCTCTTCAAATATAATGTGGCCCCCAATTAGCTGAAATTGCAAGTAGTAGTTACTGAAATACCTTCAATGTACGTATGACAGCATACAATGATTGTAAGAAAGGGGGAAGGGAGATAAATTATATGGATATGGGACAAATTTTACGGTGTTCCCACTTGAAATGTATTTCATTCAATATTTGGTATTAGATAATGTGCTGTTCTCACTTTTAACAGTTAAAATTCCGTCGAAACATCATAAGTATCGTCTTTTGGTACTTTCATTGGGGGCTTCGTGGCGTGACCTCGCCGTTCAGTGTCTGGTTTCAAACCTAATCTGAAATGGATTGGTCATATACCATAGTTTCGTCTAATCATTCAATAAAATGAACTTCAAAATGAAAGTCTCAGAGGTGTTCTGGCCGAATCGTAGGATATATTCCATCGTAACATACACTGAATTTGATCCTTAAATCTTTTAAAATATTTGTCTCAGATTTTTTTGTAAAATGTGACGTATTTGTATGTTTCATTCAAACAGCAAAATATTTTGCGATGTTCCATGTTATTTTTCAATTCATTTGTTCAATTAATTCATGCACTATTAATCTTACTAAAATGCACAAGATTTTTGATGTAATTACTCGTCCACACTAATAAAATATCGCAATATATCAACATTCACATTGTCTGGTACGCACTTCTATGAGGTAGAGGTTTATACTGACCTCAAACTCAAATAAGATGATAAAAAAGGAGGATTTTTCCGGAACAAATTCATTCTCTACAACAAAAATATGAGAATCACCCAGTTATTAAAATATAACGGTTCTACAAATCATGAGTTTTTGAGCTTACTGACAGTAAATAAAAAATATAGTTACACCATTTTACTCGAGTGCATCCCCTACATAGCAAGAAAGTGCTCAATTGATCTGTAATACTGAGAGTTAATAATTTTGTTAATGGTAGACGGAGCATAATTCTCTACATTGTGTCTGGGTTTGACGAAAATCCTTCTACCAAAATAATTTCAAAGTTCTTGCTTTAAAGAGTTTTGCACTCACTGGTCATCGCCTGCTCCGAGCTCACAAGCGGCAATGTTCGTGAAACCATGGTGCCAATGTGGTAAGGAACGATCAGTCGAACCCTTTCTTTCTCTTATATTAACAAAATACAAAACTATAGATTTCAAGAACCCACAACACGTTGAGAACCAATTGATTTGTAATAAGCAATGGATTATTTAATGAACTCATAAAAGTATTAAATAATGTCACTACAAATATTTTACTCTTTGTTGCTTCTTTTTTAGCAATACTTGCGGATAATAGCTGGGGTTGAGAGTTAAGCGTGGCATTTTAATTTATGCTCCCTAAATTTAGGATAGTAACAAAGAAAACATGCGTTGATATTTATTATAATTTCACACAAATATAACTTTTGAATAGTGCTTTATTCTATCAGATAGTTATAAAGCATTAAAAAAATGCATAACTTAATAAAAAATGTTTCTAGTTTCAATACATATGTTTTTATTTTTCGTATCTTTGTGTAATGTCTGATATTTTGTCCTCTTACTGCAGTTATGTAAGTTTTAGTCCTATGTAGGTGGACCATTCTGGATTGAATTGGTTCATAACATTGGCAGTGTTTCCGAACAATATTACATAGTGCACGGACGGAGTAAACTTATTTTCGCCATCATATATACTTAAGATTAAATAAATTTTGTCTTCTAGTAATATACTCACACTGCTTCTAAAAAGAAAAATTGTTTAGAAAACTTTATATAAAATAGCACTTGACGCAATAATAAGGGTGCCGACCAATTTGGGAGACAGCATTCTTCATCAGAACAATGGAGTGCAACCAACATTCGGCAGATTAACATTCACTTCTGCACATGCAATAGTAAACCTTGTAGAGGATAAAAGAGGTTTCTAAACTGAACAAAATGAAATAATATGTAAAAACCAAGGAGGATGTGAACCGATGGCTGCTTTCTTTTAATGAACGTAAAAACCAAGGACGTATGTGATCATTAGAAGTAGGATTCAAAGTACTTATTCGGTGAATACAATTCTAACGCACGTTCCTTGCGATAAATTAATTGCCTAAACAACCGATATTAGAAGTTACATGAGTCGTTCAAAATAGCTGTAAAAATTAGCACTTTGTGAAAAGTACAAAAAATAAGTAAAAGTTAACAAAATTGAAGTTAAACAATTGGTTCTATACGCTATATAAATTATTTTTATCTACTAAATGAAGAATATACAATCACAACAAACGGTAAAAATACCAGTGAATAAAAAACTACGGTTAAGATAACAAAAGTAAAGAAAGCAACTGGCTCTTTCGATTATTCGACAAGTTGGTTTATACAGAGATTGGTTTAAGGAATAAATCTACAACATGATACTTCATAAGATTTCCTAAATAATACATTTCCTTATTTCGTTTTGAACTTCAACTTCCTAATTAATTTCACTAAGAACATTCAGCCTTTTCATAAGCACCGTTTTATCAATATCAGCCATATCTCATGATATGCATTGTTAATTAAATTCGCAGGCATTCAATATCTGTAGATATCAGGATAACTAAGTCAAAGATTATTGGATTCCCTTCATACTTTTCCAATACTTTGGAGAAAGTTGAATATTAATTTTGGTTACAGAACAGTAATCCATGCGAATTTAAATGTCCAAGCTTCCTAATAAACATGTACTAAATATAAATAATTAAATGGTAGACTCGCTTTAATAATAAAATATTCGCATTTCTAGGACAAAATAGGGAAAATTACAATCATATATTCCAGCAAATGAGGAAATACAACGAAGAAATATAATTCTCAGGATTGGGATTTTGCATGAGTATATAAAAAAAACATTTTTGAGTAGAAAGGCTAAATTTTGTAAAAATATCTGAAATATGGTAAACTAAGGTAATCCGAGCGAGATAGAACGCTAATAAGAGATTGAACACTAATAATTCCACGATATTGTTTCGCTCCCTCTACTTGAGTTTTGGAAAATAGAGAGCTTATTTTGCGTAGTTTGGAAAGGAAAATTTCGAATTTGAAAATTTTCGTGAAGACAATACTTTATAGTATATTATATAATATAAAAAAGTAAAAATTTAATAAAAATCCGTATTTACACTACAAATTCCAGTTTCGTACTGCACAAATTGTGCGTCACTGCATATTAAAAAACAATGGTCGTTATTATTAGCACGCACATACAGTTTTATCCGGTTCCAATGCCTCATTATAGGTACGTAACTTTTTGACAATGAGTGTATATTAAAACTTAAAGAAATCAAACTCCTGCTGCACCAATAGTGAGCCTGTTTAACACCATTAGTGCTCATCCGCACGGAATAATAAATGTCTGGATTGGAGCAAACAACCTTCAAGGTGAAGTAATTGTGCGAATTACTGTAGTTACCGATAAAGTAAATAATACCATACCGCCGGCATCAACATTACAGATTAAGCTCAGATTCGCGAAACTACAATGTCCAAGTTCATAGTCACATAACTCGCCCACTATAAAACATTTGCAAGCATGTTACTGAAAGTTTCAGGGGAATCAGCTGTCAGTAATGAGGAGTAAGCTTCCTGATAATTATGATAAATACAAAAATAACGCTTCGGCAGATGATAAATAGCTGAATACTTCAGAAATGAAGCTGGAATTTTCACGAACGCCTGTAATTGTGGCTTTTCTTATCAGTTTGCCGAAATTATCAACAAAGTAGCTGAAAACAATAAGCAAATGTTGCAGAATGTTTTGCAGTGTAGGTAATATGAAACCTCCGTGTGTGCGCGGAGATCGGGTACATTAAACTTGTCTGTCCGGAAGCCCTTCTGCGAGGTAGGGAAAGGAGGGTACGGATCCTGCGGAAGTCACCCCCCACTGGACTTCAGTCTAAACTGGGACAATGCCCCGGCCGTCTAAACATATATTTTACACCTTCAGGTAGACCTGCGTTGAAAGAAAGTACAAAGCCGACAGTGCAATGGCAATCTTTAGTTGCACTTTAGTTTAAATCCTTTTGTAGCACCTAGTTATTTGTCTTATCTGATTATTTTTCTGTTCTATTTTTCCGTATTTATGTATTTTTTACTTCTACAAAATTAATTTGGGAATTGCATTACGAAAGGTTTCACTTGTTACATAAACACATTTCTAAATTAATATGAGTATCAAAATATCTTGAGCCGTCTATTTTATATTTAATTTATCAAAGTTTTAAAAACTTTTGCTTCATCCTACAGAACGCATTTTCCAAAAGATTATTTCCAATAACTTCCAATAAAATTTAAGCTTCTTTTGATGAAATTTATCTCTTAAAAGATCTTCAATAACAGAAAAAAAGAACATTGAACAAGGAAAAACAGAACCATATATAGGGTCTGAAATTTTCTGATAAAATAGTTTAGTCTAATCCCTTATATGCTTCAAAATCTGACAGATAAAGTAAAAACACGATTTAAGTTTAGTCATTAATCCCTTTGAGCTCATTTTTTTCTAAAAGAATAAACCCGCATTTTGATAACAATGGTTTTTTTTATAAAAGATAAAACTATATAAGAGAATTGCTTTTATGTATAGTGCAGTATAGTGTTTCTCAAAGTGGGGTACATGAAAAGAATGCAAGGGGTTTTAGTCAAATTGTTTGATTTATTATATTATTATGACAAAAAATACTTATAATTATATACATGGAATATTTTTCTAATTACATAAATACATATTAACTAGTACGGCTGCATATATGGTGCAGTACAATATTTCTCAAACTGGGAGTACGAGAAAAAATGTCAAGGGGTACTAGGCAAAATGTTTGATTTATTATATCATCATGACAAAAATAATTATGATTATATAAATTGAATATTTTTTTCCAAATAAATAAATATATATCAACTAGTACGGTTTTATATATGGTGCAGTATAATGTTTTTCAAACAGGAGTTACAGAAAAACTGTCAAAGGGTACTAGGCAAATTGTTACATGAATATTAAGAAACACTGGTATGGTATATTCGCTGGAATTAAGATGTAAATACCTGAATAGGTTCCCCTGCGTAAATAGATAATATTTATAACACCACTCATTTTTTTTCTTAAATCTTTTATTTGCATCCTGTAACTTTTCACGCAGTTAGCTTACGTTAGAAAAGCGAGATTCTTGGTCAATAACTTGGTCAGAGCAGATAATGCTTTGAGGGTATATAATTTTCATCGATTTGGAGGAGTTTGGGAGGATTTTATCTAGGAGATTTTTGCAAATATTTAAAAATCCATTTAATGTTTTCGAATTTTTGAAAGTCCTATGCAATTCCTCGAATCGTGAAATGCATTAGAAAAAAACAGTGTGGTTCTATCGAATATTGGTTTTGAAATAAACGAGGTATACATACATATTCACTTTCAAACAGGGTTTGACATAAATTAATATATGATCAATAAAACAATTTATAATATGGTAATAAAACAATGTACTAGTCGATAATCCGAAGGAAATAAATAATTGTACTATAAAAAAAAATCCTATAACTGTTTGACTGGAGTGTTTTGATGAGATAACATCTCAAAAGCGGTAAACGATTGTTAAAGAAACACCGGTATAATATATCAATAGCAATACAACAATGAAATTTTTACTGAAATATAGTTTTTATGTTTTCCTTTACCAGTTTTCATAAAATTTGAACTTTCATTAAAAGTACTCATTTTGCTTAAGTTCATTGTAAACAAAATTTATACCTAAGATAAATAAAATAGGGCTGTGGCGTATACATATTTATATAAGTTTATTTAATTTAAACTTTAAATTAGCTATTTTTGAATTAGGGATGGCCGTGAATTTAAAATAGTACATAACAGAAGTGAAACCCACCCAGTTAATTTTCTATGTTGCCAGGTGTTTTTAAAAAGTAATCTGATTAATAAACGTAAATTAATTTTACTTATCCATTAAGCAGACTTTAACTTGATCAAACAAAATGTTACTAATTATTATACTTTATTAAATTTTAGCATAGCTTAACTTCAAATCACTAGTTATCAGTACAACTTACTAACTCTTACAACATTATAGTTTCTCTTGTTTAACTGACTCGGTAGTGATACAGTTGCGACCAGTTACTGACTTCTAGTCAGGCTACATAACTCCTCATATTATGATATAAAAGTTTTACCTGTTTGCTATTAGGCGCACAGCAGATCATATTTGGTCCTCTACACGAAGCACTTTTTGACGTGTTTATTCAGCCATGCTATTTTAGCGAAAGGTGAAAGCACAATCTTACGTGTTTAATAAAAGGCAACTTTCAGGAAACTTACATGAGCACATTTTACGTGCTCACACAAAGGCAAATTTACAGAATGTGGAGAGCATTTTGATGCGCTTAGCCCACAGCCAAAATTTCGAGAGTCTTGGGAGCACAATTTGATGTGCTTAGTTCATAGCGAAAATCATAGAGAGTCTTGAGTGCACATTTTAATTTGCTTAGCTCACAGCCAAAATTTCGAGAGTGTTAACCTTCACTGAATGCACAGGGATAACTTTGATTTCCCTCCTTGGCTATTATTGGATTCATCGTATCTGTGAGCCAATTTGCTCTAGTCATCTGAGGGTGGACTTACATTTAATATTTCATGATGTCCACAGGTTCACTTGAGTCCACAGTTGTATTTTTCATGATATCATTCTTCAGTTATTGCTCGTAAATAAATTGTCCGCCCATTATAAAATTAGGCGTCATCTAGTCTGTGGATGATGTTGCTTTGCTGCAGAATCATTTCTGAAATATGAAAATACCTTTTGCTCAATTGTATCACAAGGGCTTTAACAGAACTCAAATTTGTAAATAGCTAGATTACAACGTACAATATTGCTCAAGTATAATATCGTAAGCGGGCGGAACTGATTGGAACTGCTTCTGTGACTGCTCTATTTTCTTTTATATTTAAAGTGAACTTAAATTTAATCTTTCAGATTACAGATTACTTTGCTCTCGTTTCTTTGACTTCTTCCAGATTTCTCCGTTTATTCAGTTAATTTTAGTTAGTAACCCAGTAGAAAATTTTGTTTTAGTTTATGTAACTCTCCGTGAATTGAAATAGTTTCCATAAATCGTAGATTACTGGGAGACTTTTAATTTTACTATTCTTTATAGCCCCTCATCTACTACTTGCTTTTCTCATAACGTTTTTTAACGTTTAACTAAGGATTATCTCTTCTTTTATGTTTTAATTAGAACCTAATGATCTATTTATTTTGTTATAAATTAGAAATTTATTTTAAACTAATATATAAGCCTGTAAAAGGCAAGGAAACTAACACTTTTACAGCTGCACTCTTAGAGCTGTAACTACTTTTGTTTAATAAATAGCATATCTCCATATTTGTCGTGTAAGCATGTTTACCGTTCTTTTTCGGCATCAGATAGTTTGGAAATCCATAACCAAGGAAAATAACAGAAACTGCACGAAAAAATGCTGTGATGAAGAACCCAAAGAAATAGAAGTTGAAGAAGTAGACAAAATTCTTGCGATTCCACCCAGCAGTTTGTTTGTTTGACCTAGACCGTCTGACCTACCCGAAGTTTTAAGGTATCCGTTTGGGCGGCCGGGACAGTGCCACCCAATTTAAACCGAAACCCAATGAGGCGGCATTAACAGGGATCATTGCCCTCCTTCCTTTCCCACCAACCCCTCGGAAGGACTTACGGACCCACCCACATATTTAACGGGCCCATATACCACATGAACACGCCAACAGTTTGAGCCGGTTGGCTAGTTTGGACCGTTAAGATGAGCCAGCAGTTTATTTAAAGTCGCACTAAGACAGGAAGAAATTACAGAGATAATTGCAAATCAACGGAGTGATATTGACGCACAGGTACCAATCTGCCAAGTTATCACTGATGAACAAATATATGCTGCAGCATCCAATGAGAACATTGGAGAGGAAAATTTTGTAGTGATCTAGAGGTCAAACTTAACAAAATTCCTACAAGAGAAGATGCTTTGAAGAGTATTGGTGCTATTGTTAGGTGTTTTGAAAGACAGAAAGACATAACTTCGTCACTAAAATTGATCCAATTAACCTCCATAAAGAGAAAATTATGAACAAAATTCTTAAAGAAAGTAGAACACTTAATATGCCAGAATATATGGCTTTGGTAGCATTGTAATGATCGAAAGCATGTATCTTTATGACGATATTTACTGCGAGAAATGGGACTTAAACACCAGACTTCTCACCTTGGTTAGACCCGAAGCGACTAAGTTGGTGTTAACAAAATCCAATCCGATAGCAGTGCTAGAAGCTAGCCAATAGGTATCTGTAGCGTGGATCTTGCCACGCATCCGGTCAGGACGCAAAATTCATTAGTGAAATCCATTCCCCAATCGTTGTTCTTTACAAATAGGTCGTATCGTACGTTAATATATAAGAAACATTAAATTTTTTCTAAAATGAGGACACAATGTAAAATATTTACAACATTTTATTATAATAATTAAAAGAACTAAAAGAAACAATTTTAACTGAATTTCTATGCACAATATAAGATTTAAAATATAATTGGTTTTCCATGCAAATGGTCAAACTCGCTGATCATTATTCTCTTATAAAAATTACCAAACAATGACTTAAGAAATATCATAAACTTATTCTATTAGTGTGAGACCAGAAATTGATCTCACACTTTGATGAGAATATGTATTGTGTACGAAACATCGAACAATACTTGTAGTCTGGATGGCACTGAGTTTTATAACCCGTGAACCTAAAGGTCAGAAAACCATAAATTTAGGGGTGCCATGACAGAGGGGCTGAGCCCTTACGAGGATGTGGAATGGTTCCATTGGTTAAATAAGTAACCAATGGAAAAAGGAGCTTGTGGCGTCACACTGAATGCGGCAAATGAATGTAAGGGGGAAATGACACTCCCGAAAAAGAGGGAACCACAACCTGTGACCCGAGAACGACGAACGATATAATATACAATATGACTTAAACAGATAACTGAAATCATGACTTGAGTAGATGTGTGCAACGACTTCAACGTTATGACTTATGTGGAGACTTGCTTGCCATTATGATAGAACGACAATACTAAAGAAGCAGAGTATTACGTAGAGGTTCCCAAATAAGGGAGATCTAGGATGTATTCAGTGCAACCAAGTATTTGCAAGCATTATGGTCTATTGCGAAGGCCCAAATTGAAGGTATGTGTTCCTCAAATATTCACAGTTTATTAAAAACGTTAGGTATATGGTTAAGGGTGTCACATGCTATCTCCTCTCACATGCTATCTTCCTAAATGATTAATAAGCATGTAATTATCGTAATTGAATTTAATAAGTATTTTATGTTTTTAATAAATGTTTTTGTTAAAGTTAAATTGGTGCAATCCTTTTGGTAAAATATTAATTAATAATTCCTTTACAGGACTCACGCAGAGGTTAAATAATTGGAGGGTTTATAGCGGCACAATAAAGCAATGTACGATTTAGTTAATAAATCCACTATGTATGAATTTAAGGCCATGTTAAGAGATAAAGATAGATAAGTTAATGATAAATAATTGGAGGGTTATTGCAAACACAACGCACAACGTAATGATAAATAATGTTAATCTATTTAAGTTCTTGTATTTCTATTTGTTCCCATATTTTCATTGCGATAAATTGCATTAACTTCTGTACTGTCGCATTCTTTAAAAACCTTCTCTAAATGTTCTGCATATTCAACTGCCTTTTCAAATTCCTGTATGTTCAACTTTTTAATTTCAAATGCCAGATCTTGTCTAACAGACTCCATAAATTTTGTCAACATCAAATTGCTCTTTATTTCACACATTTCATTATTTACGTAATTCCCTAAATATTCATTTGTCGAATCTGCAATATTCAACGCTAACTCAGATACTTTCATTCCTGGCGTCATCTTAATGTTATTTAAATTTGTATGCTTTTGCAGCATCGTAAGAGATGTTTTAAATTGTTTCATTAATATTTCTCTTATCTCTCCCATTTTATTTGCTTTCTGGAGTTCCCTTGTCTTTGACAAAAATTCAAGTGCTTTATCTTTTAACCTAGTTTTTAAAATGACCACCTTATTTCCCTCTAAGCATTGGGCCACTTTTGCAACATTTTCGAATTGCGTGATAAAGAATTCAACATCCTCGTCTTTTCTTCCGTTAAACATTGGCAATAAATTAATTAAACCAAAATTATCCATTTTTACTCTCGGATTTTCAATAATTTCTATTTGTGATATTTCCGTTGATTTGTTTCGTTTAGAACTTCTACTGGTTCTTTGAGGCATTTAAAACAAAATTTATCCCTTCCAAAATCCTACTTAAAATTAACAGCATAAAATACACTTTAAAAATACTGCACTTAAAACACTTCAATATGCAAACTAAATATTCTTAACATTATTCAATTTTTTAAATATTATTTTCAATTTTTTCAAATATATTCAACTTCTTTCATTACTTTGGTGACTGTGCATATTTAATTTAAACAATGCTAAAATCTGGTCACCACATGCTCCTCCATTAAATATATTCATCTCTTTATTTAAATTATTTTTATCACTTTAGTATTATTTATTAAAATTTTCTTTTTAAATTTTGAACTCACACAAAAGCGTCACGGAAACCAAATGTGGGAACTAATAGAAATACAAGAACTTAAATTGATTAACATTATTTATCATTACGTTATGCGTTGTGTTTGCAATAACCATCCAATTATTTATCATTAACATATCTATCTTTTTCTCTTAACATTGCCTTAAATTCATACATAGTGGATTTATTAACTAAATCGTACATTGCTTTATTGTGCCGCTATAAACCCTCCAATTATTTAACTTCTGCGTGAGTCCTGTACAGGAATTATTAATTAATATTTTACCAAAAAGATTGCACCAATTTAACTTTAACAGAAACATTTATTAAAAACATAATATACTTATTAAATTCAATTACGATAATTACATGCTTATTAATCATATAGGAAGATAGCATGTGAGAGGAGATAGCATGTGAGACCCTTAACGATATACCTAACGCATTTAATAACCTGTGGATATTTGAGGAACACATACCTTCAATTTGGGCCATTGCAATAGAACATAATGCTTGCAAATACTTAGTTGCACTGAACACATCCTAGATCTCCCTTATTTGGGAACTTCTACGCAATACTCTGCTTCTTTAATATTGTCGTTCTAGCATAATGGCAGGCAAGCCTCCGCATAAGTCATAACGTCGCAGTCGTTGCACACATATACACAAGTCATGATTTCAGTTATCTGTTTAAGTCATATTGTATATTATATCGTTCGTCGTTCTCGAGTCACAGGTTGTGGTTCCCCCTTTTTCGGGGGTGTCATTTCTCCCTTACTTTCATTTGCCGCATTCAGTGTGACGCCACAATCTCCTTTTTCCATTGGTTACTTATTTAACTAATGGAACCATTCCACATCCTCGTAAGGGCCAGCTCGGCCCCTCTGTCATGGCACCCCTAAATGTATGGTTTTCTGACCTTTAGGTTCACGGGTTGTAAAACTCGGTGTCATCCAGACTACAAGTACTGTTCGATGTTTCGTACAAAATAAATATTCTCATAAAACTGTCTCATCAAAGTGTGAGATCAATTTCTGGTCTCACAATTAGGGTTACTACTAATCAATCTATTAAATACAAAAGATGAACAACCTTCACATTTCTCTACAGAATTTTCCCTGATTCATATATAAAATATCATTATTTAGTACTGAGAGAGGTCTGAAGCTACTAAATGGGTGACATGAAACATGCATAGGCCTAACTCGGTCATCTTATGAAAGTGTCCGGCGTCTTTGCGGATCCCAAGACTGGTAGACATCGTATTTTGAAGTACATCCTCTGGCTGTTCAAAATCAAATCCTTGATACTTCTCTTAATTTCCAACTTTCTCTCTCTCAACATTAAAATTCTTGCCGCCACTATTTTTGGCGCCCTCACTTTCCAATTGGACAGCATAGGGTTACACCTGCGCCTCATGTTGCCCCAATTGGTTCAGTATCACCATGATATAGATGAGAGGCCCAAAATTAATATCTTCCTGAGACCTGCTTTCCACGCTTCCAAGGAACTCGTGCTACCGGAGTGGTCAAGAAGTCAACCTCGTTATTGACCAAACCTCGGCGCCCTGTGAAACCTTAGAGCATCCTCTCTTGAACAGCAAAGGGGTGCGGAGTCGTTTCCGCTGCAGGTGCAAGCATAGGGAGCCTCGCGCAATTTGTACAGGCTTTTCAGGGGCCCTCTCTTTAAATGCTGATCTCTTTCTATTATCTACAATGCTACATTTGCGTAAAATATCAATGCAACAGTATCCAAATAATCTGACCAACCCGCAGTGAGAGGCCAGAGGTTAATCTCACCCACGGGCCATAACAGTTTTTCATCAAAAACATGTTTTTTTCACTTTTTTTTCGCTTGACTTTAGTGATGCGAGTTTGACAATACTTTCTCTTTTTCAAAACAAGGTAAAAAAAATATTTGATGCTGAAAGACAATGAATTTGATTCGTGTTCAGGGTTGTTTGAAACGTGCTCTGGTGTCGAATTTTTGACCCCGTCACAATACTTTCTTTATACATTGTACTATGTATATAAGGAAAGTAATATTAATATTAATGTTGTAAATCTTCTAAACATAACGCTGCAATACATTTACTTATTGAAATATATTTACGTAGAAGAAGACTATCTATAGAAAACCAATTTGAAAGAATATTTTTTCAACACATCCAACAATAGAATGAAGCATGGACATGGACATACCAGCAGTTGCCATAGTGATAAAAATCATTTCTTCACGTATATAACTTCCTAGTGTGTAATAGCGGCAGCAGCTGCACTTATCTCTGTATGATCAATAAGGAGGATTCCTTTCCGTCTGCGGTATAATCACAGCTTGCCATTCTGTAGATGTAAGAATTCCAATATATATATATATATATATATATATATATATATATGTGTGTGTGTGTGTGTAATAGTTTAAGATAATTCAATCTAGATAAAGCAAAAAGTAATAATTTAAGAAAGTAGCGAACAATATAAGAATGATATACTTACTAAAAGGCAATAACTACAGAAAAGAAAAATTCATACAGTAAGCACCATGCTTTTCTAATTCGTATAAAAATGAAACAATGTCAAGTATCTAGAAATCAATGAAAACACAACAGATGACAATGATGAAAATTTGAAAATAAAAAAATAAAAAAGGACAAAGCAATCATGCCTATAAAGCGGAACAGCATTAGGCTTAATGGAGGTAAATTTAGAATAGATTCATCGTCAAGGCGGAGTATTCATCTAAAGCAATCAAATGCTTTTATATGTATATCAGAATTCTTTTATATATATATATCATATATATATATATACATATTTATTTATTTATTTGAGTTTCTTGCAATGCCTTTGTTTGCTTGCCTTACTTTTATTGAACGCTAGCCGTGAATACTCGATTTTTACCGGGATTTAAGATTCAACGTTTTCATAAAATTACTCCGGAACATTCAAATAATTCTCAAAAACCAAACAAAGATACATCCTCTTTAAACAAAAAATAAAAGCAAATTAAAATACTGTAAAAATATATATTACTTTCCTTATATACATATTGTATAAGGAAAGTATTGTGACGCGATCGAAAATTCGAATTCGAGTTTTCGACAGGAGAGCACGTTTCAAGCATCCCTGATCAAGAATCCAACATTTTTGAAGTGATCTCTCTCTCTCTCTCTCTGTGTGTGTGTGTGTGTCAGTGAGTCTGTGGAGAAGAAAAGTGACGAATGAAAAGACCAATTGAAATGAAATTTGGAAGAAAAATCACAATCCGTAAACACTGGAAGCCTATTGTTTTTATATGCAATCGAATGTTCAGAACCCTCCTAAATTTTCGAGTGAAATTTTGAAAAAATCGTCAAAAATCAAAACCGCCAATAAAGTTACGCAAATAGACATTTCTTATGTAATTTTTTATTAGAGAACGATTGACATAAATTTACGCTAACATGAACCGTTCTCGAGATATTGCACATTTTTCAAACAAATTATCAAAAAGTCATATAAAATTTAAAAAAATCCTATTGAGAAACATGTTCACTTTTCATATGTAATGCCATGCGATAAATTTGGTGACATCATTCTCGTGGATCTAGCTCGTTCCATTCATGAGAAAATATACTTTGGGTAATACTTTTGTATTTGAACGCCAATAGTCATTTATCTGCTGTAAGAATAACTTATTTCTTCGTCCATAACGCTTGGCGAGATTTTGGCGACGAATTTAGTGGAATGTTGCCAGCTTGCCGACTTTTTTATATGTCGCTAAATTAACGAAAAACTCTTCAAATGGATAAAAATGACGCTAAATCAATGATGACCCATTGACGAAAATTCAATATCTTGGAAAGAATATAAATAACTACTATAAAAATAATCTATTTCTTTTACTGTAAAAGTAGTAAATTCATTGCATTATATCAGGAAAGTCATGTGTTGCCCACATCATATTTTTTTTATGACAACTATTTTTTAAGTAAATATGCACGTAGTATTAACCTGAAAATTGCTGTAACATTTTACAATACTTCTAAGTATGGAGTAGATTTAACCAGTAACTTGATCCCAAGTTAGCTTAAAAAACCCGTCAAATGAGTGTGTAAAACGGCCTAGTAGCTTTCGAGTTATAAACGGTCATAAAATACTGGCAAAAACATACATTTAAAATCCCATTGTTTAGAAGGTAGGCATTGAAAAATAACACTTGAATCAGAATGTTTCCAAGAATATGTTTCATTACATGAAAAATGCTCATTGAAATAGATGTTGTATTTCAGGATATATTTATTTTTGAAGCGTACTTTTACATTTTCATTATATATTACAAAGTCTGAAATATTTCAGACATAACCCTGATCCCATCTCAGCTTAATAAAGCACTGATAAAAGTATATTAATCGGTTGATCTGCTATCCAGTTATAAGCTGTCATTACAGACAGTCAAAAGCAAGTGTTTTCTTTCTTAAAGTACCGGGGGTAGGAGTAGAAGAATAGAAGTTATATCAAAGCATTATTTGAAATCGGTATTAATACATGAACAAAAGTTTTGTAAAGAATATCACGTATTTTATTAGATATTTAGTTTGCAAACGTATCTAAATTTTTAATTTTATAAATTAACCCGGATGAAATCGGAAATATTTTTATCCACAAACCTGCTCTCAATAAACTTAATAAAACAGTGAAAACTGTATATAAATCGGTTGAAATGTTTTAAGGCTGTAAGTGGTCATTATAAAAAACGCAAACTGGTATTTTAATCCCTGCTGCTCTGCTGGTAGATTTAATCTTTTCTCCTCCAGAATTTGGAGTCCTCACTAAAAACCTATATGTATTTATACAAAGCAGTGCTTATTTATAAGTCATAACGAGTCACAAAATGCTAGTTTCACAGAGTGTGTTTCATAAACACATAAAATATCTGACGTTAATTAACAAAATCTATAAATACAACATAAAATAAGTAAAATTACAGGTTTCATGAAACAATCAACCAAACCATTGACAAGAACTCAAGATGCTTGCTTCATTACGCATATACTGCACAATACCCTCCTCAGATTAATTTAGAGTTTCATCAAACATTAAAGTCTTTAAGAATAATAAAAAAACTGTTTTAAATTAAGCAAATATTTATATGATGCTTCAACAAACAAAAAAGAAAGCAAAACACTTTTATATTCATTAAGGATTGAAATTAAAATTCGCACGATGCCGTCGAATGGGGAAATGTAGTGTATATAACAGATTGCTCAGATTTGCAGAGCAGAGAAAACATATTATTTCAGATTTTTCTAATTGCTATACATACGGGGAAATAACATAAATATTTACTTTAGATTCTTCATGTTTGCTTTTCCTTTTAATGGAAAGAGCATTCGGAAGAAACGAATTAAATATAGTTTTAAATATCTGCTCTTTGAATAGAATATTTTATGTGGAATTAAAGAAATTATATAGATGCTTTTTATTTTGAATGAAAAACTAATTATGAAATAGTTATTTATTTAACAGTATTGAATGTTTTACCTTTTCAATGATTTTTCAGTCATTCAAAAATCGCTCAATATCTCGAGAACTGCTCATGCTAGCGTTCTAAAGAGTTTGCATTATTCATGCTCTAATGAAAAATTTCGTCTGAAATAATTATCCATTTATCATCATTAAATGTTTTGAATTTTAATGGTTTATTTTCAGAAATGCAATCGAAAATGGGGTGAATCTTTTGAACATTTGATTTCTTTTGAAACCAATAGGGTTTCAGTTTTAACAGATTGTAATAAATGTACCAATTCCAATCCGGATGCTGTTGTATAGCAGGGCACCAGACGGACGCGATGAGCCTTTCATCTTCAGTACCATTTTCTGAGATCATCATCATTTTCGTCAATATTTCAGTGAAAACTGAATATATATACATATTTAAGTTTCTTGCAATGCCTTTGTTTATTTTATTGAACCCTAGCCTTGAATACTCTGTTTTTACCGGGATTTAAGATGCAACATTTTCATTAAAATTACTCCGGAACATACAAATTATTCTCAAAAAATTAACAACGATACATCCTCTTTAAACAAAAAATAAAAGCAAATTAAAATACTGTAAATGTATATTTTTATGACAACAATTTTTTTAAGCGGTCATCAAATATAGGCAAAAACATACATTTCAAATCCCATTGTTTAGAAGGTAGGTATCGAAAAAATCAAACTTAAATCAGAAAGCTTCCAAGAATATGTTTCATTATATAAAAAATTTTCATTGAAATGGATGTTGTATTTCAGGATATATTTAATTTTGAAGCGTACTTTTACATTTTCATTATATATTACGAAGTCTAAAATATTTCAGACATAACCCTGGTCCCATCTCAGCTTAATAAAACACTGATAAAAGTATAGTAATCGGTTGATCTGATTTCCAGTTGTAAGTGGTCATTACACAGTCATAATCATGTATTTTGCTTCTTGTTGTACCGGGTTTAGGTGTAGGAGGATAAAAGTTATATAAAAGCATTATTTGGAATCGGTATTCATACATGAACAAAAGTTTTGTAAAACGGATCACGTATTTTATTAGATATAAAGTTTGCAAACGTATCTAAATTTTTAATCATATAAATTAACCCGGGTAAAATTGGAAATATTTTTATAAACAAACCTGCTCCCATATAGCTTAATAAAACAGTGAAAACTGAATATAAATCGGTTGAAGTGTTCTCAAGCTGTAAGTGGTCATTACAAAAAACACAAACTGGTATATAATTTTAATCCCTGCTGCTCTGCTGGGAGATTTATTCTTTTCTCCCCCAAAATTTGGAGTCCACACTAAAAACCTATCTGTATTTATACAAAGCAGTGCCTATTTTTAATTCATAACGAACCACAAAATGTTAGTTTCACAGAGTGTGTTTCACAAGCACATGAAATATCTGGCGTTAATTAACAAAATCGATAAATACAACATAAAATAAGTAAAAATGCAAGTTTCATGAAACAATCAACCAAACCATTGACAAGAACTCGAGATGCTTGCTTCATTACGCATATACTGCACAATACCCTTCTCAGATTAATTTAAAGTTTCATCAAACATTAAAGTCTTTAAGAATAATAAGAAAAATAGTTTTAAATTAAGCAAATATTTATATGATGCTTCAACAAACAAAAAAGAAAGCAAAACACTTTTATATTCATTAAGGATTGAAATTAAAATTCGCACGATGCCGTCGAATGGGGAAATGTAGTTTATATAACAGATTTCTCAGACTTCCAGGGCAGAGAAAACATATTATTTCAGATTTTTCTAATTGTTTTATATACGGGAAAATAACATAAATATTTACTTAAGATTCTTCATGTTTGCTTTTCCTTTTAATGGAAAGAGCATTCGGAAGAAACGAATTAAATATAGTTTTAAATATCTGCTCTTTGAACAGAATATTTTTATGTAGAACTAAAGAAATTATATAATTAAAAGGGAGAAGAAACTTTTTTTAATTGCGGTATTTATTGAATCTGTATATGAAAACTATTTTTAAAAAAATATGTGGACTGATTAGGACTTTCCCCACATAATGTAAAGATTTTACTTCTTATACAGAAAAGCAGTGGTATACAAAGTCCACAGTCCACAGTATATTGTTTTTGGAATTGAATTAAAACCATGTAAATTGAAATTTAGAAGTTTAGGCAATCTCTTTGTCAGAACAGAATGACTTATTCATAGCTACGTGCAAAACCATCACCAAATTTTAAATGACATTTAACTAATATCCCGTGAAATACAAAACTATTTCAAAACGTATCTTTTCTCGTGAATGAAATGAACTAGATTCTCAAGAATTATGTTAAAATATTTGCTGTATAATACTGTTTTTGGAAAGTTAACCTATTCTATGATACTTAATACTTTTTCAATTTTATGTAATGTTTTTGATAAATTTATTTTAAAAACGTACAATATTTCAAGAACGATTCATACTATGGTGCTAAATTTATACTGTTCGATTTTTAATGAAAAATTAGTTATGAAATATATTTATTTAACACTATTGAATGTTTTAACTCTTCAATGATTTTACGAACAGTCACTCAAAAATCGATCAATATCTGGAGAACTGTTCATGCTAGCGTTATAAAGATGTCGTATTATTCATTTTCTAATGAAAAATTATGTCTGAAATAATTATCCATTTATCATCATTAAATTTTTTGACTTTTTAATGTTTTTTTGCAATCGAAAATGGGGGTGAATCTTTTAAACATTTGATTTCGTTTAAAACCAGTAGGGTTTCATTTTTCACAGATTGTAATAAGTGTACCAATTCCAATCCGGATGTTGTTGTATAGCAGGGCACCAGACGCGATGAACCTTTCATGTCCAGTATCATTCTCCGAGATCATGATTTTTGTACGATATTTTGAAGTTCATCCTCTGGCTGTTCAAAATCAAGTCCTTGATACTTCTCTTAATTTCCAACTCTCTCTCTCGCTCTCTCTCTCTCAACATTAAAATTGTTGCCTCCTCTATTTTTGGCGCCATACTCCAGTCATACTTCAGTGTCTTGTCATACTTCATTCTTGTCATACTTCAGTGAAGACTATGGGGCGGGGGGGGGGGTATCAAAATATTTATTTTACAATTTTGAAAAACTAGCAGTTCAAAGAGTGGATATGGAATAATAAGTTTTCCGAGTCTTGATTATATATTTACTTTAGATATTAAAGGGAAAGTGGCCTACAGGAGTTTTCAGTCATTCCAAGTCTAGAACTGCGCATTTTCGCTTACAAGATTTAGCTTTCTGTATTCATAGTCATGAAAATGACAAATAAGTTTATTTGGAACAGTTGGAAGTTTACCAAAAAAGTTTAGCCAACCATCTTTCGTCATAAATTCGAGTTATGAAATATTTTTTTATGGCAGAGTTAAACATCTAGGGGCTTTCTTAAAAATCCTATTTTGCTCGTCCTAGAGAATCCTATTTTGTTTGTTTTTCCTAGGAAATACATATGATATTTACAGGCATATCCTCATACAGGAAATATAGATATACATTATGGTGAAAATGGGCTATTTGTAAAGCAATATGTTATTTTGTTAGATTCAATTTCCATTTCCTATGGCAGGGTAGAGCGTTCCATTAGCCATATCGGTTACCATATTTGTACCAAAGTTCTTTCAAAATAATTTATCCGTTCGTGAGATATCGCGTCCATAGACTCATGGATACATACACTAACTTACGCACACACAATACACAGACAGACTAATATACATACACACACAGATATCACCTCGAAAACGTTCGATTCGAATGCAGGGATGCTTGAAACGTGCTTTAATTTTGCAATTTTAACCAAATTTTCTTCAACTTAGGGCAAAATATTACGTAGTGGGCAATATTTTGCTAAATTAATCGCCAAGTTTTAATACTTTATCGCCAATCGTTACAGACAGACAGACAGAAAGAAGAACATTTCTTATATATAAATGACCGTTGACGAATTGTTAAGAGTCAAAATAGTCAAATAAGAAACTACTACATAAAAGTATTTTATCTAGTGAATACAACGAAGTAAATCCCTGAGAATGATTTTAACACATTTATCGCATAATATTACATATGAAAAGTGAATATATTTGACAATACTAAATATTTTTCTTAATTTTAAATGATTTTTTTGATAAATTTATTTGAGTAAGTGCAATATCTTTAAAACGGTTCGTGTTAGAATTCTAATGTCTATGCCAAGAAAAGTTGTTCTAAAGAAAAGTTGTATAGGAAGTGATTATTTAAGCAACATTTGTGAGACCAGAAATAGATCTCACATTTGATGAGACACTTTTATGTGTGACATTTATTGTGGGCAAAACGGCGAACAAAGCGTGTAGACTGGCTTTTATGTGTGAAATTTATTGTGGGCGAAACGGCGAACAAATCGTGTAGACTTGCTGGCACCGAAGTTTATAACTACGTGAACCTAAAGGTCAGAAGACCATAAATTTAGGGGGCCATGACAGAGCGGCTGAGCTGGGCCTTCCGAAATATGGAATGGTACCATTGGGTAAAGGAGTAACCAATAAGAGCCAAAACGAAGTAAAGGCGGAGTTACCCCCCACACACACACACACACCGAGGGAACCACAATCTCTGACAAGAGAACGAGGGCAGACAACTATGGAATTTTGACTTAGGAGCATACCAACAGACAACGATGGGATTTTTACTTAAGAGCAGACTAGAAAAGACAACTATGGAATTTTGACTTAGGAGCATACCAACAGACAACAATGGGATTTTGACTTAAGAGTAGACTAGAAAAGACAACTATGGAATTTTGACTTAGGAGCATACCAGGCAAAAAAATATGGAATTTTGACTTAAGAGCATACCAGCAGACAATAATCAAGATGTTGACTTAAGAGCACGACTAGAGAAGAATGAAAAACCTAACAGACTTGTAGAGTGTCCCGTAGAGGTTCCAAAATAATGGAGATATATCAATGTGTGAGTGCAATTAGAGTACGAGGAGGAGCCACACACCAAAGAGTTATGGCCAGTACTGAGAACTGATGCAAGCATTTGAGATAGGATCAAAGCCCAAGACGAATTGGAAGGTATGTGCTCAATAACAATCAAAGGTCATAGACACATTTTAAATAGTTTTATCCATACTGGTCTCACATATCTCACATGTTCCATCGCCGAAATAATAGAATTAATTTTGTAATGAATTTAATAAGTATTGATGTTGTTAATAAATATTTTATTATTAAGTTTAAATGGTGCAATCAATGATCATTTTATTAAATAATTATTCCTTTACAGGACTCACACGAAAGGTAAAATAATTGGAGGGTGTATAGCGGCACAACAAGCAATGTACAATTAAATACTAAATCCAGTATATGAGAATAACGGCCATGTCATGTTAATGAATTTAATATTAAAATAATAATCTCTCTAAATGAATTTTACATTTAAAACTAAAACTTTAAGCTTTTATCTTTTCTTTTTCGGTTGCCACAACATTATTGAAGGTTTTTATTTCTTGAAAATTTCCTCCTAAAATTTGGTTATGTTTCAACCGTTCGATTGCGTTTAAAATCAATAGGTTTCCAGTATTCACCTATTGTAATTTATGTACCAAATTTCGTTCGAAACGTTCCATTCGTTTGTAGGATATCGTCTCTACAGATTCACGGTTACACACGCACACACACCACCACCTCAAAAGCGTTCGATTCGAGTTCAGGGATGCTTGAAACGTGCTCTTTCGAAAACTCGAATTCGAATTTTCGACCCCGTCATAATACTTTATCTATACATTATACTATGTGTATAGGGAAATCAATATATATATAAAGAAGAAATGTGTGTATGTATGATCCACCATAACTGGAGAACGGCTGAACTGAATTTCATGAAATTTGTCTTGGTAGGCTTGAAATCGCCCCACGAAAAACATAGGCTATGTTTCGAGTTTCTACGACCAGTGGTTCTCGAGATATTAGTAAAAAACGACACTTTTTCTAGGAGTTCTACTCTCTAACTCCATGATTCACAATGAAAAAGGTTGGACATTGTTGGTTTAAAACGTGAAAGTCAATTAAATCTCTTGAGTGTTGTGGGAGTTTATTGAACGTATTAGACACTTTTGAAAATCGCAGGTTTGAGATATGAATTTAAATGGAAACTATCACCATGGTTTATTTCTCACAGACTTACTCAACAACTAAAAGTATTAAGAAATCACAAGAAAGATCAGTCATGCATAAAGCATTGATTATGAAACACTTTCCAACTTTAATTTTATTTAAACATCTCTAAAATGCGATACATTCAGCGGTAATATATCACAATCGGCCCTATATGTTTCGGTGTAATTTTTATCATAATTTCGCATGGTAAATCCCGAGCAACACAGGATATTCGCTGCTAGTTAATTATAAAATAGAAATTTAGATGTTTGATGCCACAATGTTGGGATAGTATTTAACTTCTATCGCCTCAATCACACATTGTGGATCTCCATTTATGTTTACATGTATTATTAATATAAAATAACTTGTGATCTAATGCGTTTGGTCTTTATTATATGAAATTCAGGTTCTTGAAAAAGAAAAAAAAAACCGGAAAAAATAAATGAATTGTAAATAATTTAATCGCATATGTAGCGCACATGTCCCGCTGTTGTTATGCGAAGAAGGGACACTTACTTTGCAAGAAAAGGGGTAGTATTGAAAAGTTTCGTAAAATCCACAATGGGTATCCGACTACCCCAGTTATTGAATCAGCGGAAAATCTTTGGTCATTGCCATAGGGGTTAAATTATCAGTTCCGGCGAGCGCACCGTTAAAGTATTCTCTATTTACTGATTTTTTTCCCCATTATTTCTATGATCAACCGTTGATTTTATATTCTTTTCGGACATTTCTCGTGAAACACCAGGTAGTGCAAGTGTTCTTCTGCAGACCATAAAAATGGCTGATTTTGACCACTTACGAGATTTTACATCTCTCCTCCCCCCATTGACATGGTCATTCCTTTAACTGATAATTTAAGAAAATGCTTACTCTAATGATATGGCGATTAAATAGTCAGCGATTAAAAGTTATATGGCTTAAGCTGAAGGTATGCATTAAATACTGAATGATATAGGTGACCGATTTGAATTAGTATTTTCATGCAATAAGGTTGATATTAGGAAGTATTTCGACAGAAGTTTTCACCTCCTGCACCAACCCACGGAATAATGGAAATTCAAAGTCAGGTTGTTCAACGCATATGTGTTACTCATACTAAAAGAGTTGTTTGCATTTCGTTGTCAGTATATTAAAATATTCCAAAGATAAATTATACAATAAATATTTAAAAAATATATTTACTTGTACCTACTAAATTTAGAATTACATCACATTTCAAGAGCTCAGAATTGTGAAATTTAAATTTTTTTTAAAAACATAACAAAACTTTTAATTTATCTTATACGGCGCGAATGCATTTGATAAAGAATTAAATAACACACATCCTAAATAAGAACTTTTGTAAATATTAATATATAATTCATTCTTGAATATTGTTTAATATAATGGCATACCACAGGTTTGTTTATTGCTAGTTGGATATTTATTATGTTTAAATAGACGGAATAGTCGCCATTCATATTTACAAAACGCAAGCAATTTAATTATAAAATCTTAAAAACCATAAATGATCCTGCCAGTATGCTTTTACGTCAAAAAATTACAGTAAAATATTTATTTATCGCTAATAAAAATTTTAAGACAGAAACAAGTTCTCCAACGTCTACATTGGTAACGTCTCCTGATTTATGAATTATTTATGAGTAAACACCGTTGTCGAGAGTAATAATACCAGACTCTAAAGCTTTTATGGCTCGGTTTAAACTTACAGTTTTACAGCTTTGTAAAAATAATTTTTGCGTAAATTTACTCGCAAAGATATTTTATACTCTATTTCTATATTTAAATAACACGGCTTTCGTTTATGCGATTTATTTAGAAAATTAGAACTACAGTATATGAATGTAACAAGTTACATAAAAATTGACGATGGCATTGCAGCCTGAAAAGTTTCTTAAAATTGTGCAACTAAAAATGAAATCAAGTTTAACATTTAAATTTTTTCTTTCTTACTTTCATGTGAAATATTTTTGCATCGTTTTCTCTATAAGCATGTAGTCTCTTTTGTTTATTACATAATACTTTTAAATAATTTATTTCTTATATTTCACTTGCAAAAAAAAATACTTGCATTCATTTCCGTTATGAAATCCATTCAAAATCGCAGAACCCACTTGTAAGAGGCATTCCCATAAAATTTTGAAGACCACCCCATTGCATATAACAGCATCCATGGACCGGTTTCGCCCTTATTGTATGCTAATCTGCATGGAATAGCCATTATTTCCAATGGCAGTAAGAAAAATTTCTATATGCTGAAATTTTGTGAACTTCTATGGGAACTAGGTTTACATACCGAAGGTTTGCATACCAAAATAATTTTTTATACATAAACTTAACAGAGACATAATATTGAAAGATAGAAACAAGATATCTAATAATTTAACTAGTATATTGCTGCTATTTCTATCATTAAACATCTAATGTTACTCAACGCTCTAATCTGGCTTTAGTCGATTTCAATTTCTGATCCCGGTCTGCTTGTAACTTGTGTTCTTCTAAGTTGCAGAGTCCACTTCAACGATAAGAGCTTGCGATTTCGTCCCAGTAGCTCAACGGTAGAGCATCACTGGCCAGTTCGGAGATCCGGGATTCGATTCTTGGTTGGAACAGTAAAGTTCTTCACAATGGGGCCCGACCCGACCGTCCAAATAGTTGCTCTTAGTCCTCTGGACGAGTCGGACGGTCTGGGTCTTCTACAATGGCGCCCGAACAATTTAACAAAGTAGATTAGTGCAACGATGTTAACAGTCTGAAAGGGACCCTAATACGACTAGTACGGATTCAGTGGACTATGGAAGATTGATTTAACCACCCTGATGGATCGTGCAGTGACAGCGAGGCTGCAAATACGTTAGGTAGACATTATCAGAGGGAGAGTTGACTTTCTTTTAATATAGAAGACAAACTGATTGCAAAATCAGCCAGAGTTTTTATTCATAAAACTCGCTGTAATCCCGGTGATTACCCAGTTTTTAATAAGGATTTTACGAGTGAGGAATTGGATATTGCTTTCCATGATATGGATCCTAACAAATCGCCTGGCCTGGATGGGATCCATGGTCATATGCTGGCCAATTTGAGTCACTTGGGCAAAAATTTTCTTCCTGATATTATTAACACTTCTTGGAATATTGGAGGACTCCCGAGGGAATGGAAAGATGCTCTTGTCATCCCCATTAGAAAACAAGAAAAACAGGCTAATGATCCAAACAGTTTTAGGCCCATCGCCTTGATTAGCATTTCGTGCAAACTCATAGAGCGGTTTGTCCTGCGTAGACTTACTTATCATCTTGACCACAATGGTCTGCTACTTGTTGAACAGTATGGCTTTAGAAGGGGCCACTGCACGATGGGTCAGGTTTTATATTTCGGTCAAAAGTCAGGGACGCTCAAAATCGTAGGCCTACATACCACACTATGGTCGCTTTCCTTGATCTGTCTAAGGCCTTCGACAGGGTTTGGAAAAACAATCTCCTTTGCAAACTATATAGCAATTTTAATATCAGGGGGAATGTCTTGCCCTTGCTCGCTGACTTTTTAAGGGCCATGTATATTAGAGTGAAGTTAAGACAATGTTTCTGGAAGATTCAGACTGAGTCAGGGTATTCATCAGGGCTCTGTGCTTAGCTCTACTTTGTTCTCTCTTTTTATTGCTGGTATAGAGGCAGGGACTAATGCCAATCACTGCATGGGATTGTATGCTGATGAGATAATTATTTGGAGCAGCAAATAAAGTATCACTTCTGCCCAGGAAGATATTAATTCTTTCCTCCTTGATTTCGAGAATTTCGCTGCGGAGCATAAGATCGTTTTTAATCCTTCTAAGTCTGTTTGCAGTGTATTTACCACCAATAGACATCTGTATAACCTGGAGCCTGACATCTTTCTTTTGGGTAGGAGACTAAATTGTAAAAAACGTTCCAAGTATTTGGGGTTCATTTTGGACCAGGAGATACTTAGAAGTGCTCATATAGACAATTTGGTTTTGAGAGGTAAAGAGAGACTCAGAACTTTGAAATATATTTCTGGTAAAGATTGGGGTGCGGATGCGCGGTCCCTGAGAAACATATACACTGCTCTTATTCTACCGATCCTGGAGTACGGTGTTCAGGTCTATCAGGCTGCCTCTGTCAGCAACCTAGATAAACTGGAAAAGGTTCAGCTTTCTGCTGCCAGAGCTATAACTTGTCTCCACAATAGCTGCCCGAGGGACATAGTAATGTATGAAGCTGACCTCCAATCCCTCAGGCTCCGGAGTAGGTTTCTCCTGGCCAAATATTTCGCAAAGCTCATCAGTTATGGAGATCAGCACAGAACCTCTACTTATGTGCGTAGCTGGAGCAACAATCATCGTCTTAAGAGAGAAAGTCCACTTAGCCGCGTTGAAAGTGAGGGTTGGCTGCAAAGCGAAGTTGAACATGTCTCTCTGGCCTGCTGTATGGAGTTTGCTGCGTTGTTTCGTGATCGGGTCTTTTTCAGGACTGAACTCTGCTTATACACTAACAAAGGCACGCAGCATACAGATTATCGTAAACAGCTCGCTTTGGAAACTATTTATAAAATTCCCGGTGACGCCTTGCAGATTTATACTGATGGAAGTAGGGATGATGGCGCCATCTCCGGTAGTGGGGTCTACATCAAGCAGGGGAATGGCATTAGGACATGTAGAAGAAACCCCAACTGCTGCTCAGTTTTTCGGGCGGAACTCATAGCCATTAATGAGACCTTGAGTTATTATGTCAAAGAGGGAGTCAATACGGACATCTGGATTCTGAGTGATAGCCGTAGTTCTATTCAGCACCTGGCTAAATGGTGGAGACATGGTGACGGAACGACAGTGAATATTGTTCAGCATTTGGGTTACTTGTGTGCCCATAATAGGATATTTTTTTCAATGGGTGCCATCTCACGTAGACATTTATGGTAATGAGGTTGCGGATGGTCTGACCAGTGAGGGCAGCCTTAGGAGTTCTATTGACGGTGGCTGTCTTTCTTTCTCTGAACTTGCCTCACGAGTCAAACTTGAAATCAACTCCACTTGGAGAAAGGCCCCCGTGCATGAGTGGTATGATTGTTGCCGTCCTGGTGTTGCTTTGATTGGGGCAGGTAGTAGGGGAGAACAGACGGCTCTAGCCAGACTCCGAAGCGGCCATCTTCGTGCTCTTTGGCATGTGTTGAGTTCTAAGGTTTATCCCCTTTGCTAGAAGTGCAATTTGTCTCAGACCTCTCCTGCCCATGCCTTGCCATGTATTGGATGCCAGAGGAGTCAGTTGCACTCCAGTCCTGGAGAAGTTCTTCATCTTTTGAAGACTCGTGGGTTCATGGACTTGATCTGATGTTGCTGTCGGTCAAGTGGGATAAGAAACAACAACAGATTGAGCGCGGATTGTAAATTGAGAGGATAAAGACCATGCAGGATACTAACCTGGGTAAAAGTAGTAGAAGCAGGAGGCTAATCTGAGTTAAAAATAGCATGAGGTGCTCAAAAATAGCAGGAGGTGCTCAATCAGATTGTCAGTTTCCCGTTGATCTGACATTAGATGGTGGATAATGCAGAGTCCAATTCAACGATAAGAGCTTGCAATTTCGTCGCAGTAGCTCAACGGTAGAGTGTCGGCTGGCCAGTTCGGAGATCCAGGATTCGATTCCCCTTTAGGGCAAGGCTCTTTATAAAGTTCTCTGTTGTCCGCATATGTCTTGTTCAGGTAGTGGCACTATTTAGATAAATTATTAGCTGTTTAAACATGGCACTATTATAGGGCCATATTTTAACAACTAATGATCTGCAAACTGTGAAAATTTTCGCCAAAAATTCAATAATGCTGCTCCCTCCTATTTTATTCTAATGTTTTTCAGTTTATTCTACTAATCCAATCTGTATTCTGAAATTGACCATTTTCTTCTGTAATTGTCCATTGTGCTTCATTATAAAATCTGCTTCTACGTCCTCTATTCATACAAATATCAATTTTAATTTCTTCATTCTTCATCATTTATAATAAAATATTATATATTTATATATTCAGTTCGGATTTATGAGCTACCTCTGTTTGTCAGATCAATAGCCAATGTATTATCATTTTTTAAAATTAATGGTAATTCCGAAAATTAAGTGAAACTTAGCTCTAACTGTAACTTCCCCATCCATTTAACTTCATGTAACGTTTCTCTTAAAGCTGTAACTTCGGCTTCACATGTGCAAAAGAGCTAAGGTGCTTTGTTTATAACTTTTCCAATGAAGTAATGTGTTACCCAATTTTGTCCAGAGTTATCGCCGGACTGTAGATTATGTCTAGTTTCAAAAGACAGAATTTAAAAAAAATAACACTATCTTTATATACTAATTGCCAAGTGTCCGTCTGTCTGTCTGTCACGCTTTTTTTAGGCACTTCCCGAATAGATAGAGACTTGCAATTTGGTACACGGCTCGGTCGTTCAATAAAACCCCCTGGAAAAATCGAATTTTCCGAAAACGTTCTACGGCCACTTTAAAATTTGATAGAGGCTTGAAATTTGGTATATGGGCTAATCATTTGAAGAAAACACCTATCACAAATATAGTTTTCTAAAATGTTCGTTTAGGGGGTGCTCCACACCAAAACGTTCGAAAAGTGAAATGATGGGAAAGTGTGCTTTCCGATAAGATAGAGACTTCAAATTTGGTGTATGGGTAAACCGTTTGAAAGGAAGAAAGTGTACAATTTCAGATTTTGAATATTTTCAACTTAAGGGAGTGCTGCACACCAAAATGCTCGATTTACCGAATAAATGAGAAACGGCCACTTTAAAATTTGATAGAGGCTTGAAATTTGGTATATGGGCTAATCATTTGAAGAAAACACCTAAAACAAATATAGTTTTCTAAAATGTTCGTTTAGGGGGTGCTCCACACCAAAACGTTCGAAAAGTGAAATGATGGGAAAGTGTGCTTTGCGATAAGATAGAGACTTCAAATTTGGTGTATGGGTAAACCGTTTGAAAGGAAGAAAGTGTACAATTTCAGATTTTCAATATTTTCTACTTAAGGGGGTGCTGCACACCAAAATGTTCGATTTACCGAATAAATGAGAAACGGCCACTTTAAAATTTGATAGAGGCTTGAAATTTGGTATATGGGCTAATCATTTGAAGAAAACACCTAAAACAAATATAGTTTTCTAAAATGTTCGTTTAGGGGGTGCTCTACACCAAAACGTTCGAAAAGTGAAATGATGGGAAAGTGTGCTTTGCGATAAGATAGAGACTTCAAATTTGGTGTATGGGTAAACCGTTTGAAAGGAAGAAAGTGTACAATTTCAGATTTCCAATATTTTCTACTTAAGGGGGTGCCGCACACCAAAATGTTCGATTTACAGAATAAATGAGAAAACGCTCCTTTAAAATTTGATAGAGGCTTGAAATTTGGTAGATGGGCTAATCATTTGACGGAAACACCCAAAACGAATATAGTTTTTCAAAAATGTTCGTTTAAGGGGGTGCTCCAGAGAAAAATGTTCGAAAAGTGAATTGATAAAAAACCATGCTGCGGAATGAG
Organism: Amaurobius ferox; assembly: GCA_951213105.1. Lineage (NCBI taxonomy): Eukaryota > Metazoa > Arthropoda > Arachnida > Araneae > Amaurobiidae > Amaurobius > Amaurobius ferox. The sequence goes on along the minus strand of OX578133.1, from coordinate 107,158,832 downwards.
ATAGAGATATCAAATTTGGTGTAAGGGTAGATAGTTTGAAAGGAAGAAAGTGTACAATTTCAGTTTACCAATATTTTCTACTTTGGGGGGGGGGGGGGTGCCTCACACCAAAATGTTCGATTTTCGGAATAAAGGAGAAACGCCCCTTTTAAAACGTGATAGGACTTGATATTTGGTATATGGGCGAATCATCTGATAGAAATCACAAAAAGAATAGAGTTTTTCAAAAATGTGTATTTAAGGAGGTGGGTGCTCCACACAAAAACATTCGAAAGATAAAATGCTAGAAAAGCATGCTTCGCGATGAGATAGATACTTCAAATTTGGTGTACGGGTAAAATGTTGGAAAGGAAGAAAGTGTGCAATTTCAGTTTTCCAACATTTGTTATTGTAGGGGGGTGCCGCTCACTAAAATATTTGATTTGCCGAACAAATAAAAAACGCCTCCTTTACAATATGATAGAGGAATTTAGTATATGGGCTAACCATTGGACAAAAAAAACCAAAGATGAATACAGTTTGACAAAAATGTTCTTTAACGGGGTGCTACACAGAAAACGGTCGAAAGGTGAAGTGATAGAAAAACATGCTTCTCTTCGCGATATGATAAGGACTTCAAATTTGGCGTACGGGAAGATAGTTTGAAAGGAAGAAAGTATGAAATTTCTGATTTCCAATTTTTGTTACTTTAAGGGGTTCCGCACACTAATATGTTCGATTTTCCGAATAAATGGGGTACACTTCCTTTTAAATGTGATAGAGGCTTGATATCTGGTATATGGGCCAATCATCTGATAAAAAAAAAAACAAGACAAACAGAGTTTTTCAAAAATGTTCATTTATGGATGTGCTTCACAAAAAAAAGTTCCAAAGGAGAAGTAATAATATAGGGGTGCCTCGGGATGAGATAGACTTTAATGTGTTGTACGGGTAGATAATTCGAAAGGAAGAAATTCGCAAATTTAGTTTACCAATATTTTCTTTTTTAGGGGGTACTGAACACCAAAATACTCGATTTGTCGAATAAATGTGAAACGCGAATTATTAAAAAATTTGCACTATTCAGGGGTTGCTTATTGCGAGACCGTTGATTTTCAACGGGTATTCGGCTAGTATTATATAATTGTCTAAAGTGTTTTTGTCTTTTCAGACCCTCTAGAAGTACCAACGGTGATCTAGAAGGCTGAATATTTGCAAATTTATAGAATCGACTATAGGTCAGAACCTAACGCAGCCAGATTTCTAATTTAATCCTCCTATGGGTGAGAAAATGGAGGTTTCAAAGACCTTTTATAGACCTTCCAGCAGCCCCTCCGTTGAATTAGCAGGCGGAGTCTTTGCACCCTTATAGTATCAACTACAATACAGAACACAACGGATCTTGATTTTCGATTTACCCCTAGGGGTCGAAAATATAGAGGAAACTTCAAATGTCTTTTTTGACCCCCCTCCCACCCATCCATCAGAAACTTCCCAGTGAACTAGAAGGCTGAAATTTTGTATACTTATAGTATCGACCATCGGATAGAATCTAACGCAGTAAGATTTTCGAGGACAAGATTATGGGATTTCGTCAAATATCTTTCCAGACCCTCAAGCAGTTCTCCGGTGTCTTAGAAACTTGAATTTTTGCATACTTATAGTGCGACCACTGGATCGAACCTAATGGAGCCTGATTTTCGATTTTTGGTCCACAGTGAACAAATTGGAGGGAGGAGTTAAAGTCTCTGAGAAACATCCCGAAGCTTCAATCTTACACCTGTATAAATATAATTGAAGACCTGTCTGTCTGTCCCATCATCACGGAAGAACGGCTGAACTGAATTTAATGACATTTTGTGGATAGTCTTAAAATAGCCCCACTTAAATTTAGTCCAAGTTAGTTTCGAGTTTCTAAGACAAGGGGTTGCCGAGATATTAATGAAAAACGAAACTTTTTCCTAGGAGTTCTACTCTTTAACTCCCTGGTCCCTCCAAATGAAAAGGTTGGAAATCGTTTATTTAAAATGTGAAAGTGAATTAAAACTTTATCTCAGAGTTTTGTGGGAGTTTATTGCACTTATTAGTCCATTTTGAAAATCGCAGATTTGAAACATGAATTTTATTGGAAACTCTATCTCCATGGTTTATTTTTCACAAGCTTTTACTCAACAATGAAAATTATTAAGAAGTCAATATGATTATTTAATTATCAGCATTTTATGAGGAAGATTCCATCTTATATCATGTTGCTTCGCAATCATAGTTACGACCTTCTGATATAAAGATTACGGGGATTATTGATATTTTTAATTTATTACGTCATCTGTTTTACTTTGACAAATATTTCTGAAACTCATATTGTAATACGGGTAATCTTCCAAGAAAATACACGGACATATCTTCTAATCTACGACAGTATAAGTAGTACGGGTATAACTCCACATAATTTTAGTACTTTCATTTTGGCATATATTTGAATCAATTATTGCCTTTAGATTTAAAGATTACGAATTTATTGATATTTTCAATTTATACATGTAATCTACTAATACCGGGCCATATCTTCTAATATTCGCGTATATAAGTAGTACGGGTTCCATACAATTTTAACGCTTTTATTTTGTACATATTGATTCAATTTCATATTTTTTGTAAATTTGGTTACAAATGGCGCCAGGATGTTTTATTCTTCAAATCTGCCCGTGAAGATAATTTTGTATAGCGGGAACAGAGATTCTTAAACTTCTTTTTAGGAGCATTAAATTAATTATTTTAGCATAATATTTTGATTAACAATGTCATTTAATATACTATAGGAATTTGCACATGATTGTGAATTTTAAGTTTCTTTATATTATACTCCGTATGAAGAACGTGTATATGCTTCTGGTAAAGGAATATGTCTATGTGTGTTTCTGTCTGTCTGCGTATCTCTCGGAGCAGTTTGTAGCAAGAAATATAAACATCGCACGGCCATAAAATGTGATACAGAGGTATTTTAACACCTGAACAGGTGCACCAAGGTGTTATTTTTTTATTTCAAATTATTCTTTTTAGTTATTTCATGTTTTAATCCAATTTACAACGATTTTAGGCGATATTCACACAAATTGTTTTTTTGGCGAGCTAAATTATTATTACGAATATCTTATCATGCCATCAACGGAAAGACTGTAAAATTATCCTTCAAATAAATTTTGAAAGGAATCAATACGACCAATAGACGAATTTTAGTGAAGTTTTATAAAATGTATATTTTTCGGACGTTTAAAACATCTCCGATTTTATATTGCGATATAAAGTAGTTGACGGTAAATCTAAAGTTCATAATGTAATCATATCACAGACTGTTTCATAACAAAAAATAATTTCATGAAGAAATCCGCTCATGATTTACAAATTTTAAGCGGGGGAAGTTTTCAAAGTTTTTAGGAATTTTCTCCTGTAGCTTTCTTTCTTCACGTCTGATCGCTAGAACCATATATTAGCAAATATATTTAAAAAGTTTCGCTCCTAGAAATATTTTATTTATTTGCCTTGCGGAGAGCATATATATATATATATATATATATATATATATTGTTTTTGCTTTGTGGATAGCGTGCGTATGGATTATTGATAGTTTAGGAAGAATTTAAAGAAAATCGAGTAGTGTTGAGATTATTTAAGTAACGGGCGTTTATTTACGAATTAATTAATTAATTTACGAAATAATTTATTATTTCGTTCTAGTTGGAGACATAAAAGTATGAAACTCAACCAAGTGGCAGAAAGAAATTGGGACAATTTTCAATTGAGACAGATATTTTCGATGTTGAGCACCATATATTGTTAAACAAAATGAAACTTAGCAAAATCAAACACACATCCATAACAGAAGGTCTTTATTTCACTTCCTTAAGACGTACAAAAGTTTAAAACAGGCCATAGCGCTTTCGAGCATAAGTATGCTCTTCATCAGTTGCTACACGGAAATAAAGTTTGAATCGTTCATATATAGACCAGATATAGCGACAAAATTTGCATAAATACAATTCACAAAAGAATCTACGTCTATATAAGGATAAACCGTAAACAATTTTTCAAAAATTTTTTTACAACAAAAGAACAGCATATTAAATTACAATTCAATTGCAGAAATCGAAAAAGGGGGGGGGGGGCAATCAAGCATAATCCCAAAGAAGAAGACGTCAAAGATAACTTTGCAGAGACTTGAATTGCATGGAGTCAAGAATGAGTCGCCAAGCGTAAGTCAAATTCATAACAGGGTCAAAATTACAAACGGACTCACGGTAAATATAAATAGAAAGGGATTCAAAAAGGAGAATATCACGAGAGTTATTACACCGAATCAAAAGGAAAATCTTTTCAAAAAGAGGCTGAAAATTATCTTTAACAACAAATTGAGCAAGAGCCGTTGAAAGTTTGCTATCCCTAACATCCCGAGCATGTTCTGCTAAACGGATGCCAACGGTGCGTTTAGTACTTCCAATATAAAATTTAAAATTACCATCGGTGGACAACAGGGGAACAATACCCAGCAAAGCTTTTAAAGTCATCCCTATCACCTAGTTTATCAGACCGAATACGGTTAAATAAAGAAGAAATATTAGAATGTGCAGGTCAGAAACCAAACTCAGAACAAAATTGGATAAAGGGCGGAAAATCGTAGGATTGTATGGAAAACTAGACCTATAAGTCAAACGGTCTTTTAAGGCAATAAGTTTAGTATCAAAAAGGGTATATTTACGGCGAACTTGGAAGAAAACCTTATAAATAAACTCAAAGGAGTAGGCAGCCTCACGGCCAAGGCCAAAAATAAATTCAATTTCATCACTTAAAGCAGAGATAGATGAACAAACAGTAAAAGCGCGATTAAAATAAGCATAAAAGGAAGCTTTTTTAGAGGAAAGAGGATGGCAAGAATTAGCAGGAATACAAGAATTAGTAAAAGAAGGTTTACGGAAAACCGAGGTTTGAAAACCAGTAGTTGAACGGGTGACCAGTACATCAAGAAAAGGCAAATAACCATTAGCTTCATGTTCGACAGTAAAATTGATAGAAGCGTAAAAATCATTAACTTTAGACAAAAGAAAAGAAAGATCTTCTAAATCACTATCCCAAACAATAAACACATCATCCACAAAACGGCACCAAAGAGAGGGGGGTTTGGATAAAATGGCAAAATCCCATTCTCGAGTTCCTGCAAAACCGCCGCGGCCAAAATACCAGATAAAGGGCTACCCATAGGGGAGCCACAGGTTTGTAGATAAATAGCATCATGGAAACCAAAATAATTTGTCTCCGCAACAATATTCAAAGCAGAAGTGATTGCGTCGATGGTAGGAGTTTTAAAATTATGATTATGTAGTTTTTTGATAATAATTTCAATAGCTATGTCAAAAAATTTCAATGTTTGTAATGTCATTCAATGTAATTCAATGTTGTCAATGTTTGTAAAAATTTTTTTGAAAAATTGTTTACGGTTTATCCTTATCTAGACGTAGATTCTTTTGTGAATTGTATTTATGCAAATTTTGTCGCTATATCTGGTCTATATATGAACGATTCAAACTTTATTTCCGTGTAGCCACTGATGAAGAGCATACTTATGCTCGAAAGCGCTATGTCCTGTTTTAAACTTTTGCACGTCTTAAGGAAGTGAAATAAAGACCTTCCGTTATGGATGTGTGTTTGATTTTGCTATTTTGACATCAGACGTGATGCCAAATTATTTAAAATGAAACTTATTAAAAAAAGTTTCTACGTAATTTTATAAGAATGTCAGTTTTCTTATCTTTGAATTTCCATACATAAACATATTGGATGTTGCATATGAATTTTGTAACATTTATTTAACTATATGTAAAGAAAGTATCATTTACCTTTCACCAATATTTTTATTAATGCAACATTTCCGTTGAAACGTCTGCAGTTTATGATCTTGTTTGCATAACCATTAAATCTATTATTAATGGTAAAGAAAGCAATTTCTGTGTTCTTATTAAGAAAATAAACAATGCGAGAGAGCTAATTCTTTGCATAGTTTCCAATATCGAAAAAAAATATGTGCAGGATAAAAAATGTTAAAGCCAAAAGAAGATTGTCGGGAGTATCATGAAGAATGCAATTATTTTGCATTGATTAAACGATTTTCGATTTCAATTTGGGATCTTTTAATTGAATAGGATAATTTTGTGCCAGTATGGAAAGTCATTACCGTTTTTTAATTTTTGTTTTTATTTCATTAACAGTTTATGTTAAACTGTTGGCATCACTTCACAATATTGAAATTTAAGGAGTAGTACTTGACTAATATATCAAAAGAATACGGAGTTCAATAATATGTTTAATTGTACAGTATCTGGAAATTGCTCAAATTTTTCATATATGTATTTTTTATTTACTTCTACTTATAATATTGGCATAATTGAAAAAATTACTACGTATCTCTTTCAGATTCCGTATCCTAGTTATTATTCTTAAATGTATTGTAAAAATTATATAAAAATTTCTTTTCTTTAAATTGGTAACAATTTAATGGCATTAATGGATACATTTGGATGCAATATATAGTGCAAATATTATACCGAAGCAAAATATCGATATAATTAGAATTTATGTAGAAAGTGCATTGTGTCCGCAATAACTCATCAATTTTCAGCTGCATCAGAGTACTTACCTTGCTACTGCGCATATAAATTCAATTAATGCAAAGATCACTGATTACACATTATTTCTTAACTTACTTAATTTATTATTTTAATATTAGTAACATTTACAAATATAATATATAGGTGAGATTAGATTAATAAAACTTTAACTAATTACGACAATAATACATACGTGATAGCCATATCTTGAACCCGAAGAAACAATTTAATGTAATTTAATATAAGTATCACCATCAAAATAATGTAATCAAATATGTACTTGGTTGTCACCAATTATCATTGAGCATAGTCTTACGTTCTACCGACACTGAGGACACAATATGCGGCATTCCCAAATTCATCTCATTATTGTAAAGATCGGCCCTCTTCTTTGGCAACGTTTTTCAATGCCATTCCCAAGCAAAAAACCATCGTGATAAGTCATCAGTACATACTCATTAAAATCTTGAGTCAAGTGGTTAGAGTGTCATCAGGGTAGTCTGTTGACAGGGTTATGTTAAATACTTGAACATCTTCTTTTTGGATGACTACTTAGCTCCGTCTTCTTTTCTGGGACTCACATACTTGACTGCTTATTTGGGCTGTCTGACCCGAAGGGATATACAGGTAAGGTGTCAGATTTTCTTAGAGATCTGGGAAGTTGTAAATCAGTTGATTAACAACTGTCAACCATGGCGCCAGACATTGCATCTTCTGTACTTTATGAGCTTTCACCCTACAATGCGGCATAATACACATCACATTTTATTGTCCCCATATCAATATTTGAAATATTGCTACATTTGGCATCACATGTACATTCTACAAGTTCTATATTTTACTAATCGGTAGCGGTTTGGAAAATATAAAAATTTACCTTTACTACCTGGAGTTTGTTGTTTCTTATTTGGAGAGTCGATTCTGGATAAATTAATTTTACAAAATATTTTCGTGGTCTAACTTTCAGGGTTAAATAAACAAAATGTAAATTCTGCTTTGGATTTAAATGAAAACACAATTTTAGAAGAAATATGTATTATTGAAGAATGTATTTTCAGTATGTGTCAAGAAAATTATGGGAATTATTATGTGTAAAAGCAATTACTATAATATTTGATTTTTTATTTAATACATATTCAAATAAAAAACTGTATCTCATTACTTACAAAGTTGGAAGGATACTTTATGTGCTATAAAGTTATATTATAGGCCGATTCCATTGCAGACCCATTGCAGACCATTGCAGATTTCATCGCAAGCTGATTCCATTGCAGACCCATTTCGAATCTGAAAACTCGTAAGATACACTGATTTTCCAATATATTATGAACACTCCAGTACATTAAAAGAAATGATGATAAATGCGGTTGTGTTATCTGGCAAAATTGAAAAGCCACTGTTAAGCAATTAGTGGAAAAAGTCGCAGCCCGTTAGTCGTCAAAATGAGCAAGACCATTGTGCGAGCTGCAGCGGAAGTAATTTTAGGAACTGTGCCAATATTAAAAATATTCTAATCTCAAATTGCAACAGAATGATTCATTTCTCTTAGTGGTATAAAGATCTTGAGGCTATCATAAAAATTTAGGTTAGGTATATAGATGCGGTACATATAATAGAGCACCCAGGCACACATACTTAATCCATGACACAGTTTAATATGCATGACAATAACTAAACCATATTATTACATTTTTACATAAAGTTAAGCGCTTTTCCGCCCGTGCATAGTCGCTAAGGGTGCAATGCATAAGTCAGGTTTATTCGCGAAGTTCACGAGGAAGAGTTCAAAGAAACTCACGCAACACAATTTTGACGAAAAATAGTTCTTAAGTTTTATTTGAGCTGGACTAAGTCCACATCAGTTACACCTTTCCCAGTGCCTAACTGTATGTATCAATCGTAAATATTAATCGAACAGGAAAATGATTATATTTTCGGGATAGTACTTACTGAAATGGAAACGTTTGAGATGGTGAAGGAACTGTTGGTAGAAGAGGCAAAGACACCAATGTATGATGACATTTGTAACTAAAGAGACAACACTTCCTTTTTCTTGTTAGGTAAGTTTCTGAAACGTCTTATTGAAACAAGTATATTATTATGTTTTAAACAAGCTAAAATACCCTTTACAAAACCACACTCATCTCTTACATACTTGAGTCCAATGTTCATATACACAAGGTAGCGCCATTAGAGGTTGCACCACGTTTGATTCTAGATTATGTATCACACAGAAAGAATATGGAAAAAATCTTCTGGGCTTGGTACTTAACGGCATCCTACTTCTTACTGAGATACGTCAGAATTCCTTTGTTCCATTGAACATCAATACCTCCCATTGTCACAGGAAAATGCAGTAGTTTGGAAACACTTCAGTTTGGGTCAGGGTCAGATCCCAATGTGGGTGCAATCTTTCCAGTCATAAATATGATAATATTAGCAATTTTACTGTCCAATCACAGTTATGTTTGTTTTCTTAATACTCCACTTTTGTATCAATGGTTAACTTATTAGACTGTTATCTATTGTATTATTTCAAAACCACATTTATCTAAATGTTGCCATAAATTTGATCCTATGGGAATAAAAAGTCTGAAAACGGAACCATTAACAAAGATAGATTTTACATAACCCTTCAGTTTAATAGGCAGTACATGAACTCCACACAATTACCTTTAAGGAAGAAAACATATTTAGTTTTACTGATGCGATATCCAAAATTTAAGTGTCTAATGTTAAATGTGACTGCTAAAGGAAGTAACGAGCTAGTTGGTAGGGCAGGTAGTACAAGTAATAATGTTAAAAAACACATGAAATATTATTGCACTTTATGAATGTAGCTTCATATTATGAATGTTATTCTTAGCTTCATGTTATGAATGTGTGATATCTCTTTTTTTTTTACCAGAGACTGAAAAAGTATAAAAAAATCATAAATTTAAAATTGCGCCAACCAGACAAGTCAAAACTTTATTGTCAATAATAATTAATTCTATATAAATCTATAAATCATAAATATTTTTATATTTCTTGTTTACAATTAAACATGAACCGAAGAATTTATTATTCAAGTATTCCTATGAGGCTTATTACTTAAAAGTGCTTAACAGTTAATTGTGAAAAACACGTTTTTTGGTTTTCGTGTTTAAAAAACTAATCTCTTTATTCTTCAACAATGTCCTTTTACGCAACATATTTGAAAAGTAAACTACTGTGTAAAGTGAGTGCACTTATCGATTTTCTCAAAAAATTAGACTACTTAAAATGCCAAAGTTCAACACAGAGGGAAAATTTGTGATAACATTTTTTTGTGATAGACTTATCATCTAAAACTAAGAATTTCTCAAATATTTAACTAATTTTGCCTTTTGAATTTCTTTATTTAGCTGTTTAGTCAAAACTTCAGAATTTAACACTAATTAAGTCTGTGTTAAGTAAAGATAAAAAATATTTGTAAAAGAGATCCTTTAGCGATAGTTTTTGCACAGCTTTGGATTAAATTGTGTTAATTAATGTTAAAAATAAATGTTAAAAATAATTGAAGATTTTTGTATTTATTGGCAGCGGATTCTGTATTTATTGGCTTAGAGACGAAAATCCCTTATTTTTATAGATATATAATTACTTTTTCAAGATTGGAAAATGATTTTGACGTTAAAATTTCTGATTATTTTCAACTTTTTTTGGAGAAGAGGTGAAAAAAGGAATATAAAATAACTCTATTTTATATTGTTTCTTTGTAAGGAAATGTTTGGTAGACAATGCATTTTCTGTGTTTTTTAAATTTTATTTTGATGCATGATATTCAGCCATTATTCAGTTTTACAATTGACAAATAATTAATTAATTATCAATTACTGTTGCAACGTTTTACAGCTTTTATCTTTCATAATCCGTTATGCGCTCCATACTAATAGTTTCATCATTAACGTTGAAATGCGTTGCACGTATAAGCTTAAATCTAATTTATAGGATATATTTTCCGAATAATAGAAATTATTACATTTGTAAATTCTAACTAAGTAGTACCTGGACTGATTTTACAGCCCCATCGCATACACTGCAATTTAATTCAGCTGAAATGCAAACTAGAAAATTTTGGGATGTATTCAAATTATCATATAAAATATGTAAAAAAATTTCAGCAACATATGTTGTGTAGTTTTTTTAAACAAAAATTGAAATAATAATTACACCCATATTATATGACGAGATCACATGACTCATTGCAAAATAAAAATATATGTCTTTCATTTTTTTTCAGCTGTGTATTTCCGTAGATATTTTATTCTTAACTCTACATGAACAGATAAAATGGAGGCTAATCATAATAAATATATATTAATTACAAACTTTAAATTTCCATTATTATGTGTTTTGGTAATAATTTTCCCTTTTATATATACAGAAGCGAAAAGGAATATCAGACTCTTTTATAACTATCTTACAACTATGGAACTTTTAAGGCCATTTCACAAAGGAAGGACGGTTCTATTTTTAAAGATCCGCCAAATTTTAATAAATGAAAATATTTTACTAGACTAAGCTGAGTACAATATTTCAGCTCTCTAGGCGGTAGGAATGTATGTTAAAATGACTTCTTTGATGGTATGTTAAAAATACCATCAAAGAAGTTGAAACATACAGACAACCACACATCGGTCATGACGAATTAAATAAAAGCTTTTAACAAAAACAATTCCACACCATAAAAGTGACAACGAAAAATTGCTGTTGTGTGTCCGGCAACAAAAGTGGAGACTTAGTGATAATATTACCAGTGTCGATATACCCAAGGTTTAATTCTGAATACATCCGGGTAGGATGGTCTACTTGTTAAGATACCTAAGGTTTGACAATTTAATGTTACCAAATTTACAATAGGTCGTAAAGTTAACGCCACGTAAGCTAGAAATAATGCAAGGTTGATCGGAAGAAAAAATGCAATTGCAAGTGGCCAGTTGGCCCAACCCACAGAGTCCTCAACCACTGACAAAGAGAAACAACATGAAATAACATGTAACTGCAGGTGATATCGTTGCAAGTGATGGGGGAGGGGGCAAGGATAATTTACCAAACCGAGTTCACTTTTAGAGAAGAAACAGTCTTTGCAAGACGTTTTGAATGTCGCATGTTGAAAACGCTCCTGTCAATTTCTCCAAAAATATTCCAAAGTTTGGCTTGTGAGGTCGACCTATTAAAATACGAATACACAAGCCGGGAACTGTATTGCTGTTGAGGAGCACTCATGGAATGTGCTAAGTTCGGAAAGGGTAAAATGTGTCTATTACAAAAAAAAGACATACGCTATCGTTATTTACATGGTACCGAATTTACGGCGTTTTAACGCGACTTGCGCATACATTCGTTTGGATGGTAAGAGAAGAGAGTGGTTTACAGATTCATTGCATATTTATCTATATATACCAATTGCGAAGTATCTGTCTGTCTGTCACGCTTTTTAGCAACTTCCCGAATAGATAGGCTTGAAATTGGGTTCACGACTCGGTCGTTCTATAAAACCCCCTGGAAACATCGAATTTTTCGAAAACGTTCTCTAGAGGGGGTGCTCCACACCAAACCGTTCGAAAAGTGAAATGATAGGTAAACATCCTTTGCGATAAGATAGAGACTTCAAATTTGGTGTATAGGTAAACCGTTCGAAAGGAAAAAAGTGTGCAATTTCAGATTTCCAATATTTTTTATTTAAGGGGATGCCGCACACCAAAATGTTCGATTTTTCGAATAAATGAGAAACGGCTCCTTTAAAATTTGATATCGGCTTGAAATTGGATATACGGACTATAATGACATTTGATGAAAACACCCAAGACGAATATAGTTTTTCAGAAATGTTCGTTTAAGGGGGGTGCTCCAGAGGAAAACGTTCGAAAGGTGAATTGATAAAAAACCATGCTTCACAATGAAATATAGATTTCAAATTTTGTGCACGGGTAGATTGTTTAGAAGAAAGAAAGTGTACAATTTCAGTTTTCCAATATTTTCTACTTAAGGGGTTGTCTCATACAAAAATTTTCGATTTTCGAAATAAAGGAACGCCCATTTTAAAACGTAATAGAGGCTTGATATTTGGTAATTAGGCGAATCGTTTGATGAAAACACCCAAGACAAGATAGTTTTTCAAAAATGTTTGTTGAAGAGGGTGCTCCAGAGGAAAGCGCTCGAAAAGTTAAATGATGAAAAACTATGCTTCGGGGGGTGATAGAGACTTCAAATTTGGTGTACGGGTAGATAGTTCGAAAGGAGGAGTGTGTGCTATTTCAGTTTTCCAATATTTTCTAATTTAGGGGGTGCCGCAAACCTAACTATTCGATTTTCCGAATAAATGAGAAATTCCTCCTTTAAATTTTGATAGAGGCTTGAAATTTGGTATATAGGCTAATTATTTAATGGAACCACCCAAGACGAATAGCGTTTCTCGGAAATGTTCGATTAACGGGGTGCTACAGAGAAAAATGTTCGAAATATGAAATGATAAAAAACATGCTTCGGGATGAGATAGAGATTTGGTGTACGGGTAGATAATTTGGAAGGAAGAGAGTGCACAATTTCAGTTTTCCACTATTCTCTTCTTTAGCTGGTGCCGCACACCAAAATGTTTGATTTTCGGAATAAAGGAGCAACGCACCTTTTAAATAGAGGCGTGATAGGGGCTTGATGTTTCATATATAGGCGCATCTTCTGATTGAAAACCCAAGAATAATGGAGATTTTCAAAAATGCTCATTTAAAAGGGGTAGGTACTCCACACAAAAGCATTGGAAAGGTGAAATGATAGAAAAAGCATGCTTCTCGATGAAATGGAGACTTCAAATTTGGTGTACGGATAGATTGTTGCATTGGAAGAAAGTGCGCAATTTCAGTGTTCCAATATTTGCTATTGTAGGGAGTACCGCACACTAAAATATTCGATATGATGAACAAATGAAAAACGCCTCCTTTACAATCTGATAGCAGCTTTTTAGTATATGGACTAATCATTTGATAAATACATTTGATGAATACAGTTTTTCAAAAATGTTCATTTGAGGGCATACTACACAGAAAAACGTTCGAAAGGTGAATTGATAGCAAAAGCATACTTTGCAATAGGATAAAGGCTTCAAATTTGCTGTATGGGAAAGGAAAAAAGTGCGCAATTTCATATTTCCAATATTTGATACTTTAGCGGGTTGCCACACACCAAAATGTTCGATTTTCCAAATAAGTTATATGCGCTTCTTTTTAAATGTGTTAGAGGCTTGATATTTGGTATATGGGCCAATCATCTGACAAAAACCCAAGACGAATACAATTTTTCCTAAATGCTCATTTATGACTGTGCTCCACAGAAATATGTTCGAATGGGGAAATGATAAAATAGCATGCTTCGGGATGAGATAGATACTTTAATTGTGTGTATGGGTAGATAGTTCGAAAGGAAGAAGCATGCACTTTATGTTTTCCAATATTTTCTTCTTTAAAGGGTTCTGCACATCAAAACATTCTATTTTCCGATTAAAGGTGAAACGCAAATTATTTAAAAATTTACATTATTCAGGGGTTGCTTATTACGAGACAGTTGATTTTCAACGGGTATTCAGCTAGTAATATTACAAATGCGTAACAGAGTGTGTCTGTTACGTATAGCAAACGTTTAGCAAATTATATATTAAAGCAGGATATAAAAGATTGTTCTATAAGCCATCATACTATTGGCATTATGCATCCAGCTTAGAGTAATGCGCTGCAGCAATTCCTAAATGAAAACAAGATGCCATTCAAGTTATTGTTTCCAAGAATTAGAGTATTTGTATATTTGTGAAGAAGAAATCAATGTTCAAAAATTAAGATAAAGTAGAAGTATTTATTTTATTTTCGCGTACGGGCGGGAAAATATCATGTCATTATATTTATGAGCCAAGCCAAGTCCCTTAACTTTCAGACTTTCAGTTTAATATTAATAAGGACGATAAGTTTGTTGTTAATGAGGACTTGTAACATATTAATATTAAATCGTCCACTTATGTTAATTATCAGAATTTCTGAACTGAACTTTTGAATTCTAAATCCCAACAACTCCAACACTGAGATTTAACAAGTAATTTGTGACTAAACTTTTATATAGAGGGAAATGTGCAGTTCATTTTTGACAGAACTATTAGGAAATTTTATTATTTTGTTGTAAACTTATTTCTTACAGTCATACGAATTTTAGGAAACATTATCGGAAGGTATATCCATAGAACCTGAAATACATATGAATACCCCTACCACCTCTAGAATACTATGCAGAACAGAAATCACTCATCCTCTAATACGTATTCATAGCCAATCCTGAGAAGTAGATGTTTCAAGGACATTTTTTGAAGCAGAAATGGAAACCTTTTGTTAACCCTTCCCTTCTTCTCCGGAATTTGATGCTAAATCCATATCAGTCATCATCTAAACTATATGTAAGCTGATCTCGAGAAACGGATATTTCAAGGAGAATTAAAATTTTTGAATCGAAAGTGACTTTTCCAGATCCGGGAGTGAAAATCTTTAGCGAGTCTCTTACCCGCTTCGCAATTTAATGCTGTATCTACATTAGTTAGTATCTGAGCTCAATTTATAGCTAATCTTGAGAAAGATACTTTTCATGGACTTTCTTTAATTGGAAAGGGAGAAGAAACCGAAAATAGTTCTTAGTGAACGTTCTCTCTACAATGTGACGCTAAATCCATATAAATTATCATTTAAGATCTATCTATAGCCCATTTCGATATGTTTCAATTAAAACGAAAAATTTTGGGCCAGAAAAAAAGCACCGGGAGTGAAGATCTTTAGCGACCCCGACATCTCCAGAATTTGATGCTAAATTCAAATCAACCATCATATGTGATCTATCTATAACTGATCCGGAAAAATAGACTTTCATGGGAAAATATTTCACAAAAATATTAGTATTATTTATCGTGCGATTAATAATCCTTGTAAACTTTACAACAGCTTCTCTGATAATCTTGATGTTTTTATTCAACTGAAATGACTTTCAAAAATCATTTGCTGTAAATATTTTATATTTAAATGTATTTATTCATTTGCAGATGCTTTTGAAAATCATTTGTTGTCAATAGTTTGCATTTTAATGTATTTTATTATATTTTAATCTGCATATTTTGTATTGTATTTTAATCTTGCACGCTGTTACTGGGACTTTGCCCTGTAGTTTGCGTTCTTTTTAAATAAATAAATGTACAGCAAAATGTTTGGCAATAATGAAAATATACATATACGCAGCATACAAATATGATATATAATATTAAAGGATATTTTAAATTGTATATTTTAAATGGGTAATTTGTATAATTAATATGATATATAATATTAAAGGATATTTTAATTTGTATAATTTAAATGGGAAAACTTGAATGAAAATTAGGACTGCGAGTCGATTACAGTTTCACACTACAATACGACTACCTAAGATAAGTGGGATTTGTGACGTGAACGTTATGTTTGTATAAATGCCTCATGGAAACATTAAAGTAATCTGCTATATATAGTCTTTAGAAATATTTTGCAGAACTTCTATTTATCGAAATACTACACCGGAATTCTTTAACGGTACAGCTGAAAAAGTCTGAATTTACAAAATCTCAGAGGATACTTTTGTTGTTCTTTGGCAATTACTTTCCCGTTTCCTCCCGAAAAATCAAATCCCTGTGGAATTCGAGATATTTTTGTAGGATGCTTTGTATTAAACATTTTCTGTCACATTTTAGACATTTCAAATGGCTTTGTCAAAAGAAATGTTTTGAGACAGGTTTTATATCAGAAATTTCTTGCAGAATTTAGATTGCTGGTTTATATCTTTTTAGCATCAGATTTTTCATCATTTGTACTGTGGAACTGTTTAATGTATAAATATTGTTTCTTTCTTTCACAAAAATACACGCATTTTAAAGGAAAACTGCTCGCCTGAGTCGTGTTAGTACGGTAATGGTTATGAAACATCCACCGGCACTAAGTTTAACAAAAATTAAAGAAATAGAAATATATGTGGTTCAAAAATTTCATTTTCTCCAATATTGCTGTTATTGATATATGATATTTAAATTGCAGTTAAACTATAATATATATATATATATATATATATATATATATATATGTATATATATATATATATATATATATATATATATATATATATAATATATATATATAATATATATATATATATATATATATATATATATATATATATATATATATATATATATATATATATATATATATATAATGGAAATATAAAAGAAGAAGGAAGGTAACGTAAAGTGCTTACACTACGGCGGTAAGGGGTAGTGACCTTACTCCCCAGTTATCAACATGCATGTCTTTAATGCCGCGGCATGCACTCCTGGACGCCAGCACTGACATTAGCCAACCTCCGGAGTGGTCCAAGTCATAGAGACAGCCAAGTTCCTGCACATGCTACCTATTTATAACATCAAAACATCCAAATCAGCAGATTAGATGTCTGTGATGTCATAACTTACAAAGATGTACGATCAAAATTCATAATGACCTCAAATATTTACACAAACTCAACCCATATATTTCATTTTCTCCGTAGTAATTTTTGATGTAATGTATCATAAATTGCTTTGGATATTTTTGCATGAATGCCTGTAGTATGAATTTTTTGTCACTTTTTGTCACTAAGGCAATTTATGATACATTACATCAAAAATTACTACGGAAAAAATGAAATATATGGGTTAAGTTTGTGTAAATATTTGAGGTCATTATGAATTTTGATCGTACATCTTTGTAAGTTATGACATCACAGATATCTAATCTGCTGATTTGAATGTTTTGATGTTATAAATAGGTAGCATGTGCAGGAACTTGGCTGTCTCTATGACTTGGACCATACTTTTTCATATCACCTTCCTTTATCAAGGGTCTTGTGATAATTTTGATTGTCACTCCGGAGGTTGGCTAATGTCAGTGCTGGCGTCCAGGAGTGCATGCCGCGGCATTAAAGACATGCATGTTGATAACTGGGGAGTAAGGTCACTACCCCTTACTGCCTTAGTGTAAGCACTTTACGTTACCTTCCTTCTTCTTTTATATTTCCATTATATATTTTTAGTGTTTTATGCTGCTGTGCGCAAGTACACTAAAAACTTATTTCAATAATTTTCTTTAGAAATCTTTCTATTTTTACATAAATATATATATATATATATATTAGAAATATGAAATAATAACCAATTCCAAGTAATTAAGAAACATTAAAACAATAAAACAGTTAAACCATGGTTACCATACCAAGAAAAGAAATGGACAGAACTGGCCTTAATTTGTAAGTTAATTAGACTAGATTTTTCACCAGATCTTAGCATTTAACCCTAATTAACCTAAGAAAATACTTGTTTCAGATAAGCAATAGTAAGTTGCTATAAATGCCATAGCGCAGACTATAAGCATTAATAAAGTGGAAAATTGAAACATTGTTTAAAAATCCAATTTTATCATGAACCACGCGGCAGGAATCATGTGTACACTTGCTGTGAAGGCAAGCAGTTGAGACTGAATGAAAGAAAACTCAGATGCGGTTATCATGCATTTCTTGGAAAATTCCTTGTCTTTCACTTTTCATAAAAAACTTAAAAAAACATTCTTCAACTCGGTACAAAGTACCGTATACAAGAATTTAAATATGTACATAACGAATTTTATAATGATCTCGAGCTATTCATTTATAGAATGGCGGTAAAACATAGTTTACCAGTACAAACTTTTAATAAGTGGAAAAATAGTTTTTACAGAGCTTTTTGTCACTACCACCTGAAGCATGGCAATAACACAAGTGAAATTATAGTCCCATCCTCTTTCAAGCAATTTAAAGTTCAGATTTTGTCTTAACATATACCGATAAAATTGTATCGAATTATGCATTCACATGCAAGAAGTTTTATGTGGATACATTGGACAAATGTTATAAGGATAGTGAAATGTATACAATAATACCCAGTAACGCAATGATACTGACAAAAAGAATAAAGGCTTATTACAAAAGAATAGGAATGGATATCAAAACAATCAAATTTCCATATTTGGTCCTCATTCCCAAATTACACAAAAAACCTGTCAAATTTCGAACAGTGACAGTGGGATGTGCATCATATTTAGAACTAGCAAAAAAAAAACTTCTGGATTTACTCAAAATAGTTATGTTTAATATTGGAAAACATAACTCTATCATGATAAAAAATGGACAAGAATTAATAAACCGGCTAAAGTTTTGCAACAAGGATATTAACTTTAAAAGTTACGACTTTCGAGATTTGTTCAATAATATTGATTTAACTAATTTACAATTAATTCTGAAAGATTTGCATGAAGAATACGATTTAAAAAAACATAACCCTAGTGAGTCCCGAACCCACTCTAAAATTCAGTATTGAATTAATACTAGTCATTATCTAAGCTACATCTATAGCCAATTCTAAGAAACAAATTTTCAAGTTTTTTTTTCAGAAATAATAGTATTGCAACATTTTTGATACAAGTTTTTCAGAAATAATAGTATTGCAATATTTTGCTACAAGTTAAGGTGAATATCCAAACAACTAAATTTACATAAGGATTTCAAAATGTAGCTTTATTTTTTCTTTATAATTTTATATTTTCTTTAGTACCCAGACCGTCCGACCGACCCCAAAGAGTAAGAAATCTAATTGGATGGCTGGGACAGTGTCATCCAATTAAGATCGAAACCCAGTGGGTCTACATTTACAGTAACCTTACCCTACTTACCCTGCCACCAACCTCTCGGAAGAATTTTCTGACCCACAGATTTAACGTGCCCGTACTCCGCATTGACACGGTGGCAGTTTCAGAAGAGCCGGGAATCGTTGGCCGAAGTATCCGAGTCAGTTTTAACAATTATTTACCAATCCTTTGATTTTAAATAGAATAAAAGTAGAAAATGCGCCTGGTGAGAATCGCATTTTCGTATAGTATCATTAATAAAATAGATAGCAGCTATTATCAAAATATTTAATATTCGCGAAGAGCATATTCCTTCTTAAAGAGATAATTTCATTAAATACCATAAACATAAATTATCCTTCCGGCAGAACCATTCACTGTATCACTGATGTTCACAAACAAAAATTGTGTACCAAAAACAACTTGACTGAACAGCTAAATTAAATTTCCAGTTTAGAAAAATATGTACGTAATGAATACATTACACGCGCATCAGTAAACATTACCAAAGAATGCAGAATACAATCACTCATATATTGATTTAACGATTTTCGATTTCAATTTCGGTCCTTCCCTTCAATAGCGTAATTTTCATATGAAAAGCCGTAAACACTTTTCTTGTTGGTTTTATCTATAACACGTTATTCCGTAAGTTTGCTCTTAATGCACTGCTGTCTGAATTTAAAAGCTTCTCAATATTGTGCTTAAAGATATAAAATTTCATTATAGACAAATCAATTTCATAAATTCAAGCTTCTTTTAGAGTATTTTAAATTGTTTGAATATACGCTGAGATTCAAACTTCTTTTATTTAGTGATTATTACTATTATTAGTGACTATTATTATTATTATTAGTGATTATTATTATTATTAGTGATTATTGTTTTTATTAGTGATTATTATTATTATTATTAGTGATTATTATTATTAGTGATTATTATTATTATTAATGATTATTATTATTATTAATGATTAATAATTTAGTGATACTTGTAAAGAACTTTACTGCCCCAACCGGGAATCGAACCCTGGATCTCTGAACTGGCCAGCCGACATTCTACCGTTGAGCTACTGGGACGAAATTGCAAGTTCTTATTGTGGAAGTGGCACACTTCAGTAATGAATACGGCAAACTAATCGAATTTATACTGAAATGGGTATGAAGTCTATTTTATGTTAAGAAGCACATTATAAGGAAGTAATTACCAATTTTTATAAAAATTGGAAAAATCATGTAGCATTTCTCTAAAAGTTATATTGTACTTGCTGTTAAGTAAAAAACTATTTTTTACTCATTAAAGAATTTTGGACCAATACATCATGTTCCTCATATAATAATAAATTTTGATTTCGTAGTAAAACAACAATGTTAGAAATCCAATCTTACTGAATATCAACAAAATTTTTATATTTGGTATTTGGAATAATCGAATCCGTAGTTGAATTTTTCAAAAGATATTGCACTCCCTCATGGATGATGAAAGTGCTATTCTCAATAATAACCCTTCATGACTCTTCATAATCACTAAGTGTATTTTATAGTTTTCAGTATACCTTCGTATATTGAAAATGGTCAATATCTGCGCGAAGCAAGTTTCTGCATTACACAACGGTTTATAAACATTTCAGCGCCACGAAAGACTCATACTATCAGCTTGACACTTACAGAATATGTGTATTGGGTTGGGACATGCGCATAATTATAATGTCAGTGAAAATGAGTATTCTGTCTTTGAGCAGCCTTCCTTTATTTAAACTTTCTGGACGTGCGTATATACGTGGCTCAAACAAAATGTTGTAATAAGTTAAGTGCCGACATTAAGTCAAAAGGGTGCTTCTAACTATACATCGTCACCGAAGAAGGTCACATTATGAACACCTAAAGGAATCTGGATGAGCAAGAATTACATACAGAGAAGAGAGAAGTTAGCGATGGAGCCCAGTAGTTGGCGATGTAGCTCTGTAGTTAGCGATGGCACTTGAACGACCTGAGCTGGTTCCCTGATGTGCGCAAACTGTCCCAGTATTCATGCGAAGCACGGGCACATTAAATATGCGAGCCCGTAAGTCTTTTTGAGAGGCTGGTGGTAGAGGAAGGAGGGTACGGTCAATGTGGATGCCTTCCCCACTGAATTCCGATATAAATTGTGTGGCACTACCCGGCCGGTCGCACAGTGATATCCTCTGTGTTAACACAGCAATGGAGCACTCTCACAGGCCCGGAATTTGTCCTCAGACACAGTTCGATCTTTTCTACTTAATAAAAGGCTGGTTACTTGGAGCCCATTGCGGCGTATTTCCCCTCAACTACTGACTTCGGGGTACAATGGGATCTTGAACACAGACATTGGAGTACAGATGGGCAAGAGATAGTGTTTTCTAATGAGTCACAATTAAATTTGCTGAACTATGATTTTCTCATAAATATTCCTAAACATCGTGGTTTATGTAATTTATGTGGCAACACCATATATAAGACAAAAAATTCAACTTCCCCCCCCCCAAAAAAAAATTCAAGAGTAATAAAACTGTACATGCAAACACCAGTCGACCGAATATGTAAATGATCAAAAATTCGCAGCGAATGAATAGTCGGAACTACAGCGCATTGAAACTGAGCACCATGGTGGTGTATATAAGGAGCGAACCTCGCTATCAGAAACAAAGCGTGCAGTGGATTTCGATTCCATCTACGTATCTTGATTGCAGCAATGCCTCATCGGCGAATTAGCGGCCACTACCAGCATATGAAGAAGTTTAAAAAAAGGCGTGCGGTCGGGCTCATGACGCTGGATGGGTCCACCGAAGTATCGCTCGGCATTTGGGTAGGAGTGATACAGCAATTAGACGATGTTGGCAGAAATGGGTCCGGAATGGCAAATTTCAGAGGCAAGCGAACAGTGGGCGGCCTAGAGCGACGACAGAACGGGAAGATAGAGCGATTGTCAGAGCAGCTGTGACAGCACGAGATTCGTCGTTATCAACCATCTAACGTGTGACAAACACGACAGTGACCACTCGGACAGTTAATAGAAGACTACAGGAGCGGAATCTATACTCGCGGCGATCATTGCGCCGCCTACCACTGACCAGTATGCACCGTCAACAGCGATTGCAATTGTGCCGGGCTTGATCAACGTGGAATTGTTCGGATTGGGAACGAATTATCTTCAGTGACGAGTCCCGTTTCGAACCGAGTCCCGACGACCAGTCCTGATGTGTCTGGAGACAGCCCGGACATCGTCAGGATCCTGCTCTTACTGTCACACGCCACACGGTCCGACAACAGGAAGTTATGGTCTGGGGTGACATTTCCTTTGATAGCCGGACCCCGTTAATAATCCTCTGTGGCACCATCACAGCACATCGTCACGTTGCCGACATTCTACGACTCGTTGTATTGCCATTTCTTTCTCGACACCCCAGGCTAACTTTTCAGCAAGATAATGCCAGGCCACACATGGCACGTCTCTCTACTGATTGTCTGCGTGCTTACGACACACTTCCTTGGTCAGTCAGATCCCCAAATCTCTCACCTACTGAGCACATTTGGGCTGAGATGGGGCGTGGCCTGCGACCATCCCAGGTTGTGGGCGAATTACCTTGTCAATTGGAGACCATTTGGAACGACATCCCTCAGAACATCACCAAGCAACTTTATGCATCAGTGCCACGTCGGAGAACAGCTTGTATTAAGACCATAGGTGGACCAACGCCATATTGACGTGCTCACTTTGTGTAGATCTTTCAGTACAATAAATCACCCAAATGTTCTGAAATTCTAATCATTTCTTTTTGTGTACATCCATATTACACATCCCAAATTTTGTCTCATTTGGATAATTCTTTCTTGGTCCATTTTTTGGTCTTATAGTGTGCATTGAAATTCAGTGCTTTTGGCAACTGATTTATTTGTCCAAGCTATATGCCTTTATCATATTAAAAAGCAAAATCCTCTTCAAACTGCAATTGACATGTAAATTATATAGTTTTCAGCCCTTAATAGATACCGTGAAATAAATGACTTTTGACAAATTGTCGATTGTTACAATTCGAAACTGTTGCAAAAAGTAACTTCTTTTGGAACAAACGTTAATAGATTCGTTAATAAATGTTAGTAGATTCGTTGCATAATACTCCATATGGAAAGTAAACGTATTTCAAGATAATGGATACTACTTTTATTTTTATGTAATTTTTTTTTTATAAATGTGTTTGAAAAACATACATTACCTCGAGAACTGTTCATGCTAGCATTCAAAAGTAAGTACCCGTCGTTTATTAGTGAAAAATAAATAATTATTGAATACGTAATTTAAGAGTATTGAAGGGCTTGATTTTTTAATGATTTTATTCAATAACTCATTCATAAATCGTGTAATATCTCGAGAAAAACTCATGATAGCATTTTAACGTTTCTATCATTCGTTCCTAATAAATAATTACGTCTGAAATGGTAATTTTTTTTTATTGTTAATGAAAATTATAATTTTTAAAATGTGTTTTAAAAAATACATTCAATAATTGAAGGGTTGGACTCCTGAACATTTGATTACATTTAAATTTAATAAGGATCCATTATTTACTGATTATAATAATCGCACCCAAGTATTTCTAAAAAGTTTCATTCGTTCGTGAGATAATATCGAGTCTACAGACTCATGGACGCACACGCTAACATACACATGCACTCATATATAGATAGACACTAATACACACACACACACTAACATGCACACATACTAACATACACTTAAACACTGATATACATACACATACACGCATATATACACACAGTAACAACATACATACACACACTCTAACATACACATAAAACATACATACATACACACATACGGACTTCACCTTAAAAATGGTCGATTTGAGTTTAGAAATGTTTAAAATGTGCTCTTCGTCGAAAATTTATGTTCGAATTTTCGATCCCGTCACAACATTTTCAATATCCATTACTCTATGTATGTAGGGAATGTAATATATTTTTACGAGCAAAGTAGATATTTGAGTAAACTAGAAAACGGGAAGTGTCGGTAACACGATTCGTAAGGCATTATTAATTTTGAGCTCATCCGTAACTTATTCTGACACTTAACATAATATCTCACGTCTTGGATTAGGAAATGTAAGATCCACAGAAAACGATGGAATTTCCTACGCACGAACTTTGTGAGGGGGTTCCCACTGGGGAGATTCTTTAGCCCGTGGAACTCTCTCGCTCGGGAATGAAACCCATACAGTGTTTTGCTATAAAACATAAGACGGAAGCAAAATATACATTACAAATTGCTGAAATACTCTGAGATATATTCCTTTTCCAGAATGACGACGGCGAGAAAGAATTTTTGGGTGGAGTCGTAACATGTGCATATTGGATAAATTGGATTTAATGCAGAATATTTAAAGCAGACATATAGTTTTAATAAATTGCACATATTTGTTTATTTAATATAAAACTTTCTAAATGTGGCCGCATACGTGTCCTACGCGCACTAATAAATATGTATTTATATTAATTTTTGATAGTTTGAAGTTGTTAATGTTGATATAAAAAGGAACGTTTAGAAGAATCCCCTTCCCCAATTTTTGAATGAATCTTTAAAAATCTTTTAAAAAACATAAATTTCAATAATGTTAGATAAGAAATTATTTTATTTATAATATTTCTTTAGAAAACGATTAATACAAAGTTTAGAACGCTAGGATGGACCTTTCTTGAACTATTGTACGTGTTTTAAAGAAATTTGGCAAAAAATAAATTGATTTATATAAAAAAAAATACTAAGTATCATCTGAAATATCGATTCTCTTTCCATTCAAAGTCTAGTTGATTGAAATTATTCACAATTGTTAATGCTTTGAAACTTTTGAAGAAATGATTGGAGAAACAAAAAACAAGAAAGATCAATCATGCTTAAAGCATTGATTATGAAACACTTTCCAACGTCAATGCAATTTTATTTAAACAAGTCTAAAATGCAGTACATTCTACGGTAATATTTTGAAACTTATCACAATACTGCATTAATTTATTATATTTGAAAACTTAAACCTTCATCGAAAAAAATGAACTTCATTCAAATGACGGCATTGAAATATAAATTGCCTGGTTTAAACATCTCTAAAATGTTATACAATCCTCGGTAATAATTTTAGAATTATCATAATACTACGATAATTTATTATATTTGAAAACTTCATCGAAAACAACTGAAATTAATTCAAATGACGTCATAGAAAAAATAACACGTCTGGATCTCTCTATAAAAACAGGATTTCATTCATAACTTTCTCCCATTCATTTCATTCATCACAATACTATAATAATTTATTTTATTTAAACATTTTATTTAAGACCTTGGAGCTACAAATAATTAAACTCTATACTTAAAGCTTCATCGAAAAAAATCGTCCTTCTCTTTATAAAATCAATTAATATTTCATTCATATCAGCCATGCAGACTCCATGGACTAAATTATTTTGTGTTAAAAAATATAGGAATTCTAATACAACTCATTCTACATATTTTGCTGTTTACATTTTACATAGGTGAAAAAGAGGCTTAGTTGTAGAAATAATCAAATTTAGATGAGCATTTAAACTCAAATATATTGTCATTGCGTTGTTTCAGTATGTAGATGCACAGAATTTAAGAAAAAATAAAGTAGTTTTAGGACGGATACAACACTCAATATGAATTAAAAAGAGCTTAAAAAAATAACGATTTTGAAACAAGATGGATGCCATATATCATTTTGAAGTGGGTCATGTGATCGTTTCATATCATGGTCACGTGATCGTTTCATATAAGAGGTGTAATTATTATTTTAATTTTTATTTAAAAAACTACCGAATATATTTCGCTGAATTTTTTTTTATACATTTTATGGAACAATTTGAATATTACCTAAAATTTTCGAAGCAATTTGTGAATTTTTAATCCGCTTAAAAAATGTTTGAAAAATTAGGTCCCATAGGGCTCAATGTATTTCATTTTTTCAACCCGGGTTCAATCCAAAACTAATTGGGAGATATTATTCATTTATATTCCCATAGGTCCTACAGACCGTCTGAGCAACATACTAAAATTTCATTTTGATGAAGTCATTTTTACGGCAGTTATCGTGCTAACGGACAGACAGACAGACAGACAGACAGAATGAACAAAGTCATAAACACTTTTCAACTTTGTTGTAAAGTGTTAAAAAATAAAACTCTATATGCTGACGTTTCCATATGCAGTTTCATTTTATTTATTCAATGGAAAACCATTTATAATATGGACATTCAATTGTTTTAAAAGCGTTTTGAGCCCTCTATATCAGATAAGAAACACTATGTATTGATCAAAAGTTCCATTGCAACTGGGATGTAGCACGCCAAGAAAACAAAAATTAGAGCAGAAACATGCAAAGATCTAATTTGCTACAGGGTGGTATTATCCATTGAAGTTCGTTCTTTTAGTCCAATTTTCCTTGTCTGGAAAGACGAGTGAACGCGTGCGGGAGTCGCTTAATCGACCTGAGTTGAAATACCTATAGTCGTAGTTTCAAATTCAATGGCTGATACCACTGGCTAATTTTAAGTTTGATTGTTCTTGTTCTGATTATTTCTTCCTTTGCCTGTTACCTCGCAATTGTACCTAGGCTTTCAATCAATACACACTACTCCAATGATGCGCACAATGATGAAAATGGTTTATAATTGACTTGAAAAAATTGCAATCACCTAATTTTCAATCATCCACTTCTTTCAGTGATGTACAAATCATTTGTATATGCTTGCAAGTAGCATATTGTGACATTGGATCGATGCATATTGTGACATTAGATGGATGCATATTGCTAATGTTTATTTTTTTATTTAATTTTAATCCATAACTCGCCCTGTATTTTACAATATATAAAAATCAGAAATTTTGTAATTGAATATTAAAATAAGGTTAATACTGTTGGTTGGTTGGTGTCGTGTCCCTAACATATTTATTAAAGAAGAATGTGTGCACTGCCTCTGTTTAGTCAAAGAACCGGGGCACCCGAAGGCAGAAGTCTGACTTCTGCCCCAATAAGACATCACAACATCCATGCCCGCAGGCGGGACTCGAACCCGCAATCTGGCAGCCGAGCCATCACGAGGAAACGACTGCCTCTTTGACAGCCCGACCACCACATCGACAGCTAATACTGTTAAAAACCAAATAAATAATATTTTTAAGTGCACGGTATGTATATTTATATAAATTTAAAGGCCTTTTAAATTTTTAACACATTACAACAAAGTTGAAAATTGTTTATGACTGATTTTTTTTAAGTTCTTTTTAATTCATATTGAGTGTTGTATCCGTCCTAAAACTACTTTATTTTTGCTTACATTCTGTGCATCTACATACTGAAACAACGCAATGATAATATATTTGAGTTTAAATGCTCATCTAAATTTGATTATTTCTGCAACTAAGCCTATTTTTCGCCTATGTAAAATGTAAACAGCAAAATATACAGAATGAGTTGTATTAGAATTCCTGTATTTTTTTAACACAAAATAATTTAGTCCATGGAGTCTGCATGGCTCATATGAATGAAATATTAATTGATTTCATAAAGAGAAGGACGATTTTTTTCGATGAAGTTTTTCAAGCATAGAGTTTAATTTTTTGTAGCTCCATGGTCTGAAACAAAATGTTTAAATAAAATAAATTATTATAGTATTGTCATGAATGAAATGAATGGGAGAAAGCTATGAATGAAATCCTGTTTTTATAGAGAGATCCAGGCGTGTTATTTTTTCTATGACGTCATTTGAATTAATTTCAGTTGTTTTCGATGAAGTTTTCAAATATAATAAATTATCGTAATATTATGATAATTCTAAAACTATTACCGAGGAATGTATAACATTTTAGAGATGTTTAAACCAGGCAATTTATATTTCAATGCCGTCATTTGAATGAAGTTCATTTTTTTCGATGAAGGCTTAAGTTTTCAAATATAATAAATTAATGCAGTATTGTGATAAGTTTCAAAATATTACCGAGGAATGTATTGCATTTTAGACTTGTTTAAATAAAATTGCATTGAAGTTGGAAAGTGTTTCATAATCAATGCTTTAAGCATGATTGTTCTATCTTGTTTACTCTCAAATGATCTCGCATAGTATTTACAGTGTACAGACATTATAAATGTGTTAGTATTTACCAGAATAAACGCAGTATTTATTTGAGCAGTCAAATAGCATTCAAAATGACTCATGTTAAATTAGGCATAATATATACCAAAAAAGCTATATAAAATAATATTCAAAATAATTAATAATATTTTAAAGCGCAATATAGAGCGTTAGATTCCAATTTTTTTGTAGTTATAAAGTTATTATATTTTTGACTATATATGAAAAATTCAAATTGATTTTGTAAATTTTTTAATAGTAATGGACTATTGGACGTGTAATTTATTTTCCATTCTATTCATGAATATCTTTAAATATCATAAAAATTGTAAAAAGTTTAAGATATGAAATTAATGATTAATGAATTTACTGTCTGCAATACAAACTACTAAACCCAACTTCTGAGAAAAACTAAGTGGCAGATGTCTAAGTCGGAGATATTTGTCAAGCACAGAAGAGAATGTTTCTTTAAATCATTTCTTTGTCACATTTTTTCAATAAAATTTAATAAAGATGGAAAAATAAACTAGTGTCGTGTTTACTCCCACATTTAAAAAAATGTTGATGATTAACTAGCATGGTTATACAATATTTATATTTTCTTTTGTTTGTTTTCTTTTTTTGAAATTTTGCTTAACAATAAAAATAACTTTATTAATGCCTTATAAGTAGCGGCTTTTGATACCGATGTGAACAATTTAGTTTTTATTGTAACTGTTATGAAAAATTAGATGTCTGCACAAGATGAATGTTAGTAAATTTTTCCTTCCTATCATAAAAGAACGCTTACCAAGCAGACTCGATTCCGTAGACTTTGAAAGTGTATAATCCAAGCATAAATATAATAGAATCCCATAAACTTGCCAAAATAATTATTTTTATATAAACCAAGCCGTAAGCCTAAAATTATGAAAAGGTAGGTTCAGCGATGATCAGTAATCAACACGTTCAGTAATCACATGTTGATTACTGATCATCATTGACATTGCTTTTCGCAAAACGGAGGCAAATCGTGTATGCTATTGTAATAATCCGAAATTTTTTAGCAAAGGTAAGCTATATTTTATATACATTTTTCTAAATTAACGATTAGCCCTCTGAATATAGCGTGTGTTTACGTATATTAGTGTATAATTCGAAAAGAAAATGACGGTTATGTTCATGTCAAGTTTTCTCAAATAATGTGCTGGGACACAGCGTGTTTGTAGTGATTCACTGTTAAAAATTTCCGTGCACACTATAATAAAATGTAGTGATAGTTGTATTGAGTATTACATTTTGTGCGCAATATTATGCACCGCTTACATAGGAACCCCAACTCAGTTTTACAGATTAGACCTCGTTCAGCCCGGTTTGAAAATACCAGGTTGGTTCTCAAAATAAAGCAGGGACAGAAACGAACAGCAAGGATGAGAGGAAAACTGTAATACATACATCATCCTTTTACAGAACCGAGCTAAATGAATCAGTTGAAAAGACGGAGAAAGCAAAACGGGAGAAAAGAAGCAGAACAGCGGTAAAAGGACTTAAACCAAAAAATAATTAGAGAAAGAGGATGAAATTGACAGAAAAATTAAGACGGAGCATGTTTGTATTGTAATGAACTGTATTACTTGTAAAATGTGGACCCATGTATTGAATGAGTTTCATGTATTGAGTGTAAAATGTGGGCCTAAAGCCCAAGTGTACCGGAGTAGAAAGCAACGATGGTGATTCTGTACATATTTTTGAACTTCACAAAACATAAAATAAAGATAAAATGTGGATACCCTATTGTGCCCCAAATATGGCACAGAATGGAGAAAAATACAAATGTTGAGTTTTTCGTTTTAAAAATTTAACATTTTTCATTTTTTGTTTGAAAAAATTAACATTTTGAATTTTTGATTTTTCCTTACTTCATGTGAGTTTAAAAAATGTGAATAAATTACTATGTGTTTTCAGATTTATTTTCTTGGCATTAAAATTTCAAAATTTTCTGCGAACGTCTTTTCGGCCCCGATATCCTCTATATTATGCTCTTACCCACTTTGTCTGATTATATGAGTTTAGTTTAAGAACGATATAGAATACTGCAAGTTTAAGAAACAGTCATCCTTTTATTACTAAGTGGATTACAAACTGACGAAAGTTCAACTTTTCTCGGTATTGTCATAGTCATACGTTTATTTTACAGATGGCATTTTAAACACTTATAATGGCTTTTATCTTACAGATGTGCATTATCTGTAAATATGAACTCATAGTATCTACTGGATTATTGTAAGTACGTCATTGCTCTCTGAATATGAATTGCATCTTATATTATGTTCATAATTTTTTTTTTAATATATTCATTATGTAATAACTGTCAGTGCAACACGTCCATATCGGAATATATTACAACATTTATTATAAAATGTCAGACGGAAACGATCCAATTGTTCTTATTCAAATTAGAAAAAAAGAACATTTCGCCACATATTTTTGTTACATTTTTTAATACATATACTATTTTACTTTCCCCCAAAAGTTTTTAAAAAAATCTTATCATTTCCTAACTCAATTCTTGATGTAATTTCTATTTCGGCTGACTCAAGCAATAAACTGGCCCATCATTTATTGATGACAACAGTATAAAAAGAGTTTTATATATCTCTAACACTTCGTAAGTAATGGATTTTTTAGATTTCATAAATCATTTCCGCTATAATTTTCTTAAGGTATCTTGACCATTAATGTCTCATTCTGGTCTTCGGATCACAGAAAGGGGGTGTATTAAATAAAAATAGTTTAGGAATTATTTATAATGATATGAAATGTAAGGTATCAAGTATTTCTAAATTGCTTTTTAATTCTTCTAAATCAAAGTCGTAAAAATATTTTTATATTTCTCCTTGTACATCCTCATACACTTCACGATAATCACATATCCCCGAAGAGTAAGAGCGATTTCAAACATGTCATAAGGTAATACGTATTTCCGAAAGTAAATTATTGATTTAAAAGCATTTGATAGCCGTTGTTCGTAAATACAGGGTGATAAGAAACTCTGTGTACAAACTTTAATGGGAGATAGGGCATATTAAAAGAGACTTTTTTCGTTAATGAATATAGGCGTCACTTTTTGGCGCTTAAGGGAGTTGTTGATAGGAGAGCTACAATTGGCTATTTTTTGCTCTCGTCATTCGTAACGCGGGCTTCATAAGTGCAACATTGAACATTTTCGAATGATCAGATAAGTGGGGCGGGAATAACCCAATGGTAAAAGCGGGAGTATCGTACATGGTAGTTCTATGCTCGATCCTTGTCACCGTCCAAAAACTATTCCCGCATCTACGCGGATTGTAGGCACGATAAATCTGTAGAGCCGGAAGTATATCTGAGAGGCGTTGAGTTAGGGGAAGGATGGCACGGTCCCTTTGGTTGTTATCCCCATTGGATTCCGGTGTTAACCGGGTGACACTTTCCCGGCTGTTCAAACAGATATCTTACACCTTCGGGTAACCCGGCCACACATTAAGCTACCACAAGCCTTATGGTTGGTCGTGTGGTCTGGGTCTTCAACACCTTTGGGTAAGTCGAACAGTCTGGTTGGAAAGAAAAATGAATGCTCAGATGACTAACATGCATCTGCCATATGTGGCTGAAAATGGAAGCAGAAGTGTTGCTGTTGGTGTTTGTGAGATGCCGGGAATCATAGAAAATGTACGATAATCATTGAGTCGACGCTGCGTTACTATTAAAAAGTCGGTCCTTTAAACAACTGCTGTAAAACTGTAAGATTGCTGTAAATAAAAATGCTAGTCACATCCTTTGACTTCATTTATGTACCAACAGAGCCTCTAGCACAGGGGTCGGCAACCTGCGGCTCGCGAGCCGCATGCGGCTCTTTTGATGTAAAGTTGCGGCTCTCCAGTAACATACGAAAAAATTAATAATTTATTATCAAAACCCTTAAAAAATAAGAAAATATATTTTTAAGTACCTAATTTCTCAATAGCTTCTATTTTCATAATCGTTAATTACAAATCGCCACGCTTAACATGACCGCAATGTGATAAATTTGAACTATTGTTTTGTTCTTAGAGATGAGACTTTGTGACCATGTTTATCTTTCAGTCAATTGCATTCCATTTCCGTCTCACCCGAACAGCCACCGTCTAGACTCTAGACGTGTTGTCAGTCAGTCATCCTCGGATAGCGCGGTCGACGTTACGTTGCATGTGTGTTAATTTAATCGCTTGCGGTTTTTGCGTGTCTATTCGCTTGTTGTTTCAAGAAGAATACGATTTAGAAGCGAATTATCTTCTCAAAGGTATGTACCGTATAATATAATAAAATCAGTAACAGAATTGGATTACATATCTGAGGATCGTGTTAACGAAGTAATAATGGTAAATAAATTGCTTGCCGTTTTAGATAGCTAAGTAAAAATTTAAGAAATCATTTTTTCAGCTCCGCCGCCAGCATGGCATCTGGCAAAAAAAAGAGAAGAACTGAAGAAGAAAACCGAGAATTCAATCAGGATTGGACGGAGTCGTTTGCATTCATATGCAACACAGATGGCCTTCCGACTTGTCTCATTTGCCACGAAAAACTCGCACATAATAAAAAGTCAAATTTGGAGAGACACTTCACTACAAAACATACCCAGTTTGCTGGTAAATATCCAACCGGTGACGCACGAAAAAAAGCTGTTGAAGAGCTCCAAAACAACAACAACAGTCAAGTTCCATGCTAAGTAACTGGGCGCAATCTTCCAATAAAGTAAATCTGGCAAGCTTTGCAGTATCATTAGAAATTGCAAAAAGAGGAAAAACATTCACAGATGGTGAGTACGTCAAAGATTGTTTTATACGTGCATCTGAAGAACTGCTTCGTGATTTTAAAAACAAAGCAGAAATCATGAATAAAATCAAAGATTTGCCATTATCTGCTAAATCAGTACAAGATAGAACTGCTAAAATGGCTTCAAATGTAACACATATGCAAGTGGAAGACATTTAACTGACTTCTGCCTTATCACTTGCTATAGATGAGTCTTGCGACATAAAAGACACGGCACAAGTTACCATTTTCGTCAGGTATATGTCGTCCCAAGGTCCAAAAGAAGAACTGCTAGGATTGCTACCGCTCTCAGGGCAAACTCGTGGAGAGGATATAGCAAATGCTGCGCAAAAATGCCTGGAAGACAATGGAATCGATATAAATAAAATCGTTTCTATAGCAACTTATGGAGCCAGAAGTATGACAGGAATACATAGAGGGGTAGCATCAATTCTTCAGAAAAAAATAAACGACGAAATTCTAACGTTTCATTTCATAATTCATCAAGAAGCGCTTTGTGCCCAAACTTTTCCGGCCGAAACAGTTGAGGTCATGAACTTGGTAATTAAGATTATTAACAGCATCTTGGCAAAAGCACTCTACCATCGCCAGTTTAAAGATTTCCTTGAAGAAATAGATAGCCAGTTTTCTGACCTACTTCTGCAAAATAAAGTGCGATGGCTTTCCAGAGGTAACGTATTTCAACGTTTTGCTTTGTGCTTGAGTGAAATAAAAACATTCCTCAATGAAAAAAGCATTGACCATTCCCGAAGAAGACAAATGGCTGTAAAAATTCAACTTTATGGTAGATACCACAATGAAACTAAATGAACTAAATCTAAAACTGCAAGGAAAGGGAAACCCAGCCTACGCCTTGCTTGAAGAAGTAGTTTGTTTCGACAAAAATTACTTATCTTTGTTGAAAACATGGAGAGCGGTAAATTGCTTCATTTTAAAAATCTGAAGCAATATCGCGATGAGACCAATGCAACTATTGACACGAATTACTTCAGCATAGCTTTAAAAAACATGAAGGATGGATTCGCTGAGAGATTCGAGCAATTCAAAACAAACAAAAGTACTCTCGCGTTCATAATATATCCTCTCAACACAAATACAAATGAGATCAACATTGAGCCATTTGGAATTGATGCTGGATCGCTCCAAATGCAATTGCTAGATTTGAAAAGCAAAGACTTGTAGAGTGGCAAGTTCACAGAACTCAAGAGCAAGTTCGAAGCGTTGGAGGTTCCAGAAATGCATGCACATCGCGCAGCACAAATGGAAATAAATTCTTAAAGAAATTCTGCGAGTTGAGGCCCTCATATTCGGCGTATGGAATAGTCTTCCAGAATGCTACAGTGAGGTGAAGAAGTTGGCATATGGAGTGCTGACGACCTTCGGGTCGACATATTCGTGCGAGCAATCGTTCTCTTGCATGAATGTAATAAAAAGTAAAGTTAGAAGTCAACTAACAAATAAAAATCTAGAGTCGTGCTTGAAACTTAAAACAACAAGTTATAAGCCAGATTTAATCAAACTTTCAAAAGGCATGCAAAGCCAATGCTCCCATTGATGTAACTATCTAGATTTGTGTTTTTATATGAATAAATTCCGTATTTAAAGGCGTTTATTTTAAATCAAAAATCAAATATATATAAGCAAATACTATAATATTGAAACGAAAATTTTCAGTGGCTCTTTAAAAACTGGGAAATTTTGTAAATTATAACTTTTGGCTCTTCCGTTTCAATAGGTTGCCGACCCCTGCTCTAGCACTAAAGGATGACATTTGCGGCTATACATTCGTAAATGAAAATGTTTGTTTCAGGGTTTCCCTATTTCTATTAAATTATGCTCAGAAAGTTTCGAATCACCCTGTATACTGAAAGTGGGTTTCCTAAAGAATAATTCTTACAGAATATCAATATCAGGGATTTCGTGCTTATATATCAAATAAATAGCAAATAGCGGTAATTGTATCCTCAAAATGAAATTTGCATTGTTCCTCAATTTCTAGCAATTGTTTAATTAACAAATTCAATCAAACCGCGCATCTGGCACCGAATTGGTGTCATGGAAATGAACAATAAGGGGACTGTGAACCTCATGGTGTTTTCCGACTATAATAAGCCATATGTAAAGTACTAAAACTTTATTAACATATTTAATAAGAGCAAGGAATTCATACATGCATTAACAGTATTCTATTTTATATCAAGCCGCCCAGTAGCTAAGAGGTCTAAAGTAAAAATTCCTCGTGATATCTCGACTGCCGGGGTCATGTGTTCGAACACCACGCGTGGACATGGATGCTGTAGAGTCCATAAGGGGTTCATATGTTTCGCTCCCCAAGGTGCGTCAAGGCAACGCCATATGACAGCAAAATGATTCACATACAGACCGCTGTATGGGCGAGTGCTTACTTAATCAAGTATACACACACACACCGGCTAGTAAATTAAAAATCTAGGAACATGTGTACAAATGTCATGTGGGTGTATGCAAATAACGTTGGTCATGGGAAGTATACGTGATCGCAACACCGCTATAATAATGCTGTCTGTATGTATCCCGAGAGAAGTGGGGCAAAATGGAGAAAACGACAAATTCGTCTCCGTTTGAAAAAGGCCTTAAGGTGGGGATTCGTTTGACAGGAGCCACGATTATCAGAACAAAACAACTCACTGGCTTCTCGAAAAGTGTGATATCGAAAGTGTGTAACAGTTAGAAACAAAACTCTCAGTCATTGTTTAAAAGACGGAAGTGTGGATCGAAAACCATCAAACAAGCCTGCGATTGTCGACGTTTCAGATAACTTGTGTGGCAGAAAAAGAGACCTACGAGAAAAAGAGAATGTGCAGCAACTGACAAAAGACTTCAATGAAAGCTCGTCCCAATAGATCTTGACCCGAACAATGCGCATGGAGTTATAGCGAATCGGTGTATCCAGTTGCATGCCTGGGCCCTAAACCTCTCATTTCACTGAAGAAAATGAGTTTCCAGTTGTGCCGGGAACGCCGTCACTGGACATCCGATGATTGAAAGAGGATTGTCTGGCCGGTCGACTCATGTTACATCCTGTTTTGTACCGACGGTAGGCAAAGAGTGTGGCGGGAACCACATGGAGCCATGAACACATCTAGCACATTTCGCACAGTTCAGGTATAGTATCTGGAATACCTAGTGTCGCGATCATGGGAAAAAATAGGGATAATTTTTCAGGAAATGCAACAGATGGCTCTGCAGTCGACACTCACCTGTCGACCCTCACCTGCTTATAGCAGACGACGCTGTACTATTCCATGCAAAATATACGTCAAATTAAATTAAGAAATAAAATAAACTAACTGTCTGAAAACTATTTTAACTTCAAAATAGAGTTTCAAGAGCTCAATTTGTCACAATAATAATAATTCTTTTCATATTCAACAAATAAATATTAATGAAAAATATTTATTTTTTTAATTCGTTTCTTGCAATAAAACAGACTGATTCATAGGTCTGTGATGCGTTGAATTTTTCTTTTCATTATTAGTTTGCAAAACATTTCATATTATTTTGTGAAGCATTTCATTATTATTTTGAAAATAAAAGTTTAATTTTATATTTATATGAAATAGATATAAAATCATACAAATTCATCTTACAATTTAGAGAAGGGTACAAAATGGATGTAAATTTACGCTAAGTGTGTTTTAAATAATGCATTTGCAGGCAGAAAATCATGTGTGTAAACTTTCCTTTATACAAAAATCTAAATAAACTAGCTCAGATAAAACTTAAATAAACTTTTTGCAAATAACTCATTTTGTGAGTTACATTTGAGGATAGGATATTGTTAAATTTATCTTAGTATAGTAAAATAAATAATAAAACTTACCTGACTATTAATAAAACTCATCTGTATAGCATATTATTTCAAATCCTTGAAGACATATACCTTATATATATATATATATAACACTATTAAGATAAGAATATTCTATCTTGATTACATTTTCATTATACTTTTTTTTAATTATTTATTTAAATGTATATTTTATGCAGCAGTCAAATTAGCTAATATAAAGATTTATTTCTAGTTTTTAAATGCAAAGAAAATACATCATTATTATAAGTTACTTTATAGTAATTTACACTCTGCATTAATCCTATTCAGCATATCATAAATATGTGTATTAATTAAATCAATTTTGCATAATTACATCATACAGAGAATTTTTTAATAAATTTATTCTTCATGATAGAATTCAAACTTCACTGAATTAATTTTATAATTTCAACAACAACTTTGCAACACTTAAAGAAATGATATGTAAATTGAACAAAATATTTACAGATACGGTATTATTTTTTACTTTATATGACATAATAAGTTTATTATTATACAATGTTTAATAAAATACAACATTATAATATAGGTATTTACATTCTTGCAGAAAAATAAATGGATATTATCTACTTTAGAGAAGACAAAAACTAAATTTAAGAAGAGAAAATATTTTAATAAAAAACAGTATCATTATTATTTTAATATTGTTGTGATAAACATGCTGCCTAGACCAATTTGAATAGAGTATTTAAACTATCAATGTGTAATTGCTTAAAGAGCTTAATGAAAAAAAAATTGTAAAATCAACTCCATTCAAATCAAGATCTCTGCAACAAATTGTCACTGGTCGGATTCTCATGTCAATAAATTAAATTTTAAATGGCCAGATAAACAAATTAAAGAAAATATGAAATTATCAATTTTGTATAGTGATTTACCCAGGTATTGACAAGAGAACCTAAATAAAAAAATGTAAAACGATTAAATGAATCATAAAAAAATGCATAAATAAATTCTCATGGTTATATTTAAAAAGAAGATTTTTAATTAATAAAAAATATTCATTAGAATTCCTTTTATAGATTTATTATAATATCCAATAGCTATGAAAATTTTAAATTAAAATCTGGTTTAAACAAATTTACCAATTATATATACCTATATTAGTAAATTTAATATAGATTCATCATACAATAATTTCAATAGAATAAAGAACAATCTACTCACAGCTTCCCTTAAATCTACCAGGTAAATTTGCTTACGTATGAATTACCGATATACTTTGTAGCAGCATCACCATTTTTGCAAGATATACATTATATTTATACGCAAAATCTAAAAAAATAATCTTTTTTTGCAAGATCTACATTATTTTTCTACGCAAGATCTGAAGAAATAATTTCACATTCCTTAGAGAATTGATTATCACAAATATGATCCAACATTTTAACTGTGCACCACTTTCATAAAATGCAGAATTTATTAATGTGATATATAGAGATAAGCACAACCTTTGGTAACTATATCACCATTTTTCACAATATTTTTATAAATTTTAGGTTATTCTGCTTTTCACAGAACTCTCTGAAACTGCTAGTTTTGCATTGTACGCATCTACATAGAATGTGAATCATACTTCATGTCAATAAAATATCTTCAGAAAAAAGAATGACTGAGCTACAATTTTAACGTTGGTCAACAACACTTTTTAGGTACCACTGGACTTTTTGAACTTTTCCATATATATTAAGGAATTTCAAAGAATACACATATAAAAAGAAGCAATTACACCTCCCCCTTCCATAGGAAGGGGGAGGTGTAATTGCTCATGACTCCTTCACTTCCTTCAAGACCACTCACATGTTTACTCAAAAGTAACAGACTAAAAAAAATAATAGAAGATGGCCAGCTTCACTCTTGGAATTCTTGGAAGAGAGGCGTTCCAATACCGACTAATGGTTATGAACAAAAATGATGTCATTTATGTTAACGAATTGTAGAATAGGGGTGAAAGTTGTTTTCCACTCGCCTTAAGTATTTTTCGGTGAAAGCTATTGTAAAATAAGATATAACAAACAAAATGACCTTGCACAACTGGTAGAAGTGTGTGATGAATGCCTTTCTCGTAAATCCTGACAGAAATGGGCTTAATTGCGTGTTCTTGATAGCTAAATGGTTGCGAAAATGAAGGAAGATTTCCCAGATTGTAAAAAACCATGGAGGTCTTGGCTTTCTCTTCAAAATGCGCATTATTCCATATCCATAAAATGTAGTCTAAAAGTCGGAGGAATTGTGAACTTAAGAACTTAAGATCTTTTATTGTTTTACTGCCTTCAACTTTGCTGACATTCTGAGAAAAATCCATTTCCTTTGGACCACCTTGAAGTTGGGGAAAATGTCCTCATTGCAAAAAGATAGTTTTTTTTGTATTGATTAAAGTGTTGGTGAGTTTGAAGTTCTCAACTCATCACAGCAAATATTTTATATGCATTTCCTTTATTCAGATGCATTATTTACATTTACTAATTTTTGAAATTTTTACTTTGTTTCTTTTGATATATTTGTTTCTATTGGTACCTCTGATGTAAAAATGAAATCCGATTATCAAGCAAAATCTCAACAATGTTTTTATCAGTTCGACTTTGTGGCTTTCACAACTTGTAACGTTTAATGTAGAGTGTGACAACGTGTCAAATAAGTCACTTATACTATCTCTGTGTAGTAAATTTACAGAGAAACACGTTGTAAATTTGTTCTCTAAGTTTTTAATAAAATAAAAAATTATTACGATCTAGCAAAATTCAAAATGACAGTTTAATAGATAACTTCAATTGACTACAACAGATGGCGCTACAATCTCTCCTTACCCGATATGTCCTGTATTATACTAGCATCTCAATCCTGCGGTCATTCTCAATGGGAAACAAAATCCGGTGCAATGCGCATGCTCACGGACTGGCCCTCTCCAGTGCTTCAATATTTCGTCAAGGGGTGATATAAATCACAGACTAATATTATATATATAGTATTCTGTGATATAAATAGTGTGCAGAAGCTGAAGATACAATGTTACGATCGAAATCGCAGCTGACAGTCTGACATGCTTCCCAATTACAGTTTTACGATTAAAATCGTAAAAATGCGATCCAAAATGTACAACATTGCATCCCAATGAGAATATTTACGAATATGTACAGTGTTGCCTTGGATTTTAATGTTCGTTCTGAGATTTTACGATTTTTAGGCATTGTCAATTTGTAATGTAATGGTTGAATGGTAAACAGAACGAAGAACTGCCCTCTATTTTTTAAATTCTAATCCGATTTTAAATGTATGGTAAAGGAAAGTTTTATTTT
Organism: Amaurobius ferox; assembly: GCA_951213105.1. Lineage (NCBI taxonomy): Eukaryota > Metazoa > Arthropoda > Arachnida > Araneae > Amaurobiidae > Amaurobius > Amaurobius ferox. The sequence goes on along the minus strand of OX578133.1, from coordinate 107,118,251 downwards.
AAATAATATAATATTTTATGATTTCGTAATAAAGTATTCTGTGATTTATATCACCCCTTGACGAAATATTGAAGCACTGGAGAGGACGAGTCCGTGAGTATGCGCATTGCACCGGATTTTGTTTCCCATTGGGAATGACCGCAGGATTGAGATGCTAGTTTGAATTATTGAAACAAGTTTTTGAGCAATTCTTTCTACGAATGCAACACTAGGTATTCGAGGCACGTAGTTCAGGGTTATGGGAGAGGGGTGTATTATTGTGTGGTGGCATGTTCTGCTGGTTTTTAGTACTGGTTCCTTGGTGTTTCCGGAAGGTCGGGACGTCATCCATGGAGTACTTGAACATTCTTGCCAATTACGTCCACCCTGCAGTATTGCATTTTTACCCCATAGGCGACTGGTTTTTCATGGAAGATAATGCCGATAATCTTTTGACTTGCAGTTACATAAATATATATTTAAAAGTTTCAGCCTTCATCACCCTTTTCAGTAAAATTATTTTGTAAATTGGATTACAAGTTTGCTTAGAATTTAACTAACATTTAAATTTGCTTCTCTATTTTAGATGCCTCTATAAAGTGACTAATTGAAATAAATAATATTGAAAATTAATTAGGTGACACTACTGAAGTTTCTATTTATGATTTTCTGGAGAAGTTATAGGGAATTGTCACAGACTGTAATTGATTTAGCGTGATAAGTTGCTAGCTCTCAAACTACGCATCTTATCGAAGTTTCAGATTTTCTATTCGGATAATGTAGTTTGAAAAGAAATGGTATTTATGAGCAAAGTGTTCATCTCTTTAAGAGATTTATGAAAAACACCTCTTTATCTTCCAGTATATTAAAACTAACTTCCAGTTACCGGCTTCCACCGATAATCTCTCAATCCCTTTTTCAGCAAATATTCTATTGTTGATCAGTGTTGAATGACTAGTCACCGGTTTCATTGCCATTAAGCCTCCATTATTCAAAAGTGCTCTTTAGTTTTCAATTTGGATTTCTTTGAATATTTTCATATTAATGAAAGCTCCAATAATCTGATTGATGATTTGTCAATGATTTTATATTTTTCCAAGGTATGGAATTACCACGTCTAATATTTTGCGTTTTTGAGTTCATATTATCTGATTTTTATTTCTTTTGCCCTTTCTCTTGTTCATATTTCCTTGTTTATTTAATTTCTCTAGCTATATTTCCTATTCGTCATACTAGGTGGTGCTACTAAATGGCGTATTTAGCCATTTTAAAGTAATTTTTGCTCCACAATTTACGTTTAATATTAAATCATTTATTAATATCTAAATTTCATCCAAAATTGCTAAAAATTTTAATAACTATTGTCTGTATCTTTTTACATATTAATAAGTTTTTATCTTGTTACATATACTATTGTTACTCAGTTGGAATATATGGCAATATATTCGGATGATTAAAATATGGCTATTTGAATTTTGCAATTTTCAGTTAATAATTTCTTATGGAGAACAACAATTTCCAGAACAAATATAATGGTATAGTGAATACATAAATGTGATAATTTGAAAGCAGCTATGGGCGATAGACTTGTTAGATTAGTATGTAATAACGTACTTAGAACTTGCAGTTATACTAGGGGACTTTTGTAAGTATTTGTCTGATAATAAGTAAAAATAGTATGTAAAAATCTTATTCCTTTTTAATCCTTAAATGAATTTTGTTCCTAGTTTATGCAAATAATTTTTTCAAACTAAATAAGTACAATCTTTGTGTGTGTGTGTGTGTGTGGTGGCAAGTACAAAATGAAAAAAAAATCTCATTTGGCGCTTATTTCACAATCAAAATTTTACTCTGCTGCATTCTTCCGAAGTGATACATTTTGATATCATCGTTGCAGAATAATCATTTTTATTCTAATTCACTCAAATTAAAGTTTTATATCTGATGATAAATGCACGCATCTAACGAACATGGTACTGATCCAACCACGCTAAAATAATACAGGTCATTAGAATATGCGCTCGTAATGCATCTACTACTTTATATTACTAAATTTAAAACGTTTAAAAAATATATTTTATAATCTTATTGAATCATGACAGGTTCTGGTGGTTTAAAGCGCCAATTCACGGTGCATGAAATCCATAGTTCGATTCCCTTTAGTGACAAGATCATAGGTATTAATAAAGTTATTTTTTGAAGACGGTGAAGGGGGAAACAAACGAGAAATAAATACGGTCTATACTTGACAAACACCTAACCTGTAGGGGAGTAGGAGGTACGAGATTTATTTTTCAGCTAAAACAAACAATGCATCATAAAAGTTGATAAATAATCATTCTAAAACCAGATTTCTTTTATATTTCAACTGCAAAACGAATGAAAAGATTAAATAAAATAGATTTAAGGTAAAAATTAAATATTTTTTACATATTATGGGAAGTGAAATATTTGTAATCATCCCCATAAATGGCAAAGTAGTTGGCTTAATCTTGGCGAAAAATATATTCAAATGTATTTTTTATTTCCAGTAAAACTTTCTATTCTAAAAATTATTAAAGGTAGAACCAAAATTTAAACGGATTTGAAATTTTCAGAAAATTTCACCCTAAATACACACTTGACATGATAAAAAATATATTTTGAATTAAAAAAAACAATATGAATATATTATAGTCCTATTATTATCCGCAGATTTGGATAAGTTTTATTAGCGAAGTTTTTTATTCTTTTACAGCCAAGCCAAATATCACATCGTTTATTATATTATTCAATTTAGTTTTGATCTGTGATTCGATATTCTATATTTATTTACCCAACATATTTATTTTCCCAACATTTCCCACAATTCAGTCTGCAAAACAAGCATTTTTGAGTTCTTCGCGAACTGGACTGAAAGCCCTACCAGGAAGAGGGTCCATTTATTTTAATACACTTTGCAAGCGATGATGGTTTCGTCTTAAACGCTTGTGAAACGTTATATGCTCAAACAATATGCTGGAGACTATCACTGGGAAATAAATGGTGAATCGTATGAAACCTGATTCAATCCGAATATTGAATAAAACAGTTTTGACAATGCTCCTTATCATAATGTACATTCTGAAATCATTTCAGCAATATCTACAAGAAAACGGATATACAGTGTTGAACAGGAAAAACATCACAAAAACAAAATATACCATAAAAGAAAACGACAAACTAAATTTAGACGTTATAGCTGCTAGGGTTCTCAAGTTATTTCTTAAAAACTAGTCCATATTGCGTATGCAGGACGGGCTAGCCCGATAAGGATCAAAATGAAATTAAAATATACCAGAAAAGATAACAACGTACCAAATTTCATATTACTATGAGTAATTAATAAATATGGTTAGCATGAATTCTAAAAATCCTTGAATTGACATTATGAGCCGATTAATTTATGTTAAATTTATAATTTTTCTTAGTTTTATATGTACATTCATGAGTTTGTATTCGCATTCTTAAGCAAATGCAATTCTATTATATTTGGTATGCATATAATCGATCGTACATTAGGAATACAGCGCGAGTAAAAAATTTCTTTTACAATAATTCTCTGTCGTCAAAATTTACATCAGGTGTTTGATCTGGCAACCCAAGTGAGTGAAAAGTCCACTGTAGCTTTGGCAGTGTTACAGGTTAGGTGTTCGCTGAATATAATAAAATCATTTGAAGAATTTGTTTTATTATGTTTTATTTGTATTTAAATTTTTTCTACTAATGTTGATTTTGTATGAGCAGCCCCTGTGATATTCACACTGTCTATGCGAGTTCCTCATGATTTACCCACATGGGTTTCCGAAGAGCAAGGATGGAATATTTAAAATTGGTTCATAGTGAACTCCGCATAAAAAGCCGATATGTTGAGTCTATGTATAGCCCTTATAGATACAAATGGAGCCTATATGGGTTTACAATTGGTGAAAAACTATTTTTTCAGCATTTTATAATAACTGGACATACATAAAATTTGTTAATGTAATTTACTTTAAAAATAAAATTTCAAGATAAGAATCTTTTATAAAAATAGATGAAAATATTTATTAAAAATTAGCGATGTGAGAAACATTCTTAACCAATCCATCAAATATAATAAATATAATATTAAAAAATAACGAGGAAATTATATAACTTGTAGCTTTAGCTTTTCTCAAGAAACACCTATTTGCAACTTGTAGAGGGCCAGTTTAGAAAACGCCGAGTCCGTTTAATAGTGCATCATGCATTTTTTCAACTGTCTATAATCCTGCCAAATTAAAATCACATTCGCAGACCTTAAACTATACTGAATTAATGAAGGTTCAGTGTTACATTCATATATCAAAATTATATAATTTTGTCTAACAGTGGAACTCACTATTAGCCAAAATGTGTCACAAGAAATGAAGCAACTGACAGAAACAAACCACTCTGATAAGAAAAAAGAGATAAAAACAAATGGATCCGGCACATTTAATAAGAATTTATCTTCCAATCAGGACTGTTTGCTTACGGCAGAAATATTGGCTTATTTATTTGTTTTCTATTTGATGATTTTTGTTTTTCCAAGTTTCATTAGATAGATCAACAGTTCTACATTGAAGTTGACCTGTGTAACATAATTTCTAATGTTAGTAAATATTTCAGAATAATATTTCTTGTAAAAGACTGCGTATAGTATAATGCAAAGGACCGTAAATTTAGTATTTAGAAAATAAGATTAAAAATAATTATGGATAAAAATACAAACAGAAATATACGGTAAAGATAGTAATTTTAAATATGGAAATATTTGAGTAATTACATTTGGTGTATTCATAAAAAAATTAGAAGAAATATTTAGAATTAAGGTACCTTACATATTAGTAATTAAAAAAATTATCTAAAGCTCCTGCTAAAATTGAAATAATTTAAAAAATATTCGTAGTTCTAGACCAAAATCGTTCTTGCTTTTGCTTGGTGCGGTTGACATGTCTTTGTTATGAATGAGCGAGCTGTTTTTAACGTCCCAAAATAAATGACAATCTTTTTTGGTTATACAGCTATACGCTGTAGTTTATTATTTCTCATGCTTTAAATTATGTTATGACAGTATTTACGGTCATTTTCAATCTATCGCCAAAGATGAGAACTAGAATAGGACATCTCTAGGAAGAGACAAATAACAAATGCTGGTAACTGTACAAGACATGTATATGTCACACCGCTTTTAGTGTGACGACGGAAAATACGTATAGTGGAATCACGGTGCCAAGCACCAATCTGTCACGCCGGAATATGTCACGGCTGGGAAAATGGGCGCCAAGTGTGCCAAACATATTATATGTGATACGAAATTAATAAGATATTTGTAGTTTGTAATTAGTAAGAAGCAAATATGCTATTGCCGTGAATGTGTTAAGCCGTGAAATTTGTTGGCACAACCCATAAATGTTGAAACACATTAATGTTATACCCAGGTTCTTTTCGAAGTTCTCTCGTCCAGGAATAAATCCCTGGATGACCTGCAGTGCAATAAATACAAAGTTGCAATAAACCCTTACCTTGTAAGGCGTCCACTCCTGAAAACACAGATGCACAATTTCAAGAGACAAAGATGTTAAATAACCACACAGGTTTAAATATAAATCACTTTCTTTATTCAATTTTGTAATTAAGAAGATCAGAAGTTAAAATTATAACTGAATCATTATCAGGAAGCACGACGCTTAGTAACTGTGGCAGTGACACTGGACTCAGGAACCCTACTAATATATTTGCTGCCACGGAAATAATTCAATGATAATAATATGATCAACGATATAAATAAAGTGGCACAGCAACATTTAAGTATATAATAAACAACATGATATAAAATTTTAAGGTATGGTCTCAAAGCAATAGGAGAAAACTCGCACTCAGAGATAGGCAAATTTGAATTGATAATTAAACAAGTTGATATAATTTTAGGAACGGAAGTCAGAGTTTACGTAATTTAGGAGAAAATTCTTTATATTTATGCTTCCGTAAGACAGGCGTAGATGCAGAGGGCAGTCAAACCTTACCTCCCCAGTCGGAGTTGCAGAAGGGTCGGAATCACACATCCGCCTTATATCGCAGGGAATTTGGTTTCATAGTTGCATTCCGTACCATTCCAACTCGACCCGGCACATAGACCTCGGGCCCCATCGTACCTTTCCCGTCGCAGCTCTCTCAGCTAGACGTCGGGATCTCCATCGATGTTCTTTGGCGATGTAGGCGTCTTCGGCTTTTCTCCCCTTGCCCACAAGAGGCCAGAAGTCGACTTGGGGCCGACTCCCGCACTCCGTGGTGGGCAACATTGAAAAATGGTCCAGGCCGACCCGAGAGCGTCGACACTAGACAGGAAGTTTGCAACAGCTTTTATGTATTCAGACGGATTCAGGCCCCAGACTCACTCGGACCTGCCCGAGAGCTTATTTACAGCTTTTGACCAATAGAAAACTTCACAGGCATACCCTCGCCCGCCCAGGACGGGGTCTCAAAAATGAATACGCTGACACATCAGACCCTCGCCACAAGGTCTCAAATTCATCCAGAAGTTTCTCTCCAAATCTATTGTGCAGAAAAGTGCATGCCTTGCACTAATATTACCAGGCCTCGAGAAGAACCAAACATCTGCTCTGCCCGGGACAGAACCTTGAACATTAAAGGTCAAATAATAACGAAACTTCTCTCTGAATGCGGTTTTCACAGATTAATAAAATGGCTAAAAGCTTTCCTTTGAGTATAGAATATTTTGTATAATACATATTTAATAGACAAGAGGGATAATTAAAACAGGGTTTAAAAAATGCAAAAATATAGAATCTTGATAATTAATATATAAATTACGATTTTTACAAGGGTTTGGCGAGATTATGAAATCTCGTCACAACATATGTTAAAAAACAGACACGACAAAATTGTGGTGCTCATAAGATATATTACATATCTCTCCTAGAATAGAAGCATCTAGATATATTTCTATAGCACTATACACTGTATCTCGTATACTAGTATTTACTTTTTGGTTTTCTAATTTGTGCTGTTTATCGTCCACTAACTTCGGCACGCAGCTCACTAATTCTAAACAATAACCGGAAATTGAAATTGTAGTTTTCAGATTTGGGCCATCTAAATGTCTTATATTTTACTTTTTTCAACACTTTACAACAAAGTTGAAAGGTGTTTATGACTTTGTTCATTCTGTCTGTCTGTCTGTCTGTCCGTTAGCACGATAACTGCCGTAAAAATGACTTAATCAAAATGAAATTTTAGTATGTTGTTCAGACGGTCTGTAGGACCTATGGGAATATAAATGAATAATATCACCCAATTATAGTTTTGGATTGAACCCGGTTTGAAAAAAGGAAATCCATTGAGCCCTATGGGACCTAATTTTTCAAACATTTTTTAAGCGGATTTAAAATTCACAAATTGCTTCGAAAATTTTAGGTAATAGTCAAATTGTTCCATAAAATATATAAAAAAAAATTCAGCGATATATATTCAGTAGTTTTTTAAATAAAAAATAAAATAATAATTACACATCTTATATGAAACGATCACGTGACCATGATATGAAAGGATCACATGGCCCACTTCAAAATGATATATGGCATCCATCTTGTTTCAAACTCGTGATTTTTCAGTGTTCTTTTTAATTCATATTGAGTGTTGTATCCGTCCTATAACTACTTTATTTTTGCTTAAATTCTGTACATCTACATACTAAAACAACACAATGACAATGTATTTGAGTTTAAATTCTCATTCAAATTTGATTATTTCTACAACTAAGCCTATTTTTCACCTATGTAAAATGTAAACAGCAAAATATGTAGAATGAGTTGTATTAGAATTACTGTATTTCTTTAACACAAAATAATTCAGTCCATGGAGTCTGCACGGCTGATATGAATGAAATATTAATTGATTTTATAAACAGAAGGACGATTTTTTTCGATGAAGTTTTAAGCATAAAGTTTGTGAATTGTAGCTCCATGGTCTTAATTTTTAAATAAAATAAATTATTATAGTATTGTGATGAATGAAATGGAGAAAGTTATGAATGAAATCCTGCTTTTATAGAGAGATCCATGCGTGTTATTTTTTCCATGACGTCATTTGAAATTATTTCAGTTGTTTTCGATGAAGTTTTCAAATATAATAAATTATCGTAGTATTATGATAGTTTTAAAAATATTACCGTGGAATGTATTGCATTTTAGAGATATTTAAACCAGGCAATTTATATTTCAATGCCGTCATTTGAATGAAGTTAAGTTTTCAAATAAGTTAAGTTTTCAAATAATTTAAGTTTTCAAATATAATAAATCAATGTAGTATTGTGATAAGTTTTAAAATATTACCGAGGAATGTATTGCATTTTCGAATTTTTTAAATAAAATTGCATTGAAGTTGGAAAGTGTTTCATAATCAATGCTTTAAGCATGATTGATCTTTCTTGTTTCTTAATATATTTATGGAATTTTTTAATTATGCTTATAATATGGTGTTTTAAAAATATGATGGTAAGATATTTCTTTTTACAAAACCACGAAATTTTTAAGCATCGCGAATAGCAAAAGGGAAACTAAAAGTATGTTTTATTTTCCTTTAAATTCTCAGCACGTGTGCATTTTCCCCAGGTCAGTTGAAAAAAATCTTTCGTTACCCGGTTCCGTCCGTCTTTTCATATAAGAAGCATACGTTTGAGGATTTTAAAACTAAAAGTAGCTGCGTCTCCCAGGAAGCAGTAATTTCTTCAAATTTCAGTTACCGAATACCCGTTGAGCATCTAGCGATTTATCTTCTAAGTGAATTACCAATTAACACCCCAATTACACAGTCGCCAATTTTCCCCGAAAAAGAAATCAGTCAGATATAGCCCAGTTCACCGAATTTCCAATTAAGCAGGTAACGGACATCCGCGGGTCCAGTGGATTTAAAATTTATAATTTTCAAAACACGTTCAACCGAATGTTCGATAATCAAAATACGCTTGATCCAGATAATCAAAATGTCGCTCACCGAAGGCCTTTGTTACACAAATTTCTTTCGCAACTTCTTATAAGAAATTTCATCTGAAACACAATAGAAATGTTCCGTTAATTATCTGTAATTCTAAAATCCATATAAATGAAATTGAAAATCTGTCTGTCTGTGTGTTTTTCTCATCATCAAGGGAGAACGGCTGAACCGAATTTGATGAAATTTTGTGGGTAGCCTTGAAATAGCCCCATTATAATTTAGGCCATGTTTCGAGTTTCTAAGACCAGAGGATGTTGAGATATTAATGAAAAACTAAATTTTTCATAGGAGTTCTACTCTCTAACTTCCTGGTTCCTCTAAACGAAAAATGTTGAAAATCGCTAGTTTAAAACGTGACAGTGAATTAAAACTCTAGCTCTGAGACTGGTGTATTGCGCTAATTAATTACTTTTTGAAAATCACAGGTTTGAAACATGAATTTAAATGGAAACTCGATCAGCATGGTTTATTTTTCAAAGGTCTTACTCAACAATGAAGAGTATTAAAAAATAAAAATGGTTATTTAATTATCAACATTTTATGAGGAAGATTATTTCTTATATCATGTTGCTCAGCAATGTAATTAAATTAAATGTGTTCGTTAATTTTTATTATTATTATTTTCTATTTGAATAATAAATAAATGGATATAAAAATATATTTTATAAAAGAACGGTTGGATTTAACTTTTAATTATATTAATTACGGGCTGCGTACATCACTTTCTTTTATTTTGGCAAAGAGTTTTCAAACGTATATATTTTGCTTAGCCAAAAACTCATATATTGTGTTTAGCCCAAAAACCTCATTTAGCCGATTCTTGAAACAGAATAAGAGTAGAACGCGTATATTTTCTTATACAAGTTCAGTGTTTTCATTTAGTATATACAAACGGGATAAGGAAGTTTCATTCTTCAGATCTGCAAATTCAGAGCTACGAATTTGGCGGGATATCGCCAATTTAGCAACTTTCCTTAAACGTAGCCAGATTGACGGAAATATCTCCAAATTGATAAAAACGACGCTAAATCAATGAAATATATTTTGTTTTATTAGAAGAGAGTACTGAAATGGTGTTTCGGTAGCATTTGTATGTCAGGCTAACTGTCTGACGTAGTAACACATTTAACGAATTTTAAAAATGTTGCCAAATCGATAAAAATGTTTGCAAATCCATAAAAATATCTTGAAATTGATGAAATTGTGCTAAATAAATGAAATTAACTATGTTTTATTAAGGGATAGTATTGTGATGATATTTCGTTAATTTGTTGCCAAGTGGGACTCTCAGTTCTACAGTCCCACTTGGCTATAAATTTGGCGATTTTTTAAAATGTCGCTAAATTGACGAAAATGGCCCCAAACCTTCCATAGAGATAGCATTATTCAGACGATATTTTTTTCACCAATGTATTTGAAGCAAGTGATACCATGTTGCTCAGCAACGGATATAAATCCAATATGTTTATGCGGCAGACGATTTTTATTAAATCTTTTCCAATTTGAATAATAAAGATATGTATATAAAATAAATTTCATTGATATTGCATTTTTGACTGGATAATATCAATTACGGTTTTCAGGTTTAAACATTATTATTATTGATATTTTCGGAGATTATTGATTCCGGAATTATTGATATTTTCAAGTTATTATGCCATTGCTTTATTATAGCAAAAATTGTTGAAACTCATATATTGTACCTTGTACAAGTAATCTTCTACAAATGCACGGGTATATATTCTATTCTACGAGAATATAAGTAGTACAGGTATATTGGTATATATTTGGGCATATATTGGAATGAATTACGGCCTTCTTGTATAAAGATGACGCGGATTATTGATATTTTCAATTTATTACATCATCTGTTTTATTTTGGCAAATATTTTTGAGACTCATATTGTAATACGGGCAACCCTATAATACACGGATATAATCTACGACAATACTACTTCTAATCTTCGACATTGTAAGTCGTACCGGCATATCTTCCCATATAATTCTAGCACTTTCATTTTTGCATATATTGGAATCAATTACTGCCTTCATGTTTAAAGATTACCGGTTTATTGATATTTTCAATTTATACGTGTAATCTACCAATTGAGTGAATATCTTCTAATATTCGCGAATATAAGTAGTACGGGTCCCATACAATTTTAAAGCTTTCATTTAACATATATAGATTTAATTTTATATTTTTTGTAAATTTGCTTACAAACGGGACTAGAATGTGTTTTCTTCAGATCTACACATGAAAGTAATTTTGTATAGCTAGAACATAGATTCTTAAACTTCTTTTTAGGAGCATTAAATCAAATATTTTAACAGGATATTTTGATTATCAATGTCATTTAGTATACTGTAGGAATTTGCACATGATTTTGAATTTCAAGTTTCTTTATATAGTATACTCCGTACAAAGAACGGGTATGCTTCTAGTATAAAATAAAAACCCTTATAAATATTATTGAATTCTTATAAAATTAGTATCTCCGATATTAACAAATTTCAATGTGAAAGACCATTAAAATATAATTAGAAATTACAATTTACTTGAAAATTTACATATTAGATTGATGTTTTCGGGATATTTATTACGATATGAACTTTGAATGTATGTGGAACTCATAAACTAAATAATGGTAACAATGTGTGCAAAAATGGTTAAAATTGCAATAACAATTTATTTAACAAGTAAACTTGGGGTATATCGATTTAATATTACAGAGAGGGAAATAAAACTTTTTAATTTAAAACTTTTGTTCAGATAAATGTATGAATGAAATCATATTTCTACATAACTTACTTTTTATCTACATTATAAAACATATTTATTTGTCCGATATTAGGTATTGTTTCTATTTTTTCCTTCGTTGGAGTTGGTGATACGATACAGGTAACTGTCTGAGATATCTCACTATCCCCACTTTTAATATCCAAAAGAAAAGAACTTTGAAGTTTTTCCTACAATAAAACAACTAAAGTAAATAAGCGGAAAACAAAGAAAAAAGATTAATAATAAAGATAAATTTCATCCCCGATACTTCTTGGCTATTGATCTAATTTTCTGAAGAATATATTTCCTGATACGTCAAGCTATATTTGTGCTGCAATTTATATAATCCAAAGGCACAGGGCTGTGTTCTTTCCGCCCAGCTAAGAAAAAAGTTATACCAACTCGCATGATTAAGTGATATTTTTTTCCTTTTTTGCTTACACAAAACAATCAGGAAAGATTTATAGGTATTATTTAAAAAAAGGGGCTCAAAATATTTGGTTGGAAGAAAATAAAAGCTTTTCGGTATAAACAGTTGCAGTTGTATTTGGTTTTGATTAAAAAATGAACTGATATATATTTATGTATATTCACATTCGTATTAAATCAAGAAAATAATAAAGAAAAAGTCATAGTGTACATTTTCACTGTGCTATTACTTGATGTTAAGCCCTTCATATGAAGGGGTTCGTAAAAATATGATAAACATTTTTGCTCATCTGACCGCTGCAGAACTTGAGCTCCTAATATTGACGGCAGCATGTGATAAGTTACATCATCAGATCAATGTTTTTAATTATTATATAACCCCATAACAAAGCATAATTACTGTGCTGACGTGATTTTAGTTTGGTGAGTGAATATACAAAATAAAAACCAAAGGTGAATTATAAGGGACAAGTACATACTATGTTAGGACTGTTACTGAGCTCCAGACAATTAAATGCAAAACTGTCCAACAATTGCAAAAGACGATCTGTTTACTGATTTAATGTTAATTTTGTTCCAAATTTATTTGGGACGTATCACGTGATCTCCACCTGCACCCAAAAGTGACGAAATTTGTAAATCCATGTTCAAGTATTTTTTTCAAAATTATAGCTCATTATTTATGTACTGAAACGTAAAATATAATAAAAAAATATAGGTACATATAAATAAAAATAGAGATTAATAAATCTGAAGAGTTTTACCATTAATACCATATTGTACACTTACCCTTTGAAACATGATACACTTTTCCCCTAAAATACATAGTATACTAAAAACGCACATTGAACTATACTTTTGTTGCGAAAGTGCAAATTGCCTTTGGCTCCTCCTCTTTCGTCTGTTTCGAAGGCCAGGCAAAGAAGACACAGTCCATGACGTCAGGATGACGTAAGCCCACGGTTTCCAGGATTTACAGTTCAAAGAAAGACTGCCAGGTTTGGAGATTTATAGCCAATTTGGAGTCATTTAGTTACATACGGAATGTTCCAGAAACTTCACTAAATAAAGATTAATCTAGGAGTTATGGATAGATTTCCAGAAGTTTCTATAGAGACTATAAAAAGGACTCATCACTCCGTTGGAGTAGAGTTGACGTGAAACGAGCTACATTAGACTGTAATTTTTGTCAATGTTTTGAGAATAATAGCTGTTGTTTTGAGAAAAATTTTTCGTCAGTATTTTGAGAATAATATCGCTTATTCTACCACGAAATGCAGACAATAACAAATGCATCCTAGTAGTAATGGACTACTTCATGAAATGGCCAGAAACTTACGCAATCCCTGATCAAGAGTCTACAACCATCAGTGAAGTTCTAACCCGGAACTGGATATGCTGTTATGGGGTTACCTCTCTCATCCATTCTGACCAGAGAACGAACTTTAACTCTTGCATATTCACGGGACTGTGCAAACTACTCGGCATGGACAAAACTTGAACTATTCCTCTTCATCCTCAATCGGACAGCATGGTAGAGAGAGTCAACTGAACTATTCTTAATCATCTCTCTATATTCGTTTCCAGAAACCAGCAATACTGGGACCGTCACCGACTTGTTCCTGTTGGCCTACAGAAGTGCTGTACACGAATCGACCGGTCATTCTCCATCAAAAATGCTGTTCGGCCGGGATCTACGACTACAACGGGCCCCAATATTTGGAGGAACATGTGAGTTCCTTAATCGCCTGATGAATATGTGCAAAATCTACAGACACGGTTGAAGTTCAACGTTTCGCTCGTGAGAGGGTCAACGTTGCTAACGATAGAATGAAGACCCGGTCCGATACCAAAGCTAATGAAGTACGATTCCAGGAAGGCGACAAAGTGTGGCTGTTCAACCCTCGGTAACGACCAGGATTTTCGCCAAAACTACGGCACAACGGGGAAGGACCATACGTTATCAAAAAAATAAAAAGCAGTGTCGCTTGTCGAATCCCGAAATTGTCTTCAACCAAGCCAAAAGTCATCCACATCGACAGATTTGCCCCATATTTTGGAGCTCAGTAGATTGATACTGCCCGGGACGTGAAGTCTTTAGGAGGGGGCAGTGCTGCGAACGCGTAATATTCCCTTTGGCGCCTCCTCTTTCGTCTGTCTCAAAGACCAGGCGAAGAAAACACAGTCCAAGACGTTAGGATGACGTAAGCTCAGGGTTCCCAGGATTTCCCAGTTCAAAGAAAGGTTGCCAGATTTGGAAATTTATCGCAAATTTGGCGACATTTGGTGACTTTCGGAATTTTCCAGAAATTCGACGAAGTAAAGATTAATCTAGGAAATATGGAGAAATTTCCAGAAGTTTCTGTAGAGAGACAATACAAAGGACTGATCACTCCGTTGAAGTGGAGTTGACGTGACACGATCTACATTGGGCTGTGGTTTCTGTCGATGTTTTGAGAATAGTAGCTGTCGTTTTGTTGTTGTTGTTGAGACCCAGACCGTCCGACCTACCAGAAAGGTGTAAGGTAACTGTATGGACGGCCGGGAAGTGCCACCCAATTTAGACCGGAACCCAGTGGGGGAGGCATCCACAGGGACCGTACCCTCCTTCCCCTACCACCAACCTCTCGGAAGGACTTACGGACCCACATGTTTAACGTGATCGTACTCCGCATGAACACGGCGGCATTTGTGGTAGCGTGCAAATCTAGCGCGCAAACCATGGGGATACCGCACCCGAGATGGCCAACAGCACGCGGTGTTCCGAGGTGGTCACCCACCAAGTACTAACCGCGCCCGATGCTGCTTGACTTCGGTGATCTAACGAGAACCGGTGTTTTCAGCACGGTACGGCCGTTGGCCTAAGCTGTCGTTTTGTGAAATTACTTTTGTGAATAATATCTGTAATAACTTTTTGTGAATAATATCTGTTATTTTGTGAAATGAGTGGAGCATTTAAGTGCTGTTTGATTGTATATTGCTCCTGTTTACTTTATGCTTGTGAATAAACTTAAGTTATCCAAAAACTTGGAATCGTTCTTGTATTCTGCGTGCACACCAATGATTACAGAGGATACGTTCCTAGCACTATTAAAATGTGATAGACCTTGTGAGAGACCCTAGACTATCGTGTTTATGTATGCATGTGTATATCTATATAAATAAAATTGAAAATCTGTCTGTCTGTCTGTTTGTCCCATCATCACGAATGAACGGCTGAGCCGAATTTGGTGACATTTTGTGGGTAGCCTAGAAATAGCTCCATTTAAAATTTAGTCTATGTTTGGAGTTTCTACAACCAGTGGTTCTCGAGATGTTAGTGAAAAACGAAACTTTCGTTTGTCTCATCATCACGAGAGAACGGCTGAACTGAATTTAATGAAATTTTGTGGGTAGCCTTGAAATAGCAACCCATAAATTTTGCCGAAGTTTCAAGTTTCTAAAACTAGGTGTTGTCGAGATATTAATGAAAAACGGAACTTTTTCCTGGGAGTTCCACTCTCTGACACCGTGGTTTATACAAACGGAAAGGATGAAAATCCTTTGTTTAAAACGTCAAAGTAAATTAAAACTATATTTCCGAGTTTGGTGGAGATTTTTTGCGCTAATTAGTCAGTATCTGAAAGCATGAATTGTTTGAAACATGAATTTAAATGGAAAATTTATCTCCATGGTTTATTTTTAACAAGCATTTACTCAACAATGAAAAGTAAAAAGAAATCGAAACGGTTATTTAATTTCGCATTTTATGAGGAAGATTCTATCTTACATGATGTTGCTCAGCAACGCAATTAAATTAAATATGTTTGTTAAAATTTATTATAATTTTTCTATATGAATAATAAATAAATTGATGTAAAAATATATTTTGCAAAAGGACTGTTTGATTTTGTTTTTAATTATATTAATTGCGGACTGCGTACATCACTTTCATATATTTTGGCAAGTTTTCAAGCGTATATATTGTGTTTAACCAATACATTCATTTAGCCTATTGTTGAAATAGAAAAAGAGTAGAACGGGAGTATCTTCTAATACAATTTTAGTGCCTTCATTTAGTTTATACAAACGGGATCAGGATGTTTTATTCTGCAAATTCAGAGCTACGAATTTTGCGGAATATCGCCAACTTGCCAACTTTTCTTAAACGTTGCCAAATTGACGGAAATGTCACCAAATTGATAAAAATGACGCAAATCAATGAAATTAAATTTGTTTTCTTAGAAGATAGTACTGAAACTATGTTTAGGTAGCATTTCTCGGCCAATCCATCCATCTTACTTAGTAACACATTTAGTGAATTTTTAAAATGTCACCAAATTGATAATAATGTTTGTAAATCCATAAAAATATCATGAAATTGATAAAATTGCGCTTAATAAATGAAATTAATTGTGTTTTGTTAGGCGATAGTTATGGTGATGATGGTTCGTCAATTTGTCGCAAAATGGGACTGTCTATTCTACAGTCCCACATGGTGATAAATCTGGCGATTTTTAAATTGTCACTAAATTGACGAAAATGCCGCCAAACCCTCCATGGAGATAGAATTATTCAAACGATAAGATTTCCTTCAATTCATTTGAAGCAAATCATATCATGTCGTTTAGTAACGGATGTAAATCCAATGTGTTTATGCGGCATACTAGTTTTATTAAATCTTTTCAGATTTGAATAATAGAGATATGTATATTAAATAAATTGCATTAGCATTGCATTTTTGACTGGATAATATCAATTACGGTCTTCAGGTTTAAATATTATTATTATTGATATTTTTTGTGGAGTGTTGATTCAGGGGTTATTGATATTTTCAAGTTATTATGCCATTGTTTTATTATGACAAAAATTGTTGAAACTTATATATAGTACGTTGTACGATTGATCTTCTACAAATGCACGGGTTTTAATCTACGAGAATATAAGTAGTACAGGTATATCGGCATATATTTTGATATATATTGGCATATATTGGAATCAATTACGACCTTCTGATATAAAGATCACAGGGGATTTTTGATATTTTCAATTTATTACGTCATCTGTTTCATTTTGGCAAAGATTTTTGAGACTCATATTGAAATACGGGTATTCTTCTACTAACACACAAGCATATTTTCTAATCTGCAACAATATAAGTAGTACGAGGATATATATATATATATATATATATATATATATATTTATATATATATGTATATATTCCCATATAATTTTAGTGCTTTCATTCTTGCGTATATTGGAATCAATAACGGGTTTATTGATATTTTCAAATTATACATGTAATCTACTAATACAGGCTATATCTTCTAATATTCGAGTATATAAGTAGTACGGGTCCCATACAATTTTAGCGCTTTTATTTTGTATATATTGATTCGATTTATTTTTTGTATATTTGTTTACAAAATGGCAGCGATATTTTATTTTTCAGATCTGCCCGTGAAGATAATTTTACATAGTGAGCACAGATATTCTTAAACTTCTCTTTAGGAGCAAAAAAATTAATATGTTAACATAATTTGCACATGATTGTGAATTATAAGTTTCTTTATATTATATACTCCGTGCGAAGAACGGGTATGCTGCTAGTATATAATACACACACACATATATATATATATATATATATATATTAATCAAAGCAACTAATCCTGGTATATTAAGCTAATCAGCTAATCCCGCTCATCCATATGTTATTGACGTTACAGAGTGGAATGAGTATAACAAGAGGAAGATGAAATAAATCATGTAGTGGGAAACAAAGAATATTGTCACGGGGGAAAAGGGGGCAAGCACCATTAAGGTTAAACCCAGGTTCTTTTTCGAAGCTCTCTCGTCCAGGAATAAATCCCTGGATAACCTGCAGTGCAATAAATACAAAGATGCAATAAACCCTTACCTTGTAAGTTGTCCACTCCTGAAAACACAGATGCACAATTCCAAGAGACAAAGATGTTAAATAACCACACAGGTTTAAATATAAATCACTTTTTTATTCAATAATGTAATTAAGAAATTAGAGTAGAAGTTAAAAATTCTAACTGAATCATTATCAGGAAACACAACGCTAAGTAACTGTGACAGTGACACTGGAATCAGGATCCCTACTAATATATTTGCTGCTACGGAAGTAATTCAATGATAACAATATGATCAACGATATTAACAAAGTGGCACAGTAACATTTAAGTATATAATAAACAACATGATTTAAGTGGTATGGTCTCAAAGCAATAGGAGAAAACTCGCACTCAGAGATAGGCAAATTTGAATTGATAATTAAACAAGTTGATATAATTTTAGGAACGGAAGTCAGAGTTTACGTAATTTAGGAGAAAATTCTTTATATTTATGCTTCCTTAAGAGAGGCGTAGATGCAGAGGGCAGTCAAACCTTACCTCCCCAGTCGGAGTTGCAGAAGGGTCGGAATCACTCATCCGCCTCATATCGCAGGGAATTTGGTTTCACAGTTGCATTCCGTACCATTCCAACTCGACCCAGCACATAGACCTCGGGACCCATCATACCTTTCTCGTCGCAGCTCTCTCAGCTAGACGTCGGGCTCTCCATCGATGTTCTTCGGCGATGTAGGCGTCTTCGGCTTTTCTTCCCATGCCCACAAGAGGCCAGAAGTCGACTTGGGGCCGACTACCGCACTCCGTGGTGGGCAACATTGAAAAATGGTCCAGGCCGACCTGAGAGCGTCGACACTAGACAGGAAGAGAAAAAGCCACGAATACTCTTTGCAGCAGCTTTTATGTATTCAGACGGATTCAGGCCCCAGACTCACTCGGACCTGCCCGAGAGCTTATTTACAGCTTTTGACCAATAGACAACTTCACAGACATACCCTCTCCAGACCAGAGCAGGGTCCCGAAATGAAATATGCTGATGCATCAGACCCTCGCTACAAGGTCTCAAATTCATCCAGAAGTTTCTCTCCAAATCTATAGTGCAGAAAAGTGCATGCCTTGCACTAACATTACCAGGCCTCGAGCAAGCTCCATCCGCTTTGCCCGGGAATAAAGACCTTGACTCTAACGGTCAAATAATAACGAAACTTCTCTCTGAATGCGGTTTTCACAGATTAATAAAATGGCTAAAAGCTTTCCTTTGAGTATAGAATATTTTGTATAATGCATATTTAATAGACAAGAGGGATAATTAAAACAGGGTTTAAAAAATGTAAAAATATAGAATCTTGATAATTAATATATAATTTGTGATTTTTACAAGGGTTTGGCGAGATTATGAAATCTCGTCACAACAGTATCATTCGAGAATTGATGCATAAGAGACGCGAACTGACGATATTTGATCGTGGAATGAATGATTGTGGACGCTCGAAGCAATGTTGCGAGCATTGGAAAAATGGCTACAATTATGATTTGTTCCAGGGCAATACTTACATACCAGATTTACAGCGGGTTGCTCCTCAGAACAGAAAAAGATCTTTTTCCAAGACATGTTTGCTGTCAACAGCTACTACTTGCCCGAGCTAAGTGTAGAGTTGGAAAACTTGTCCACTCCACCAAAAGAGTCTCTCTCTCTCTATATATACATATATATATATATATATATATATATATATATATATATATATATATATATAAAGAAAGAGAGAGAGGGAGCAACGAGAGTTTCGAGCAACTGAAGAGGCACATTTTTAAAGCTAATTGCAACTGAAGAAACATATTTTCAAAAGAAGTCGTTAGTTTATTTTATTCAGGTTTTTTAAGATCGCAACAAATGAGCTTTTTAAAAATTCGAGCGATTCACGCATATTTATCTTACCACTTGCCGTACGTTTACGTAACACGATCTTGAAAGTTTGTGAGCATCAAATTGTATTCCTTACCTCGGCAGCAAAAGAAAAATTCTTTCTAACTTTATTATTAAATTGAAACGTTAACGTACTGACATTTTTCGCTCAAATCGTTTTTGCAAGTCTTCATTCTCTCCTTTATCGACCTTTGACTTCCTTTACACATGCGTGACATATGGATTGTGCTGATGAAATATTAAGAGCGTCAGCTGCAATGCGCTTTTCTGACCTCTCTCCACAGGTAGTGAGTTAAAATTTGCAATTTCCTAATTTTGTGGATACTAAAGATATATTTTTTAATTTTATAAGGAGGAAGGGATAGAATTATTTTAATATTATAAGTGTGTTCTCAGAAAGTGTCTGGAATCTGATGAAAATTGCCATAATCAGGATTAAATGCTTTTGTCTGTGACGCAATATGTGTCTGGATAACACATAATTTTGAGCTTTAATACGTATCGCTTTAATGCGCATTTAGACTTTTATTTAAGACATATTACGACCGAGTAGCGGACCTGCTATGTTATTTTTATGGGTCGTATAATCGCGGGGCGTAGCTGACTATAAAACAGCTTAGTGGCCGCTTATTTTTTAATTTAAAGGATAATGGGATTGCTAATGAAGTGGCCCAAATAAAATAGTCATCACTGACTGTGGGTACTGCAGCTAGTTGTATACTCATACTCATTTTCTAAAGTATACTTTATAAGGATTAGCACTTTTTGCTCTCGATTTCTACTACCCCGCCATTCTCCCATGATGAGAAGTAGTCAAACTTTATATGTAGTAAAATCTCAAATTCTGGGATTAGTCAATATTGAGTCTGAAGTTATACTTTTTAATTTCGAATTACGTTTATAGCTATTTTTTGTTTTAAGCCGTTTTACAACGACTTTGAGTGATATTTACACAGATCGGTTCCTTAGCGACCAAAAAATATTAGCGCAGATTTTTCATCTTGATATCATTAGGAAAATCCCAAAAATTATCTTTCAAACGGAATCCATACCATTAATCGGAATCCATACCATTAATAGATGAATTTGAATTTTTAAAAAATATATATATTTTCATGTTCTAAACGTCTTTTGTTGGACGTCAACTTTCTTCTTTGGTTCACTCTTTCATAGAGTCCAAAGTTTTGTTCCTTCCTCCTTTGTTTTTACCTCTTTTTACTTTCCCGGCAATACATGATAATGTATGGGAAAGTATTGGAATCATGCCGAAAATCGCAACTCGAGTTTAAGACTTCTAGAATACGAAAGCACTAATTTTAGTGTGACGTCTGTGCAGATTTTGAATCCACTCTAACTCAAAAACTTGTTGACCGAATTGCATAAAATTTTACAGGTAAGTCACTTGTGGGGTACTCTAGTGCTGATTAGATTTTGGTAGAATTCAGAATAAAAGAACCTTCTTTTGTGGCGAAATGGCCCGCAAAAAATGTCTGTATTCATTCTAACTAAAAGACTAATAGACCAAATTTCACAAAATTTAGTGGATAAGTCACTAGTAGGTAATTCTAGTGCTGAATGTATTTTAGTATGATTCCAAAAAAATTAACCTGCTTTTTTTTTGCACAATGGCTCGCAAAAATCGCCAAAATCTAAAACAAAAGATTACGTATGCTCAAATATATTAATTAAATGCTTGTTTCATACGTTATTTTTGACAACGAAAATACTAAGATACTCCATTAATCTAAGACTTGCCGTTCTTGAGATATTTAAGTTTTTTTGCATTCTTACTACGCCATTTCGAAAATACGCCCAGTTACCAAATTGAAAAGAAAACTGAATTAAAAGTGTAAATTCAGTGTAATTGCAAATAAAAAT
Source organism: Amaurobius ferox (assembly GCA_951213105.1). Lineage (NCBI taxonomy): Eukaryota > Metazoa > Arthropoda > Arachnida > Araneae > Amaurobiidae > Amaurobius > Amaurobius ferox. Next base: position 107,096,362 of record OX578133.1, on the reverse strand, counting down.
GCGTGTTATTTAGTGAAATTAATCTCAATTTAATTATTAATAAAATAAAGGTAAAATGAATTAAAACTGTCGAGAAAGTCATGTGCTGCTCACATCAGATTTTTCCTCCTCTCGCTGCTGGCAACAGTCTTTCCCTGCTACGTTTGCTGATTTAACAACATTTGCAAATCTAACTCTTAGGAGTGAAGGTTTCGCTTTTTGTGTGTTCTAACGAAGAAGGCTGATTTTTGCCTTCGACATCGATTTCAAGGACGCTATTTTAGTTTTACCTCAAAGGTTATTGCAGAACTTCAAATGCAATAAACATACTGTTGATTTGAAATTATATAATCGATTAACTTCAATCCAGAGTCTAATACTTTAGAGTTTATGTATATTTCGATTATTTTAGGAAATTTTAATTGATATCATAAGGATCTCCTTCGTTTCGCATTTTTAAATACCCATTAAAAAGTATACAATGACATGAAATACGGAACACATGTTAAAAATAATACCGTTTTATTCCTTTTTAAGGACGATTTAGCATCCTTTATCACACATGATTTCACCTTTTCATAATGGCCCTTGGAATTTTTTGTCTACCCATAGTGAAAACATTAGTTACACTTCAAAAGTTTTCTTAGAAAAAGAATTTGCGTGATGCTGTCTTCTGGCAGCTGTCAAGTGAATTGCCGATTTAAAAACTGCAAATCTAGTAAAAAAATAAAATAAACTTTCCAACTAGCAAGGCATTTTCCTTAGAAATATCCTCTTTTTTCCCATTATTTTTATGGAAATATTATAGGTATTTTGTAAACTTCAAAACAAAAGAAGACAAAAAATTGAGCTTTCATCTTCTTAAAAAAATTTCAAGAATATGCAATTTTTAAAAGGGGATTTTAGTGAGAAGCGAAAACATCATAGAGGCTAATTTTACGATCTCTTACATGTCCTGCTAGTGTTTGGTAGTATAGGAATTGCAGGCAAAATGTTTCTTCAATTTGGAATATGAAAGTTCAAATGAAATGAAGTTGAAATGAAAATGAAGTTCAAATGAATGATCCCTTGAAAGTTCAAATGAAATGATAAAATGTCTTGTTTTATTTATTTATTTATTGTTTTCGTTTAAATATCGATATCTAAAAAATATCAATTATTTTGAAAAAGATAAAATAATTAAAATTGTATTACTAAATTTTAGAATAAAATTTACTGAAGTTTAGAACGAGATATTCTACATAATAATTGTCTAACGTATTTACGTCTTTCCAGATCTTCTCAAAGTCCCTAGATGACCTAGAAAACTGACTGGATTTTTGCACGATTATAGTAACCACCACGGAACACAACCTAACATAGCCGGATTTTCAAAATCGAGGACTCTTTCAAAGTCTAGAAAGAGTCCTCGGGTCGGACACTTTCCAAACTTTCCAGACTCTTTCCAGATTCTCCTCTCTCCAAGTCTTATTTCCAAACATGATTTGTTTAAATCAATATCGAATTTTTAAAAATTTAAATCATATTTTTCTAATTTAAATAAAAGTATCAGGTTTAAATTAAATGCAAAATAGATTACTAAAATATTTACTTAAAATCAAATAAAATGTAATAAAATGTTGATACTTAGTCATAATCATTCATAATGAAGACTTTCAAACTTTTATTATTAGCAATATACACACACAGTCTAGTGAACTAGAAACCTAGGTTCAATATTTTATTGGACCGCCTTTAGCAAAATTACAGCACGTATGCGGTTAGGCATGGATTCTATAAGATGCTGGAGTGCATTTAAATCAAGAGAATACTAGGAGTTGGACAAGCAGATCGTAAGCTCCTGTACAGTTGATGGCAGAGGAGAGTGTTGTCGAATGTGCCTTTCCAACATGTCCCAAATTCTTGAAATGGTTTGAATCTGAACTTTGCGAAAGAGATTTTCTCTATTCCAGCAGATGAAACTGTTGCAATCAACAGCTGAGGGATAATTTCTAATTCAGTTCTTTCACATATTCTTTCAAAAAGAAGCACACCAATCCAGTGAAGTAAACTTTTCTGTAACATATGATTTCATAATAGCGCTTAAAAGGAGGTTAAGCGTTTGCAACATTTAATTAAAAAATTTCAGACACTTTAATTTGTACAATTTAAATCGTTTCAATTAAATAATATTTTGCTTGATTTACATGCTGATTTAAATCATGCCCTCCCCTCAAGGGATCTATAAGGCTAAATCTTTGGCACTTGTTGTATGGACTACAGCCAGAACACAACAAAAAATAAATTTTAATTCCCTTCCTGTGGGTGAAGAAAATGGGAGGGAGTCAAAACATCTGTACAGACCCCCAGAAGCGCCTCAGTGACCTAGACGGTTAAATCGTTGCACACGTATAGTATCAATCACGGGACAGAACATAGCGAAGTTCGATTTTCGACTTCTTCCCCAAAGCGAACGCAATAAGAGGAGGACCAACAAGATTTTCCAGACCTTTCAGAAACCCTCTGATTATTTAGAATAGATTACTAAGAATAGATCTGTATCAAACACGGGTCAAAGAGTCAGGTTAACGATTTCTTCCCTGGAGCAAAATAAATGAGGAAAAGTCATCGAAATCTCTTTTTCAGACACTCCAGAAGCCTCCGATGATCTAGAAGGTTGGAACTTTGCACACTTAGAGCCATATTCTGAAACCAGTTAGAAACTAAACATGGCTAACGTCATTCAAACCGTCAATTTAATAGTCAGCGAAATTATCCACTGTTATTCGCAACCTCCAGCAATGAATCAAAAGTTGTCAGCTTGTCACCAATGAAGTAGAATTTTGTCGTTCGTGACGCCATGGTCCAGAGAGGACTTTGAGCAGAGTTACCAAATCACAGTAAGTTTTCGCATTATTAATTAAAAAATGATTTGTTATTAATGAAGTGACAATATCCAGGCGTAAAAGTTTGAGCATATACATTGAATTTTGATGTGCACACCATCTTCAGTAACGTCCAAAGAGATTTAGAGACGCCGGTGGAGTAGAATTTATTTTCACGTGCGGTTTTATTTCCACTGATATATACGCAGGACCAAGGCAAATAAAAATGAAGTCAGTCATGTCCAGGATAAGACCCCCTGCCACTGGAAAACCTGTTCGGTTGCACAGAAACCCACATGACACATTTCAGTCAGTACACTTCATTTTCTCATTCCGATAATTAGTAATGATTTGTAACTGTAGCTGATTTTTGAGTGATAAATGCGGTTTTCTAGCAAAAGTGAAGGTGATTCAAACCGAGGGAGGGTTACTGAGTTAGTCGTTTATCGTCTGCCTGTGCTATTTCAATGGCGAGCTCATGTTACATGGCTGTTAAGCAATTTATCTGTAAAATAGGTGCTTCTGCTTTCAAAAGCCACAAATCATCAAAAGTCATCAATCATTGTACCAATCATTCAAGAAAATAGTCTAGAATAATTTTATTTTCTCGAGATTCCGAGAAAGTAACCCTCTTTACGCCATATATAGCCACTGCTTCAACTGAGAGACAAGAGGGCAGCTGTTGGGCCAGCTCGTATATTTAGAAGTCTTACCGTGGAGGGAAAAATCAGGTCTTCTTCTATCCACGGTTGAATACAGAGGTTATATTATCAACAACTAGACATAACCTGAGTGAGCCAATTTATGATTAAGATGTTTTTTCGAAACAAGTGTCCGTCATTACTAAACAAAATAAAAATTATTTTAAAAAAGTTGGAACTCATACTTTAAAGAATGTTAATTTCCCTGTATAATGGTTGATCAATAGATAATATCAATATATAATGGTTGATCAATATATAATGGTCGATCAATTATGTAATGGTTGATAAATAGAAAACGAACAAAGGAGAATACTTTGATGTAGAAAACTGACATAGTGCACAGATTCGCATTCGGTAGAATCATCTGAAAGAAAATTGACTTTTCATTTTCCTAAATGTGGAGGCTAATGAGCTTTATATAATTTTGTGACTACGGAAAAAATATATAATTGGTGGCTAGAATGTTACCATACTATTTTTTTTTTTAAAAAGAATGCTTCTTAAAAGATCTATTTCCCAGGATTACCTAATTGATATACATCCAACATCAATTTCTAAATGGATTCAAAGGTCTCACTACAGGTTTCCATTTTTGGGGTCTGGAGATGTCACTTCCAATTAAAAAATGTACATTTTCTTTAAAACATATATTTTCGGTATCTGTTATAGCTATAACTTAGATTTATCATGGAATTTTGAAGGAGAAAGTGGGTTGAGGGTTTACTAAAGATTGCCACTTCCTGTTCAAAAATTATTCAAAAGTTGTATATAGATGGAGTTGCAATGATAACTGATATGGGGTCAACAATAAATTCCGGAGGAGAATGAGGGAGAGGGTTCACAGGGGGATTTTTATTTCCTGTTTATATTCCTCTTCGGGTTCAAAATATGTTCTTGAAACATCTATTTCTTAAGATTGGTTATAGACAGAGCTAAGATGATGACCCAGATAAATTCAGCATTAGCTTCCAGAGTAGAATAAGGGTGAGGGTTTACTAAAAATTTCCACTTCCAGTTTAAAAATTGTTTTGAAACATCTGTTTCATAAGATTGACGATGGAGCTTAGATGGATGACTCATATGGGATTCAGCATCGAATTCCAGAGGAAGTAGGGGGATATCCTATTTCGGTTCTGAAGATATCACTTCCGGTTTTTCATAAAATTCGTATGACTATACGAAATAAGTATGCAAAATATAATAAAAATGCTTAATAGTTCCACCAAAATAGAAGTTTACACACCATTTGACTCATATAAAGGCTCCTTTAGCTTTCTTTATTGTTTTTGTTCGACATTTTTTTTTAATACTCCCCTTTAAATTTAACTTTTAATTTTTCCCTTTCCTCTGAATATCAATAAATCTTTCATCGATTAAAAACTCATCGATTGAAAACAATTGTACCAAGTTTAATTGGATTTGATCAATTTGCTTAATAGATATTCTGCCCTTAGCATCACGTAGACGCACACATACATTATTAAAACATGGGTTAATTCATTTTCACAGTGGCTCAAAACTTGAAAATCAACCCAAATATCAGAATCGGATATTTAACCCCATTAAACTATTTTATATCTCCCTTCACGTATAAAATATTTTGTAAAGAAAGTTAAAATTACATCAAACACTCATGTAAAACTTCGATTTATATAAGAGATTCAATTTATATAACTGAATATTTTGCGTAAAATAATATTAAATACACACATTAAAATGTGATACTATATTAAGAATCTGTGAAACATTACAGTTATCAATAAAATGATCAGACTGTTTTTTGTCAGACTTCTTCTGAGATTGATTTCAAAGCTCAAAATGCTTGCTGAGAATATATTCTTCTCCTCAATCTATTACCGCGGGAATGTAACTGACGTGAAATCTTTATTTAACTGACGGTTTTGATTTGCTAAAACCCTTAGCTCACTGTAGAGAAATCGTATATTGAATTTCGCGTGAAATAGAATTATAGCAATATTTGGTTATAATATTATTCCTTGAAAACATTTAGGGTATTTTCTTTATATAATTCCATAGAATGCTCAGTTTTTGTAAAATATATAGTTTATGTAAAGTGTCGGAATCAAACGAAGATTATCTCGAATATAACTTTCAAATATTTCTATGAAAAAAGTAGGTATGGGTCAATTAGGTGACTGCAATTATTTCGAGGGCATTTTGATACCTCTTTGTGGAAATCCTAAGCTACCAACAAACCCCTTTGTAAAAATTCCACCCTTCCCCACTTCATCAGATCTCTATTTAAGAATCGGTATAGGATCAAAAAACTCTGACAAAGGACGCGCAAGCCAGCCACCAAACGTGAGCTAAACTCCCTAATCTTAGCTCACGTTTGGTCACAGTTTAGTCTCAGATCTAGAATCCGAGATTTCAAATCTGAATCTTGGAAACAATTCATTTTTAACCTCAGTCTGAGGACAACTTCTTCTGCGACTTTACTAAAAAACCCAGAAACCCCAAGGATAATCTGATCCATCACCCACTCAATTTAAATAATCCCACTAACTTTTCATCTAATGAAAAATCTAAGTTTTTGGCAGAGAGCTACGAACAGCAATCCTCGCCAAATCAATATGCTTTCTGTATTGAGATCACTAACAATGTCACCAATGGCATTAGTTTTTTAAGAACTCCACAATTTCTAACTAAATGACCCCATCCCTCCAACTTAAGTCCTAAATTGTATCTCAAAAGTTAAAAAGAAATAATGTCCAGATGGTGATAAAATTTTAAATGTGTGGATTAAAAATTTTTATTCTAAATATCCTTTTCTCTACTTAACTGCCCTCGTAAACTGCATCCTAAAATATCGCTATTTCCCCAAGGGCTGGGAATTTGCAGTCATTGTTCCCATTTTTAACACTTTACAACAAAGTTGAAAAGTGTTTATGACTTTGTTCATTCTGTCTGTCTGTCTGTCTGTCTGTCTGTCTGTCTGTCCGTTAGCACGATAACTGCCGTAAAAATGACTTAATCAAAATGAAATTTTAGTATGTTGTTCAGACGGTCTGTAGGACCTATGGGAATATAAATGAATAATATCACACAATTAGTTTTGGATTGAACCCGGGTTGAAAAAATGAAATACATTGACCCCTATGGGACCTAATTTTTCTAACATTTTTTAAGCGGATTTAAAATTCACAAATTGCTTCGAAAATTTTAGATGATAGTCAAATTGTTCCATAAAATATATAAAAAAAATTCAGCTAAATATATTCAGTAGTTTTTTAAATAAAAATTAAAATAATAATTACACATCTTATATGAAACGATCACGTGACCATGATATGAAACGATCACATGACCCACTTCAAAATGAGATATGGCATCCATCTTGTTTCAAATTCGTGATTTTTTAAAGTTCTTTTTAATTCATATTGAGTGTTGTATCCATCCTAAAACTACTTTATTTCTGCTTAAATTCTGTGCATCTACATACTAAAACAACACAATGACAATATATTTGAGTTTAAATTCTCATTCAAATTTGATTATTTCTACAATTAAGCCTATTTTTCACCTATGTAAAATGTAAACAGCAAAATATGTAGAATGAGTTGTATTAGAATTACTGTATTTCTTTAACACAAAATAATTCAGTCCATGGAGTCTGCATGGCTGATATGAATGAAATATTAATTGATTTTATAAACAGAAGGACGATATTTTTCGATGAAGTTTTAAGCATAAAGTTTATGAATTGTAGCTCCATGGTCTTAATTTTTAAATAAAATAAATTATTATAGTATTGTGATGAATGAAATGGAGAAAGTTATGAATGAAATCCTGCTTTTATAGAGAGATCCAGGCGTGTTATTTTTTCTATGACGTCATTTGAATTAATTTCAGTTGTTTTCGATGAAGTTTTCAAATATAATAAATTATCGTAGTATTATGATAGATTTAAAAATATTACCGTGGAATGTATTGCATTTTAGAGGTATTTAAACCACGCAATTTATATTTCAATGCCGTCTTTTGAATGAAGTTCATTTTTTTCAATGAAGGTCTAAGTTTTCAAATATAATAAATCAATGTAGTATCGTGATAAGTTTTAAAATATTACAGAGGAATGTATTGCATTTTCGACTTTTTTAAATAAAATTGCATTGAAGTTGGAAAGTAATTCATAATCAATGCTTTAAGCATGATTGATCTTTCTTGTTAAAACTGGCGGTAATCCAAGTCAACCCTCAAAGTACTGACCAATTTCCCTTCTTCCTTCCCTGTCCAAAATCACGTAAAAATCATCGTGACAAGATTGAACGACCACGTAAACGAAAATAATTTCCTCATTCCTTAGCAATCTGGTTTCAAGGCAAGGCATTCGACAAAGCATCAGCTGTACTGTGGAGTTTATTTCCTACAGACGCCTTAATAAACCACCGGTCTTTTTCCGGACGTCCAAAAGGCTTTTGACAAGGTGTAGCGCAATGAATTAATTTACAAGCTAATCAAGCCGATCCGGTGATCGAACGGTCAAGGACATGCGTTTCCGCATGATCGCTGGATTGCAGAGTTGCGGGTTCGAATCCCGCCAGCGGGCATGGATGTTGTCATGTCGAGGCCAAGTCAGATTTCCGCCCTTCGGGGAGTCTCTATGAAAGTGAAGCTGCAAATCTCCTCCCCTTCGCCATGGGATACCCTGGGAGGTCTGTGGACGTGGTGCGTAGGCGCTCCTTCACCACGGGGGAATTAGTAACGAACAAGCTCATAAAACTTAAAATACCCGACTCCCTTATTCACCTTTTAATTTCATACCTAAATTTCATACATTTAATTTCATACCTTTTAATTTCATACCTTTCACCTTTCAATTTCATACCACTTTTCTGTTCGAGGTTAAAATATTATTTCTTCTTTTCAGCCAATCGGAAGCAGACACAAGGGATAGATTTTCGGACCTATCCTATTCAACATTTATTTAAATGACATTCCCCAATCTCTCCACACCATTCTCGCCCTGTATGCCGACGATACGGCCATACTGCCTAAAATCACAAACTTCAGTTATCTTATTTCTATCAGCCAAAAGTACTTAAATCTGATCATCTCCTGGCTCAAATCCTGGAGACTAAAACTCAACCTCACAAAATTCCACAGTATCTATTTTTCCTTCAAAAGGACCTTCCCCTCTTCTCTGTATATTGATGACTAGCAGTATGACTAGCAGCATGACTAGTAGCATGACTAGCAGTTCGTGACTAGCAGCATACCCGTTCTTCAGCATACCCGTTCTATAAAATATAAAGAAACTTATAATTCGCAATCATGTGCAAATTATGTTAAAATATTAAATTTATTGCTCCTAAAGAGAAGTTTAAGAATATCTGTTCTCACTATGTAAAATTATCTTCAGTGGCAGATCTTAAGAATAAAACATCCTGGCCTCTTTTGTAAGCAAATTTACAAAAAAAAGGAATTGAATCAATATATGCAACCCCGTACTACTTATATTGTTGCAGATTAGAAAATATTCGCAATCATGTGCAAATTATGTTAAAATATTAAATTTATTGCTCCTAAAGAGAAGTTTAAGAATATCTGTTCACACTATGTAAAATTATCTTCAGTGGCAGATCAGAAGAATAAAACATCCTGGTCCCTTTTGTAAGCAAATTTACAAAAAAAATGGAATTGAATCAATGTATGTAACCCTGTACTACTTATATTGTCGCGGATTAGAAAATATGCCAGTGCGTTAGTGGAAGATTACCCGTATTAAAATATGGATCTCAAAAATATTTGCCAAAATAAAAGAGATGACGTAATAAATTGAAAATATCAATAATCCTCGTACTCTTTATACCAGAAGGTCGTAATTGATTACAATATATGCCAATATATATCAAAACATATGCCAATATACCTGTTGTACTACTTATATTCTCGTAGATTAGATGATATACCTGTGAATTTGTAGAAGATTACTCGTACAACGTATAATATATGAGTTTAAACAATTTTTGTCATAATTAAACAATTGCATAATAACTTGAAAATATCAATAATCCCTGAATCAATAATCCCCGAAAATATCAATAATAATAACGTTTAAACTTGAAGACCGCAATTGATATTATCCATTCAAAAATTCTATAAGAAAATTCAAATCGGTCTTTTCTAAAATATATTTTTATATCCATTTATTTATTACTCAAATCGAAAAAATGATAATTAAAATTAACAGACAGATTTAATTTAATTGCGTTTCTGAGCAACATGATATAATATGGAATCTTCCTCATAAACTGCGAAATTAAATAGCCATTTTGATTTCTTTATACTTTTCATTGTTCTGTAAAAGCTTGTGAAATATAAACCAAGGAGATAGTTTTCCCATTTAAATAATGTTTCAAACAATTCTTGTTTTCAGAAAGTGAATAATTAGTGCAGAAAATCTCCCCCCAAACTCAGAGATACAGTTTTAATTCACTATCAAACGATTTTCAAGCTTTTCGTTTGGATAAACCACGGAGTTAGAGAGTAGAACTCCTAGGAAAAAGTTTCGTTTTTCATTAATATCTCGACAACTCCTGGTCGGTCTTAGGTACTCGAAACTTGGGCTAAATTTATGGGGGGCTATTTTAAGTCTATCCACAAAATTTCGTCAAATTTGGGTCAGCCGTTCTCTGGTGAAGATGAGACAAGCGAAAATGTCGTTTTTTACTAATATCTCGAGAACCACTGATCGTAGAAACTCCAAACATCGACTAAATTTTAAACGGGGCTATTTCCAGTCTACCCACAAAGTTTCATCAAATTCGGATCAGCCGTTTTCTTGTGATGACATGGACAAACAGACAGACAGACAGATTTTCCAATTTTATTTATATAGACTAACAGCATACCCGTCCTTCGTACGGAGTATATAATATAAAGAAATTTATAATTCGTAATTATGTGCAAATTCTGCTAAAATATTAAATTTATTGCTCCTAAAGAGAAGTTTAAAAATATCTATTCTCACTATGCAAAATTTTCTTCACGGGCAGATCTGAAGAATAAAATATCCTGGTCCCCTTTGTAAGCAAATTTACAAAAAAAAAAAAGGAATTGAATCAATATATGCAATCATGTACTACTTATATTGTCGCAGAATAGAAAATATGCCAGTGTGTTAGTAGAAGATTACCCGTATTACAATATGAGTTGCCAAAATAAAAGAGATGACGTAATACATTGAATATATCACTAATCCCGGCACTCTATATGCCAGAAGGTCGTAAGTGATTCCAATATATGCCAATATATATCAAAATATATGCCAATATATATCAAAACATATGCCAATATACATGTACTACTTATATTCTCGTAGATTAGAAGATATACCCGTGAATTTGTAGGAGATTACTCGTACAACGTACAGTATATGAGTTTAAACAATTTTTGTCATAATAAAACAATAGCATAATAACTTGAAAATACCAATTATCCCTGAATCAATAAACCCCGAAATTATCAATAATAATAACGTTTAAACCTGAAGACCGTAATTGATATTATCCAGTCAAAAATGCTATAAGAAAAATCAAATCTTTCTTTTCCAAAATATATTTTTATATCCATTTATTTATTATTCAAATCGAAAAAATATTAATTAAAATTAACAGTTAAATTTAATTGAATTGCGTTTTTGAGCAACATGATATAAGATAGAATCTTCCTCATAAACTGCGAAATTAAATAACCATTTTGATTTCTTTATACTTTTCATTGTTCAGTAAAAGCGTGTGCAAAATAAACCATGGAGATAGATTTCCCATTTAAATCATGTTTCAAACAATTCATGTTTTCAGAAAGTGACTAATTAGAGCAAAAAATCTCCCATCAAACTCAGAGATAAGGTTTTAATTCACTTTCAAACGATTTTCAAGCTTTTCGTTTGGATAAACCACGGATTTAGAGAGTAGAACTACTAGGAAAAAGTTTAGTTTTTCATTAATATCTCGACAACCATTAGTCTTAAATACTTGAAATTTGGGCTAAATTTATAGGATGCTATTTCAAGGCTATTCACAAAATTTTATCAAATTCAGTTCAGCCGGTCTCCCGTGATGGTGAGACAAACGAAAATTTCGTTTTTTACTGATATCTCGAGAACTACTGATCGTAAAAACTCCAAACATAAACTAAATTTTAAATGGGACTATTTCCAAGCTACCCACAAAATTTCATTAAATTCGGTTCAGCCGTTCTCCTGTGATGACGGGACAAACAGACAGACAGGAAGACAGACAAGCAGGCAGATTTTCAATTTTGTTTATATAGATTATCCCATTTACTGTGAGAGCCAAGTCAAATACCTGGGAGTAATTTTAGATCGACATTTCACATGAAGATGTGCTTGAAGCAATAAAGAAAGCTAATATCGCCTTTAGCTTAATGTATGCCCTATTAAAAACCCACATTGTCAGCAGTTCCAATAAAATGAATTTCTACAAATCATTTATTAGGCCCATCCTTCTTTTTGCCTCACTGGTCTGGGGATTTGCTTTTAAAACCCAGATCAAGAAAGTGGTTACTAAACAAAACAGGATTCTAAGAACCATTAGGAATGCTCCAACACTGTAAAAATTTGCAAGCATGTTACTGAAATGTTTCAGTGGAATCAGCTGTCTGTAATGGAGAGTAAGGTTCTCGATAGTTATTATCTATATAAATAAAAATGAAAATCTGTCTGTCTGTCTGTCTGTCTGTCTGTCTGTTTGTCACACCATCACGGGAGAACGGCTGAACCGAATTTGATGAAATTTTGTGGGTAGCCCAGAAATAACCCCACTTAAAATTATATCTGTGTTTTGAGTTTCTACGACCAGTGGTTCTCGAGATATTAGTAAAAAACGAAATTTTCGTTTGTCTCATCATCACGGAAAAACGGCTGAACCGAATTTAATGAAATTTGGTGAATAGCCTTGAAATATCCCCCCATAACTTTTGTCCAAGTTTCGAGTTTCTAAGACCTGGGGTTGTCGAGATATTAATGAAAAACGGAACTTTTTCCTAGGAGTTCTACTCCCTAACTCCGTGGTTTATCCAAACGAAAAGCTTGAAAATCGTTTGAAAGTGAATTAAAATTTAATCTCTGAGTTTGATGGGAGATTTTTTGCGTTAATTAGTCACCTTCTGGAAACATGAATTGTTTGAAACATGATTTAAAGGGGAAATCTATCTCCATGGTTCATGGTTTATTTAAAACAAGCTTTTACGGAACAATGAGAAGTATAGAGAAATCAAAATCGTTATTTAATTTCGCAGTTTATGTTATAAGACATGACATATTTAACATGTTATAAGATTCTATCTTATATCATGTTACTCAGAAACGCAATTAAATTAAATCTGTCTGTTAATTTTAATAATTATTTTTTGGATTTGAATAATAAATAAATGGATATAAAAATATATTTTAGAAAAGAACGATTTGATTTTTCTTATAGCATTTTTGACTGGATAATATCAATTACGGTCTTCAGGTTTAAAAATTATTATTATTTATATTTTCGGGGATTATTGATTCAAGGATTATTGATATTTTCAAGTTATTATGCAATTATTTTATTATGACAAAAATTGTTTAAACTCATATATTGTATGTTGTACGAATCTTCTACAAATACACGTGTATATCTTTTAATCTACGAGAATATAAGTAGTACAGGTATATTGACATATGTTTTGATATATATTGGCATATATTGGAATCAATTACGACTTTCTGGTATAAAGAGTACGGATATTATTGATGTTTTCAATTTATTACGTCATCTCTTTTATTTTGGCAAATATTTTTGAGACGCATATTGTAATACGGGTAATCTTCTACTAACACATTGGCATATTTTCTGATCTGCGACAATATAATTAGTACGGGGTTGCATATATTCATTCAATTCCTATTTTTTCTTCTGTAAATTTGCTTACAAAAGGGGGCAGGATGTTTTATTCTTCAGATCTGATCGTGAAGATAATTTTGCATAGTGAGAACATATATTCTTAAACTTCTCTTTAGGAGCAATAAATTTAATATTTTAACAGAATTTGCACATGATTGCGAACTTTAAGTTTCTTTAAATTATACACTCCGTACGAATAACGGGTGTGCTGTTAGTGGTTAATAAATTTTAACATTTTAGGAGGATATATCATGTTGCTCGGCATCGCAATTAAATTAAATGTGTTTGTTAATGTTTTTATTATTTTTTTTCGTTTTAAATAATAAATAAATGGATATAAAATTATATCTTATGAATGGACGGTTTGATTTTTCTTTTAATTATATTAATTGCTGACTGCGTACATCAATTTCATTTATTTTGGCAAAGAGTTTTCAAGCTTATATCGTATTTAGCTACTAAACTCATATATTGTGTTTAGCCAATAAATTCATATAGCCGATTGTTGAAACAGAAAAAGAGTAGAGCGGGTATATCTTCTAATACAATTGTAGTGTTTTCATTTAGTATATTGAAACGGGATAAGAATGTTTCATTCAGATCTGCAAATTCAAAGCTACGAATTTGGAGGGATATCGCTAATTTGACAACTTTTCTTAAACTTTGCCAAATTGACGGAAATGTCGCCAAATTGATATAAACGACACACAAACAGCTGCCATAAACCTTCGGGTTGGTCGTGTGGCTTGGGTCTTCTACATATCAATGAATTTTTTTTTTGTTTTGTTAGAAGAGAGTACTGAAATGATGTTTGGTTAGCATTTCTCTGTCAGACCAACCATCCTACTTAGTAATACATTTAGCGAAATTTTAAAATGTCACCAAATTGATAAAAATGTTTTTGAATCTATAAAAATATCTTGAAATTGATAAAATTGCGCTACATAAATGATATTAATTGTTTTTTGTTAGGGGATAGTATTGTGATGATATTTCGTCAATTTGTCGCAAAGTGGAACTGTCAGTTTTACAGTCCCACTTGGCGATAAACTTGGCAATTTTTTAAAATGTCGCTAATTTGACGAAACTGTCGCCAAATGTTCCATAGAAATATAACTATTTAGACGATATTTTTTCTACCAATTTATTTGAAGCAAATGATATCATGTCGCTTAGCAACGGATTTAAATCCAATGTGTTTATGCGGCAGACGATTTTTATTAAATCCTTTCCGATTTGAATAATGAAGATATGTATATAAAATAAATTTCATTGCCATTTCATTTTGGACTGGATAATATCAATTATACTCTTCAGGTTTAAACATTATTATTATTGATATTTTCCGGAATTATTGATTCAGGGATTTTTGATATTTTTAAGTAATTACGCCATTGTTTTATTGCGGCAAAAATTGCTGACACACGCATATTGTACGTTGTACGAGTAATCTTCTAGGAATGCACGGGTATATCTTCTAACCTACGAGAATATAAGTAGTACAGGTATATTGGCATATATTTTGACATATATTGGCATATATATTGGAATCAAGTACAGTCTTCTGGTATGAAGATTAAGGAGATTAATTATATATTCAATTTATTACGTCGTCTGTTGTGTTTTACCAAAAAACATTTGTGACTCATATTGCAAAACGGGTGATCTTCTACTAATAATCGGACATTATAAGTAGTACGTGTATATCTTCCCATATAATTTTAGCACTTTAATTTTGACATATATTGGAATAAATGACTGTCTTCAGATTTAAAGATTACGGGTTTATTGGTATTTTCAATTTATACATGTAATCTACTAATACAGGTTATATTTTCTAATATTCGCGTATATAATTAGTACGGGTCCCATACAATTTTAACGCTTTTATTTTGCATATATTGATTCAATTCCATATTTTTTTTATATTTGCTTACATAAGGGGTCCAAGATGTTTTATTCTTCAGATATGTCCATGAAGATAATTTTATATAGCGAGAACAGAGATTCTTAAACTTCTTTTTAGGAGCATTATATTAAATATTTTAACAGAATATTTTGATTAAACATGTCATTTAGTATACTATAAGAATTTGGGCATGATTATGAATTTCAAGTTTCTTTATATACTCCGTACGAAGAACGGGTATGCTGCTAGTAATCTATATAAATAAAATTGAAAATCTGTCTGTCTGTCTGTCTGTCTGTCTGTTTGTCCCATCATCACGGGAGAACGGCTGAACCGAATTTGATGAAATTTTGTAGGTAGCCCAGAAATAGCCCCACTTAAAATTTAGTCCATGTTTGGAGTTTCCACAACCAGTGGTTCTCGAGATATTAGTGAAAAACGAATATTTCTTTTTGTCTCATCATCACGAGAGAACGGCTGAATCGAATTTAATGAAATTTTGTGAGTAGCCTTAAAATAGCCCCCCATAAATTTTGCCCAAGTTTCGAGTTTCTAATACTAGGGGTTGTCGAGATATTGATGAAAAACGGAACTTTATCCTAGGAGATCTACTCTCAAACTCCGTGGTTTATCCAAACGGAAAGGAAGAAAATCGTTTGTTTAAAACGTCAACGTGAATTAAAACTTCATTCCTGAGCTTAGTGCAGGATTTTTGCATTAATTAGTCACTATCTGAAAGCATGAATTGTTTGAAACATGAATTTTAATGGAAAATCTAACTCCATGGTCAAGCATTTACTAAACACTGGAGAGTATAAAGAAATCAAAATGGTTATTATTTTTGCATTTTATGGGGAAGAGATCAAAATGGTTATTTAATTTCGCAGTTTATGAGGAAGATTCTTTCTTATATTATGTTGCTCAGCAACGCAATTAAATTAAATGTGTTTGTTAATATTTGTTATTATTTTTTCTATTTGAATAATAAATAAATAGATGTAAAAATATATTTTGTAAATGAACGGTTTGATTTTTCTTTTAATTCTATTAATTACGGACTGTGTACATCACTTTCATTTATTTTGGCAAAGAGTTTTCAAGCTTATATATTGTGTTTAGCTAATACACTCATATATTGTGTTTAGCCAATAAATTTATTTAGCCGATTGTTGAAACAGAAAAAGAGTGGAACGGGTATATTTTCTAATGCAATTTTAGTGTTTTCATTTAGTATATGCAAACGGGATCGGATGTTTTATTCTTCAGATCTGCAAATTCAGAGCTATGAATTTCGAGGAATATCGCTAACTTGGAAACTTTTCTTAAACGTTGCCAAATTGACGGAAATGTCGATAAATTGATAAAAACGACGCAAATCAATTCAATTAAATTTGTTCTGAGAAGAGAGTGCCCAAAATGATGTTTAGGAAGCATTTGTCGGCCAGTCCATCCATCCTACTTAGTAACACATTCAGCCAATTTTTAAAATGTCACCAAATTGATAAAATGTTTGCAAATCCATAAAAATATAATAAAATTGATAAAATTGCGCTTAATAAATGCAATTAATTATGTTTTGTTAGGGCATAGTATTGTGATGATTATTCGTCAATGTGTCGCAAAATGGGACTGTCAGTTCTACAGTCCCACTTGGTGAAAAATTTGGCGATGTTTCAAATTGTCGCTAAATTGACGAAAATGTCGCCAAACCTTCCATGGAGATAGAATTATTCAAACGATAAGATTCCCATCAATTCATTTGAAACAAATGATGCCATGTAGTTCAGAAACGGATGGTAATCCAATGTATTTATGCGGCATACGATTTTTATTAAATCTTTTCCGATTTGAATAACAAAGATATATATAAATTAAATTTCATTGACATTGCATTGTTGACTGGATAATATCAATTACGGTCTTCAGGTTGAAACATTATTATTATTGGTATTTTCGTGGACTTTTGATTCAGGGATTATTGATATTTTCATATTAATTCTATGTCATTGTTTTATTATGACAAAAATTGTTGAAACTCACATATTGCACGTTGTGCGAGTAATCTTCTATAAATGCACGGGTTATCTTCTAATCTACGAGAATATAAGTAGTACAGGTATATAGGCATATATTTTGATATATATTGGCATATATTGGAATCAATTACGACATTCTGGTATAAAGATTATGGGGATAATTGAAATTTGCAATTTATTATGTCATCTGCTTTATTTCGGCAAATATTTTTTAGACTCATATTGTGATAAGGGTAATCTTCTACTAACATACAGGCATATTTTCTAATCTGCGACAATATAAGTAGTACGGGGATATATATATATATGTATATATATATATATATATATATATATATATATATATATTCCCATATAATTTTAGTGCTCTCATTCTGGCATATATTGGAATCAATTACGGGTTTATTGATATTTTAAATTTATACATGTAATCTACTAATACAGGTTATATCTTCTAATATTCGAGTATATAAATACTACGGGTCCCATACAATTTTAGCACTGTTATTTTGAATATATTGATTCAATTTCATATTTTTTGTATATTTGCTTTCGAAAGGGGCCAGGATGTTTTATTCTTCAGATCTGCCCGTGAAGATAATTTTGCATGATGAGAACAGATATTAATAAACTTCTCTTTAGGAGCAATAAATTTAATATTTTAACATAATTTGCATATGATTCTGAATTATAAGTGTCTTTATATTATATACTCCGTACGAAGAACGGGTATGCTGCTAGTCTATATTAATAAAATTGAAAATCTGTCTGTCTGTCTGTCTGTCTGTTTGTCCCGTCATCACGGGAGAACGGCTGAACCGAATTTGATGAAATTTTGTGAGTAGCCTGAAAATAATCCCACTTAAAATTTAATACATGTTTAGAGTTTCTACGATCAGTGGTTCTCGAGATATTAGCAAAAAACCAAATTTTCGCTTGTCTCATCATCACGGGAGAACGGCTTAACAGAATTTGATGAAATTTTGCGGATAGCCTTGAAAGAGCCCTCTATAAATTTAGCCCAAGTTTCAAGTATCTAAGACCAGGGGTTCTCGAGATATTAATGAAAAACGAAGCTTTTTCCTAGGAGTTCTACTCTCTAACTCCGTGGTTTATCCAAACGAAAAGCTTGAAAATCGTTTGAAAGTGAATTAAAATTTTATCTCTGAGTTTGATGGGAGATTTTTTGCGCAAATTAGTCACTTTCTGAAAATATGAATTGTTTGAAACTTGATTTTAATGGGAAAACTATCTCCATGGTATATTTTGCATAAGCGTTTACTGAACAATGAAAAGTATAAAGAAATGGTTATTTAATTTCGCAGTTTATGAGGAAGATTCTATCTTATATCATGTTGCTCAGAAACGCAATTAAATTAAATCTGTCTGTTAATTTTAATTATTATTTTTTCGATTTGAATAATAAATAAATGGATATAAAAATATATTTTAGAAAAGAACGATTGGATTTTTCTTATAGCGTTTTTGACTGGATAATATCAATTAACGGTCTTAAGGTTTAAACGTTATTATTATTGATATTTTTGGGGATTATAGATTCAGGGATTATTGATATTTTCAAGTTATTTTGCAACTGTTTATTTACGACAAAAATTGTTTAAACTCATATATTGTACGTTGTACGCATACGTTTTGATATATATTGACATATAGTGGAAACAATTACGACCTTCTGGTATAAAGAGTACGGAGATTATTGAAATTTTCAATTTATTACGTCATCTCTTTTATTTTGGCAAATATTTTTGAGACTCATATTGTAATATGTGGAATCTTCTACTAACACACTAGCATCTTTTCTAATCTGCAACAATATAAGTTGTACGGGGTTGCATATATTGATTCAATTCCTTTTTAACACTTTACGACAAAGTTGAAAAGTGTTTATGACTTTGTTCATTCTGTCTGTCTGTCTGTCTGTCTGTCTGTCCGTTAGCACGATAACTGCCGTAAAAATGACTTAATCAAAATGAAATTTTAGTATGTTGTTCAGACGGTCTATAGGACCTATGGGAATATAAATAAATAATATCACAAAATTAGTTTTGGATTGAACCCGGGTTGAAAAAATGAAATAAATTGAACCCAATGGGACCAAATTTTTCAAACATTTTTAAGCGGATTTAAATTTCACTAATTGCTTCGAAAATTTCAGGTAATAATCAAATTGTTCCATAAAATATATAAAAAAAATTCAGCGAAATATATTCAGTAGTTTTTTAAATAAAAATTAAAATAATAATTACACCTCTTACATGAAGCGATCACGTGACCATGATATGAAACGATCACGTGACCAACTTCAAAATATAATACGGCATCCATCTTGTCTCAAAATCGTCATTTTTAAAGTTATTTTTAATTCATATTGAGTGTTGTATTCGTCGTAAAACCTCTTTATTTTCGCTTAAATTCTGTGCATCTACATACTGAAACAACGCAATGACAATATATTTGAGTTTATATGAGCAACCAACTTTGATTATTTCTCTAACGAAGCCTATTTTTCACTTATGTGAAATGTAAACAGCAAAATATGTAGGATGAGTTGTATAGGAATTGCTGTATTTTTTTAATGCAAAAGAATTTAGCTCATGGAGTCTGCATAGCTGATATGAAAGAAATATTCATTGACTTTACCGTGAGTAGGACGATTTTTTGCGATGAAGTTTTAAGCATAGAGTTAAATTACTTATAGCTCCATGGTCTTAATTTTTAAATAAAATAAATTATTATAGTATTGTGATGAATGACATGAATGGGAAATTATTTATGAATGAAATGCTGCTTTTTTAGAGAGAGCCAGGCGTGTTATTTTTTCTATGACGTCATTTGAATGAATTTCAGTTGTTCTCGATGAAGTTTTTAAATATAATAAATTATCATGGTATTATGATAATTCTAAAATTGTTACCGAGTAATATATCACATTTTAGAGATGTTTAAACCAGGCAATTTATATTTCAATGCCGTCATTTGAATGAAGTTCATTTTTTTGGATGAATGTTTAGGTTTTCAACTATAATAAATCAATGTATTATTGTGAGAAGTTTTAAAATATTCCCGAGGAATGTATTACATTTTAGAATTGTTTAAATAAAATTGTATTGAAGTTGGAAAGTGTTTCTTAATCAATGCTTTAAGCATGATTGATCTTTCTTGTTTTTTATAAATTTGCTTACAAAAGAAGTCAGGATGTTTTATTCATCAGATCTGCCCGTGAAGATAATTTTACATAGTGAGAACAGATATTCTTAAACTTCTCTTTAGGAGCAATAAATTTAATATTTTAACAGAATTTGCACATGATTGCGAATTATAAGTTTTTTTATATTATATACTCCGTACGAAGAACGGGTATGCTGCTAGTACAGTTATATAAGCGAAAATAAATTGAGAATAAAATTATAGATTCATTTTACCTTTGAATAAGAGGTTCTTAGGTTGTTGTAATAACTATCATACTAAACCGCAATTATGCAAATTCGTCTTTTGATGTGAAGCTACGTGTTATGGTGTTAAGTATCACATAATTTTATGATTTGTTATTGTTTTATATAAGTATTTTTTATTATAAATTATCACATTTTGTGAGCGATTTCAACTCGCAGTGCCTCCGGAACTATTGATAGACAGTAACATAAGTAGATCCCATTTATAACAATACAAGTTTTCACCCTTTAATACAGTAGCAGAATCACGTTGATTAGGTTGCATCTATACAACACTGTTTATACAAAGTTTTTATTAAAACTGGGTAAAAATAAATGCCCGTTTTCCTAAATAAAGATTAACTTACAATTAATATAACTTTTTCAAATTAATCATTTTCTTAAACTAATATACGACCCCTAAAATCATCGTGATGTTGAATATTTAAACATTTCCAAAGAACTAGAAGGCGGAAACACCTGGCATTTTACATAAACATATAAAAAGTCTTTGTGAATCGATTTTTATCAAAACATGTCCAGGTTTGTATTAATATTTTTTCGATAATTGATTTCATAATTGATATTTCATACAAACAATTATTTCCACAAAAATAAAAATCACGTAAATGTGTTTGGGTTGTTTAGTAGTAACGTCATACAAATAATCAGCCTGAGTGGATAATTAATACAGAAGATATGAATGGAAGTCTTGGAAATTAATTTAACATTAGGAACTCAAAACTTTACATACTCACAACTCAGAAACGCTTCATCCAAATGACTTCAAATTTGGTATGACAGGTTGAATTTTGCTCTAGATTCGAACTATGTTGTCAAACTTGGGTGTTGCTATTAAAAATTTCAAAGTTTGTGCGCGTTTAGATATGAAGATGGCCCCCCCTTATGCAAATTTTACGCACATTAATTCGTAGAGGATGTTATTCCTAATCAAATGGTACCTTACAATTTTCTCTACGATGAACGATGCTCGATTAACAGAGGATGGGGAGTTTTTTTCTCGCAGCTGTACACCCATAATGGATATCATTTGACGCTCGCAATGGTTATTTTTGAAAATAGCAAATTCATTTAGATAAAATAATTATAATCCTGAGGATGTGATATCGGAATAGTTGACGGATGTCAACTGAAAAGATTTACACTTTCTCTACTACATGGAAGAGAAATCCTTGAAACATCTATTTCTCGGGATCAGTTTCATAGCTTAGATTATAACGGATATATATAATATATCCGTTATTATCTAATACTAGCAGCATACCCGTTCTTCGTACGGAGTATAAAATATAAAGAAACTTGTAATTCAGATTCATATGCAAATTATGTTAAAATATTAAATTTATTGCTCCTAAAGAGAAGTTTATGAATATCTGTTCTCACTATGCAAAATTATCTTCACGGGCAGATCTGCAGAATAAAACATCCTGGCCCCTTTCGAAAGCAAATTTACAAAAAAAAAAAGGAAATGAATCAATATATGCAAAATGAAAGCATTAAAATTGTATAGGACCCGTACAACTTATACACGCGAATATTAGATGATATAACCTGTATTAGTAGATTACATATATAAATTGAAAATATCAATAAACCCGTAATTGATTCCAATATATGCCAGAATGAAAGCACTAAAATTATATGGGAATATATATATATATATATATATATATATATATATATATATATATATATATATATATATATATATATATATATATATATATATATATATATATATATATATATATATATATATATATATATATATATATATATATACCCATACTACTTATATTGTCGCAGATTAGAAAATATGCCTGTATGTTAGAAGAAGATTACACTTATTACAATATGAGTCTAAAAAATCTTTGAAGAAATAAAACAGATGACATTATAAATTGAAAATTTCAATTATCTCCGTAATCTTTATACCAGTAGGTCGTAATTGATCCCAATATATGGCAATATATATCAAAATATATGCCTATATACCTGTACTACTTATATTCTCGTAGATTAGAAGATAACAAGTGCATTTATAGAAGATTACTCGCACAACGTACAATATGTGAGTTTCAACAATTTTTGTCATAATAAAACAATGGTATAATAATTTGAAAATATCAATAATCCCTGAATCAATAATCCCTGAAAATATCAATAATAATAATGTGTAACCTGAAGACCGTAATCGATATTTTCCAGTCAAAAATGCAATGCCAATGAAATTTATTTTATATACATATCTTTATTATTCAAATCGGAAAAGATTTAATTAAAATCGTATGCCACATAACACATTGGATTTACATCCATTGCTAAACGACATGATATCAGTAGCTTCAAATAAATTGATGGAAATCATGTCGTCTGAATAATGCTATCTCCATGAAAGGTTTGGCGATATTTTCTTCAATTTAGCGATAACTTAAAAAATCGCCAAATTTATCGCCAAGTGTGACTGTATAACTGATAGTCCCATTTTGCGACAAATTGACGAAACATCATCATAATATTATCCCCTAACAAAACACAATTAATTTCATTTATTAAGCGCAATTTTATCAATTTCATGACATTTTTATAGATTCACAAATATTTTTATCAACTTGGTGATATTTTAAAAATTCGATAAATGTGTTACTAAGTAGGATGGATAGACTGACCCACAAATGCTACCGAAACATCATTTCAGTACTGTCTTCTAAAAAAACGAATTTAATTTCATTGATTTGCGTCGTTTTTAGCAATTTGGCGATATTTCCGTCAATTTGGCAAAGTTTAAGAAAAGTTGCCAAGTTAGCGATATTCCGCCAAATTCGTAGCTCTGAAATTGCAAATCTGAAGGATGAAACATCCTGATCCCGTTTGTACATACTAAATGCAAACACTAAAATTGTATTAGAAGATATACCCTTTCTACACTTTTTCTGTTTCAACAATCGGATAAATGAGTTTATTGGTAAACACAATATGAGTTTATTAGCTAAACACAATATAAAAGCTTAAAAACTCTTTGTCAAATGAAAGTGATGTACGCAGTCCGTAATTAATATAATTAAAAGAAAAATCAAACCGTTCATTTACAAAATATATTTATACATCTATTTATTTATTATTCAAATAGAAAAAATAATAACAAATATTAAGAAACACATTTAATTTAATTGCGTTGCTGAGCAACATAATATAATAAGGAATCTTCCTCATAAACTGCTAAATTAAATTACCATTTTGATCTGTTCCCCATAAAATGCAAAAATAATAACCATTTTGATTTCTTTATACTTTCCATTGTTTAGTAAATGCTTGACCATGGAGTAAGATTTTCCATTAAAATTCATGTTTCAAACAATTCATGCTTTCAGATAGTGACTAATTAATACAAAAATCCTGCACTAAGCTCAGAAATGAAGTTTTAATTCACGTTGACGTTTTAAACAAACGATTTTCATCCTTTTCGTTTGGATAAACCACGGAGTTAGAGAGTAGATCTCCTAGGATAAAGTTCCGTTTTTCATTAATATCTCGACAACCCCTGGTACTAGAAACTCGAAACTTGGGAAAATTTATGGGGGGCTATTTTAAGGCTACTCACAAAATTTCATTAAATTCGATTCAGCCGTTCTCTCGTGATGATGCGACAAACGAAGTATTCGTTTTTCACTAATATCTCGAGAACCACTGGTTATGGAAACTCCAAACATGGACTAAATTTTAAGTG
Organism: Amaurobius ferox; assembly: GCA_951213105.1. NCBI lineage: Eukaryota > Metazoa > Arthropoda > Arachnida > Araneae > Amaurobiidae > Amaurobius > Amaurobius ferox. The sequence goes on along the minus strand of OX578133.1, from coordinate 107,071,747 downwards.
GGGCTATTTCTAGGCTACCCACAAAATTTCATTAAATTCGGTTCAGCTGTTCTTCCGTGATGATGGGACAAACAGACAGACAGACAGACAGACAGATATTCAATTTTATTTATATAGATGAAGGTATATGGAGGGGTAGACTTCACGAAGGATTGACACTTCCGTTTCTGTCTGACTTGACTTCACGGAAGGAGTTGCAGAATCCACTTGAAAGATGAGAACTTGCAATATCGTCCCAATAGCTCAAAGGTAGAGCGTCAGCTGGCCAGAAAGGAGATCCTGGGTTGGGGCGGAAAGATTCAGACCCTCCGCATTCCTGAACGCAAATAAACTGTTTTGGGAAGAGATCTGCCTTTCCGTCTCACTATATAGGTTGAAAAAGATAACAATACTTTCAATCAGTAAAAATTATACTTATTAATACATGAAATTGAAATTAAAATCACGAATAAAAAATTGAAAAAAATTCAGCATCCGTATTTTGGGCCACGGAGAAATTCAGATATTCAGAAATTATATACTAGAAAAAGACATTCCAGAAACCTCATATTTGCAGCATTCATATTCAATAGGTCCCCTGAATTGCAATCTATATAAATAAAATTGAAAATCTGTCTGTCTATTTGTCTTTCTATCTGTTTGTCCCATCATCACGGGAGAACGGCTGAACCGAATGTGATGAAATTGTGTTAATAGCCTTGAAATAGCTCCCCATAAATTTTTACCCAAGTTTCGAGTATCCAAGGCCAGAGGTTGTCGAGATATTAATGAAAAACGAAGCGTTTTCCTAGGAGTTCTACTCTCTAACTCCGTGGTTTATCCAAACGAAAAGTTTGAAAATCGTTTGAAAGTGAATTAAAATTTTATCTCTGAGTTTGATGGCAGATTTTTTGCGCTAATCAGTCTCTTTCTAAAAACATGAATTGTTTGAAACGTGATTTAAATGGGAAATCTATCTCCATGCTTTATTTTTCACAAGCTTTTACTGAACAATGAAAAGTATAAAGAAATGAAAATGGTTATTTAATTTCGCAGTTTATGAGGAAGATTCTATCTTATATCATGTTGCTCAGAAACGCAATTAAATTTAATGTGTCTGTTAATTTTAATTATTATCTTTTCGATTTGTATAATAAATAAATGGATATAAAAACATATTTTGGAAAAGAACAATTTGATTTTTCTTACAGCATTTTTGACTGGATAATATCAATTACGGTCTTAAGGTTTAAACGTTATTATTATTGATATTTTCCGGGATTATTGATTCAGGGATTATTGATATTTTCAAGTTATTATGCAATTGTTTTATTATGACACAAATTGTTTAAACTCATGTATTGTACGTTGTACCAGTAATCTTCTACAAATACACGGGTATTTCTTCTAATCTACGAGAATATAAGTAGTACAGGTATATTGGCATATGTTTTGATATATATTGGCATATATTGGAATCAATTACGACCTTCTGGTATAAAGAGTACGGGGATTATTGATATTTTCAATTTATTACGTCATCTCTTTTATTTTGGCAAAGATTTTTGAGACTCATATTGCAATGCGGGTAATCTTCTACTAACACACTGGCATATTTTCTGATCTGCGACAATATAAGTAGTACGGGGTTGCATGTATTAATTCAATTCTTTTTTTTTTGTAAATTTGCTTACAGAAGGGGCCAGGATATTCTATTCTTCAGATCTGCCCGTGAAGATAATTTTGCTTAGTGAGAACAGATATTCTTAAACTTCTCTTTAAGAGCAATAAATTTAATATTTTAACAGAATTTGCACATGATTGCGAATTATTAGTTTCTTTATATTATATACTCCGTACGAGGAACGGGTATGCTGCTAGTATATGTATAAAAATACAAAAATAACACTTCGGCAGACGATAATTAGCTGAATATTTTAGAATGAAGATGGAGTTTTCATGAACGCCTGTAATTGTGGTTTTTCTTATCATTTTGCCAATTTTATTTCTTATCAGCAATTCTGTTTTAGCAACAAAGTAGCTGAAAAAATGAGCAAAGGTTGCAGAATGTTTTACAATGTAGGTACCTCCGTACCCTGTTTCGGGAAGGAATTTAAATTTAATACCATCCAAACTTATGTTAAAAATATACTACTAAATTTTACAACATCCCTATTATCCTTAATCAGCTTATGTTTACCCTTCCGGACTACGATCACAGGGCTTCCAGAAACAGAGAAATATCTAGGTTAGTCCAAAATGTAACTTAACACTTTTTCAATTTTTTTTAAATTACTATTCTCAACTTTTATTAGTTTTCTTCAATAATAATTCTAAGATAATTTCTCAAATCCTTCCTTTAAACTCCTATACTGAGAGTATAACACTCAACTATTCTCAATTGCAATTTTAAATTTCATTACTCTAGTACACTTCTCTGTAAAATTTTAATTTTAACGTTTAATCTTAAGATTTGGGTTTGAAATCCTTTTAAAATGTATCGTAAAGGTATTTTTTAAAGTTGTTTCAAATAAACATTGATTAACACTTTGTGTGTTTTAAAGCTAACTGAACTTTTGAAACGTTTGCAAGTGTTCTCAATAAGCATGTTTTAAATTCTGAATTAAGCTATTCTTAATTGAGGTATTCAAGCTTTGATCTTAGGTTTGAAGTTGAATAAATCATTCATTGAAAATGTGTAGTTTTCAGGTGAATTTTGGATGTTTGGGGTCGGGTGAACTGCTAATTACTTGAAATGACGTTTTAATGCTTTTAAATAAATTTGGCTGACTGACTTGTAATGTTGAATTTTGCAAAACTTGATGAATTTTGACTTAGGTCATTTGTTATAATATGTAATTTTCTGAATCAATTTAGTTAGTATAATATGTTTTAAATCTCAATGAATTATTATAGATTACTATAGAGATGTAATAGGGTATTCTGACTATTCTGAATAGCATAATTTGAATAAAAGGTTGTATTTAATTTTGTATTGATTGTAATATATGTAATGTTTTAAGAAGAATTTAGGATCTCATCTGATTGAACATGATTCTGAGTACGCATCTTGTTAAAGCCGTTACTAAATAAACTTGAAACTTTTAGCACATGGATTCAAAGATTGAAGTTGTATTTCATTTAAGCTGATTCTTTATGTCATTTTGCTATGCCTTTGGAATTTTAACACATTGAGGGTTTTAAAAGTAAAGTGTCATTTTGAATAATGTAATTTATCTCTGGGTTATAGGGGTGCTGTTAGCTCGATTCGTACTTTTGATTTGAATCATGCTAAGAGATTTATTGAACGGAGCTAAGGGTATGGCGTCGGGTATAACGGAAGGTCAGAAATGATGGCAGGAGAAGCGCAATCGGTACCGACGCCGCTAGAACTGTAATTAAATTCTTATGAAAGGAAGGGGGAAATGTTTTGAAGTTATTAAAGCGGTAGACGAACGTTTGGCTTTACGGAATGAGAATAAGTCCAGTTTTGTAGTCAGGGCTCTGCGATGAATTGCGTGTCAGTGGTTAAAATATCGAGAATTAAAAAAAATTCTTGGGAACAGTTAAAATATATCTTACTTGCACACCATGGCCTGGTACGATCTTAATCTGATGCAAAGATAGTTTTGTTTGCTCAATGTATGATTTGAGTAGTAATTTTAGGAGTTCGTATGGAAATACTGAAATTTATATCTGTTATGGACTCCGGCGCGCAAGGTGCGGCGATTGTAAATTGTTTAGTGGAAGCAATTGTCGGAACCTTTCCCATTTTTGTTATTTGCCTTTCAAGATTTTGAAACTTTGATTTTGAAATTTTTTAAGTCTATGCCCATGCAAATGTGTAATCTGGTAGCTGGAGTCTGTCCTCATGCATTTAGAAAATTTGAATCGGTAGAGCGGCCCTACGCAGGGGTAGTACCTATGATGAGCCAGAAAGAAGTTGCAACTAGAGATTCCTCTGGAATGTGGCAAAGTATTAGATGTGCCCAACTAGAAACGGGAACGTAGGATGCCTTTAAACTCGTAAGTGGATCGGCAAACCCGAGTGGTTAAATGGCCATGGAGGGTTGAGAAAGTGACTTGTTGAAAAAAAATGTTGTTATTTGTATATTGAAATCATGTTAAATTGTTTTATAAGTCATGATTAAGTAATTGTATAAAAATTGCATGTCTATTGTATATTCTTGATTAATCGTATATAAGCTAAAGTAAAATCTGTGTGGTAATGGCAATGAGAAAATGTTCATTCGGATTTCCATACATTGTGCTAGTTATTTACTAATTATTTAATTTTATTCTGCACTAGCAGCATACCCGTTCTTCGTACGGAATATATAATATAAAGAAACTTATAATTCGCAATCATGTGCAAATTCCGTTAAAATATTAAATTTATTGCTTCTAAAGAGAAGTTTAAGAATATCTGTTCTCACTATGCAAAATTATATTCACGGGCAGATCTGAAGAATAAAACATCCTGGCCCCTTTTGTAAGCAAATTTACAAAAAAAAAGGAATTGAATCAATATATGTAACCTCGTACTACTTATATTGTCGCAGATTAGAAAATATGCCAGTGTGTTGGTAGAAGATTACCCGTATTACAATATGAGTCTCAAAAATATTTGCCAAAATAAAAGAGATGACGTAATAAATTGAAAATATCACTAATCCCCGTAATCTTTATACCAGAAGGCCGTAATTGATTCCAATATATGCCAATATATATCAAAATATATGCCAATATACCTGTACTACTTATATTTTCGTAGATTAGAAGATATATTCGTGCATTTGTAGATTACTCGTACAACGTACTATATATGAGTTTCATCAATTTTCGTCATAAATAAACAATGGCATAATAACTTGACAATATGAATAATCCCTGAATCAACAGTCCCTGAAAATATCAATGATAATAATGTTTAAACCTGAAGACCGTAATTGATATTATCCAGTCAAAAATGCAATGTCAATGAAATTTATCTTATACACATATCTTTATTATTCAAATCGGTAAAGATTTAATAAAAATCGTATAGCACATAACGCATTGGATCCGTTGCTAAGCGACGTGATATCAGTTGCTTAAAATAAATTGATGGAAATCATATCGTCTGAATAATGCTATCTCCATGGAAGGTTTGGCGACATTTTTGTCAATTTAGCGATAACTTAAAAAATCGCCAAATTTATCGCCAAGTGGGGCTGTGGAACTGATAATCCCATTTTGCGACAAATTGACGGAACATCATCACAATACTATCCCCTAACAAAACAAAATTAATTTCATTTATTAAGCGCAATTTTATCAATTCCATGATATTTTTATGGATTTACAAATATTTTTATCAATTTGGTGATATTAAAAAAATTCGTTAAAGGTGTTACTAAGTAGGATGGATGAACTGACCGACAAATGCTACCGAAACACCATTTCAATACTCTATTCTAAAAAAACAAATCATTGATTTGCATCATTTTTATAAATTTGGAAACATTTCCGCTAATTTGGTAAAGTTTAAGAAAAGTTACCAAGTTATTTAGAGATATTCCGCTAAACTCGAAGCACTAAATTTGCAGATCTGAAGAATAAAATGTCCTAATCCCGTTTGTATATTCTAAATGAAAACACTAAAATTGTATTATAAGATAAAGCCGTTCTACTCTTTTTCTGCTTCAACAATCGGCTAAATGAATTTATTGGGTAAACACAATATATGAGTTTATTAGCTAAACACAATATATGAGTTTATTAGCTAAACACAATATATGAGCTGGAAACCTCTATGCTAAAATAAATGAAAGTGATGTACGCAGTCCGCAATTTATATAATTAAAAGAACAACCAAACCTTTCATTTAAAAAATATATTTTTTCATCCATTTATTTATTATTCAAATAGAAAAAATAATAATAAATATTAACAACACATTTAATTTCATTCCGTTGCCGAGCAACATGATATAAGATAGAATCTTCCTCATAAAATGCGAAATTAAATAGCCATTTTGATTTCTTTATACTTTTCATCGTTGAGTAATAGCTTGTGAAAGATAACCATGGAGGTAGATTTTTCCATTTAAATTCATGTTTCAAACAATTCGCGTTTTCCGATAGTGACTATTTAATGCAAAAATCCTGCACCAAACTCAGAAATAAAGTTTTATTTCCTTTCGACGTTTTAAACAAACGATTTTGATCCTTTCCGTTTGAATAAACCACGGAGTTGGAGAGTATAACTCATAGGAAAAAGTTCCGTTTTTCATTAATATCTCGACAACCCCTGGCCTTAGAAACTCGAAACTTGGACAAAATTTATGGGGGGCTATTTCAAGGCTATCCACAAAATTTCATTAAATTCGGTTCAGCCGTTTTTCTGTGATGATGAGACAAACGAAAATTTCGTTTTTTACTAATATCTCGAGAACCACTGGTTGTAGAAACTCCAAACATGGACTAAATTTTAAGTGGGGCTATTTCTAGGCTAAACACCAAATTTCATCAAATTCGGTTCAGCCGTTCTCCCGTGATGATGGGACAAACAGACAGACAGACAGACAGACAGATTTTCAATTTTATTTATATAGATATACCCGCTCTACTCTTTTTCTGTTTCAACAATCGGCTATATGAATTTATTGGCTAAACACAATATATGAGTTTAGTAGCTAAATACGATATAAGCTTGAAAACTCTTTGCCAAAATAAATGAAATTGATGTACGCAGTCAGCAATTAATATAATTAAAAGAAAAATCAAACCGTCCATTCATAAGATATACTTTTATATCCATTTATCCATTTATTTATTATTTAAATCGAAACAAAATAATAAAAACATTAACAAACACATTTAATTTAATTGCGATGCCGAGCAACATGATATATCCTACTAAAATGTTAAAATTCATTAACCACTAACAGCACACCCGTTATTCGTACGGAGTGTATAATTTAAAGAAACTTAAAGTTCGCAATCATGTGCAAATTCTGTTAAAATATTAAATTTATTGCTCCTAAAGGGAAGTTTAAGAATATATGTTCTCACTATGCAAAATTATCTTCACGATCAGATCTGAAGAATAAAACATCCTGCCCCCTTTTGTAAGCAAATTTACAGAAGAAAAAATAGGAATTGAATGAATATATGCAACCCCGTACTAATTATATTGTCGCAGATCAGAAAATATGCCAATGTGTTAGTAGAAGATTACCCGTATTACAATATGCGTCTCAAAAATATTTGCCAAAATAAAAGAGATGACGTAATAAATTGAAAACATCAATAATATCCGTACTCTTTATACCAGAAGGTCGTAATTGATTCCAATATATGCCAATATATATCAAAACATATGTCAATATACCCGTACTACTTATATTCTCGTAGATTAAAAGATATACACGTGTATTTGTAGAAGATTCGTACAACATACAATATATGAGTTTAAACAATTTTTGTCATAATAAAATAATTGCATAATAACTTGAAAATATCACTAATCCTTGAATCAATAATCCCCGAAAATATAAATAATAATAATTTTTAAACCTGAAGACCGTAATTGATATTATCCAGTCGAAAATGCTATAAGAAAAATCAAATCGTTCTTTTCTAAAATATATTTTTATATCCATTTATTTATTATTCAAATCGAAAAAATAATTATTAAAATTAACAGACAGATTTAATTTAATTGCGTTTCTGAGTAACATGATATAAGATAGAATATTATAACATGTTAAATATGTCATGTCTTATAACATAAACTGCGAAATTAAATAACGATTTTGATTTCTCTATACTTCTCATTGTTCCGTAAAAGCTTGTTTTAAATAAACCATGAACCATGGAGATAGATTTCCCCTTTAAATCATGTTTCCAACAATTCATGTTTTCAGAAAGTGACTAATTAACGCAAAAAATCTCCCATCAAACTCAGAGATTAAATTTTAATTCACTTTCAAACGATTTTCAAGCTTTTCGTTTGGATAAACCACGGAGTTAGGGAGTAGAACTCCTAGGAAAAAGTTCCGTTTTTCATTAATATCTCGACAACCCCAGGTCTTAGAAACTCGAAACTTGGACAAAATTTATGGGGGGATATTTCAAGGCTATTCACCAAATTTCATTAAATTCGGTTCAGCCGTTTTTCCGTGACGATGAGACAAACGAAAATTTCGTTTTTTACTAATATCTCGAGAACCACTGGTCGTAGAAACTCAAAACACGGATATAATTTTAAGTGGGGCTATTTCTGGGCTACCCACAAAATTTCATCAAATTCGGTTCAGCCGTTCTCCCGTGATGATGGGACAAACAGACAGACAGACAGACAGAGAGACAGACAGACAGACAGACAGACAGACAGACAGATTTTCATTTTTATTTATATAGATTTATATAAACTGTTTTATGCATTAAATACAGTGCATGTTGTATATGTGTCTGCAGGCTGAACCACGAATGATAAACAAAAGTAGGCAGAGCTAACTAGAAGATTTCCAGTAGAAAGATAGGATATATGACATTGGTAATAGTTAACAGTATCCTGAAATTGATTTGACCGTGCAGGTAACCCTCCTATAACACGGTAGATAGGTTCCTAGAAAATGTCGTGTTATGTGAAACCGTGTTATATGAGATTCAGAGCCTGTGCAAAAAGAGGGGTCAGGTTCCGAAAACTTATTAAAAACAAATATATTTTTTAAGTCAAGCAACTTCAATTTTATTAAAAATTTAATATATGTATGTGTCAAGCAATACGAAATATAATTATTTTCAATTTATTAACGCTCAATTTAATAATTTTCTTCTTCATCACTGCTCGATACAATTAAACGTAAACTATCTTCACTCTTTGAATCATTTTCATCATTTGCGTCTTCTGCCCTCTTTAAAAAGTCTGCAATTTTGGCTTGTTTGCTATTCCTTAAAAGTTCGTTGTGGATCTATTGGTATGGATACAGATAATTTTGCAGCTCAATTTTGAATTTTCGGCTTCTTTCAGCGGATGGGTCTGCATTCAAGAAAAATAATTCTAGATTTTTTGCTAAACTTAAACCTTCCCGTAATTTCTTTAAAGTTAATTTATTAATTTCACAATCCTCATCACTGCTCTTCATCACTGCCTCAAAATCGACTTGATGTACAACTTCTGAATCCATTTTCAGCAAATCTGCTTCGCCAATTTCTTCTACCATCAATAAATCTTGAACGTCCTAAATAACCATATCCTCAAAACCTTCACCTCTGATCGATTTAGCAAGTTCTAATATGCCACTAATTTTATTTTCTGGTTATTCAAGATTGTTTTTTATTTTAACTGACGATGGCCAAATATTTTTCCAACATTCATTTAAGGTCGATATTTTTAGTTCTTTCAACGATAAGGACATGGTTTCGATACAGTGCTTAATTGAAAATTGTTTCCAAGCCTCCATGACACTAACTGATCTCGATTCAGTTATGTCTAAAATCCATTGTAATGATCTTTTGCTGTAGTAACTTTTAAAGGTATAAATGATACCTTGATTCAATGGCTGGATCAACTAAGTAGTGTTTGGTAGTAGAAACACTATTTGGATGTTAGGATGACTCAAATCTTGTGGGTGACCCGGAACATTGTCTAATAGTAACAGCACCTTGAAGTTCAAATTCTTCTTCTTTAAATAATTTTCTACCTCTGACACAAAAGACTCTCTAAAAACCATTTTCTAAATAAATTCCCAGTTACCCAAGCTTTTGAATTAGCTGTCCAATGTACCGGCAAGGTGTTTTTATTTACGCCTTTACGTGCACGTAGATTTAATGATCTATTAACAAGCAAGGGTTTTGTCATGAAGTCTCATGACGCATTACTACACAAAAGTAGCGTTATACGATCTTTGGATACCTTAAATTCAGGTGCAGCTTTTTCTTGTTTCGATATAAATGATCTATTAAGCATTTTTCCCCACCAAAGCTCAGTTTCATCAGCATTAAAAACTTGGTTTGGTCTGTATCCGTGTTCTTCTATAATTTTTTTAATTTTCTCTGTACACGTCCTGGCAGCTTCAATGTCAGCTGATGCAGATTCACCTTGCATTTTCATGCTGTGGATCGCGAAACGTTTTTTGAATTTTTCAAACCAACCTTTACTTGCCACAAAATCTGGACTGACAGAAGATTCTCCATTTTCTTGAAGGTGTTTGTAAATTTTAAGAGCTGTTTGTTTAATGATATTCCCATCTAATGGAATCTTTTTTGGCAGATAATCAATCCAAATGCTGAGCGCCTTTTCCATTTTCTCAGTTATTGATACACGAGGACCAGATGCATAGTTTGCAGATATGGAAGATCCTACAGTCACACTAATTTCCTTTTCATTTTCCTTAATGGGTCAGATTGTTGCTTCATTTTGCAATGTGTTTTTGCAATTCTCCTTTCATAATACGATTCAGAATTTGTATTTTAACATTCAGAGAAATAAATTTTCTCTTTAACTTTGTTTTTTTATTTTTATCAGCTATAGATTGGGATTAAAATTTAATTTTCCAAAAAATAATCATAAAAATAAAAATGAACTTTTTAACTGTTAACACATACAATGTATATACCCCGAAAAACTTAAAATAAGTACCTTCCAAAACACACAAACAAACACTAGAATTTCTTTAAATAATATTTTCTGAGATTCACGCAACACAGCTAAACACTCGAAATACAAAACACGCAATGATGCGCAATAACTCTGTCATTGGCTCAGTTGTGGTAGCTAGTGAGTGCGCATGTGTCAGACACGACTACCAGCAAACATGTACTGTGTCTAAGCAAAAATTGTAAATCTGTCATTTGCATTTTGTTTTGTACGAGGGTTTCTGCAAATTTTTGATCGTGTTACAGTGAAACCGTGTTGTTGAATACCGTGTTACAGGAGGGTTACCTGTACTCCCTTTTTATTTATTTGAATTGAGTTACTTATTACTTTCCTTATATACATAATGTATAAGGAAAGTATTGTGACGGGGTCGAAAATTGGAATTCGAGTTTTCGACGGAAGAGCACGCTTCAAGCATCCCTAATCACGAATAAAACATTTTTGAGGTGATGTCTTTGTGTCGTGTGTGTGTTTAAAATTTTCGAGTTAAATTTTGAAAAAAGCATCAAAAAATCAAAACCTTTAATAAAGTTACGAGTATAGATATTTCTTATGTAATTTTTCCTCAGAAAACGATTGACATAAACTTTAGAACGCTAGCATGAACCGTTCTCGAGATATTGCACATTTTTTAAATAAATTTATCAAAAAATCCCATAAATTTAAAAAAAAAATTAACTGTTGAGAAACATGTTCACTTTTCATATGTAATATGATACGATAAATTTGGTGACATCATTCTAGTGGATCTAGCTCTTTCCATTCATGAGAAAAGATGCTTTGATAGTAATACTTTTGTATTTGAACGCCAATAGTCATTTATCTGCTATAAGAATAACTTATTTCTCCGTCCATAACGCTTGGCAAGATTTTGGCGGCGAATTTGGCGGAATGTCGCCAACTTGGCGATTTTTTTAAATGTTGTCAAATTAACGAAAATCTCGCCAAATGGTTAAAATGACGACTAATTGTCGAAATTCAATATCTTGGTAAGAATATAAGTATCTACTATAAGAAAAACCTATTTTTTTACTGTAAAAGTAGTAAATTCATTGCATTATAGTATAAGGAAAGTCATGTGTTGCCCACATCAGATTTTTTGTGTTAGGTACCGGACACCAATTTGGTGCTAGTTAACTTCTGTTTCGATCTGTATGTCTTAAGTCAGTTTTATTTTGTTAAGGATTATTTCATTAAGTTTTCTTTTGTTGCCCATTGATTATGTAAGTATGTACAAAGCAATAGAAGACGTGTTACTCTGTCGGTAGAATTCCTTTTAAGCATAAGAATTCTGTTAATTAGTTGTCGTTTAGTGAGTGGGATGTAACGGTCCCAGTAACGGCTACCGGTCATGTATCTGTTCTTGCAAAGCGTGGTAAAGTTGATTACTTATTTTTGCATGCCGCTCGTTGACATTTGATGCTTGTCACAAGGCTAATTAAATCGTGGATCTTTTGATTAGTTACTTCTAGATGATGGTAATACTAATGGGGAGTATTTAGCGACGCTGTATTGGAAACATGTTAGTTTCCATTTAGCTTCCATAGACCTGGGTGATAGTCTCGAGCTTTGAGCCTCGAGTTTCATTAGCAAGTCCATTTCAAATTGTCTGCTTCGATTCAGCTCTGAATGAGCCTCGTGTTGCTGTTACGGTTTCAAATTAACTCTGAAGAATTTATTTAGTTTCCATGGAGTTTCGATCGGTAAGTTTCAATTTGGCTTCGAGTGAGTTCGATGGAATTACGTCTCGGTACTGAAATCAATGTGATCTTTGCTCTGGTTTAAATGATATTGTAACATATGTCGTAGGATCGATTTGCAGTTATATAAGCTACGGCTGAGCCATAGTATGTTCATTTTATGCATTACTAAATGAGCTCTGGGCTCGACTCTATTCTCATCAATACAACGGTATCCCAAATCTCGGTTCATGCAGTTTATGTTATGAGGTAGCAGTTCAAGTCATCATCAGTTGAGTTTTCACGTCGTGTACCTAGCGTCTGTTCTCTCTGAGTCTGCATGCTGATGTGTAGCCCGTTGGTTTGTTGTGACACCCAATATACTACCGTTCCTTGGGATTCTGGACTTTTTATGCTGAGATATCGGCCAGATAATGGCTCACCCGATCTATTGTAAGATACCTTTACTTTTAAATGTACATATGTTGTTCATCCTTGAGATCAACTATATTGTTATATTTATTGTTCGCATGTATAATTGTATTATAATATCGTTATGTACCTGTTAAACTGAACCTGGTGTGTTAAGTATTTAAATAAACGGTGTTTTCAAACTTAAGACTTCTGGTTCTCATTTCATGCCATTGCCACCGTGCAAATCTTTAATTCATGAAACATGACTTAAAATTCACAGATCATAACTCAATTTCATTCAAACCTGAATTTAATTCCATTTTGTTTCAATGTACCCTGATTTATGTTTCATTTTCTTTAGAAATAGATTTATTTTTTTATAAATGGCTATTAATATAATTATTTTGTGGGTTCAAGAATAAAATAACCAATACATAGCATGTAGTATAACTTTATTAATTTATCATCCTTAACATTAAAAATATCACTTTTTAGATTTTATATTATAAACTAATGGACCAAATTTCACAAAATCATGTTGGTAAGTTACATGTGGGTTATCCTGGTGCATATTATAATTTGGTACGATTCAGAAAAGTAAAGCTCTATTTTTGCGAAATGTCACGCAAAAATCGTTAAAACTGAACAACAGAACTAAATATGCTTAAATATATCAATAAAATTCTTGTTTTATACCCAAGTTTTTACGACGAAATGTATAAGGCCAACCTCGTGACTCTAGGTCTAATCGTTCTCGATATAATTCAGTTTTTCGCATTTTTTCAACGCCGCCTTTGAAAATAGGTCCAGTCACTAAATGAAAACAAAAAATTAAATAAGACTGCAAATTCAGTCTGATTTCAAATAAATATCATTGGTTTCTTAGTTTTGTGTGTGTGCCATTAAACTCCATTTAAAGAATTGTGAAAGAAAGTAGAAAATGAGTTTGCAGCGAAAGTCATATGCTGCCCACATCAGATTCTTTTGTTTCAAAGAGAAATTTTTTGTTACGTACATATATTTAGTGCCAACTTTCATTGATACCAATTTCCTCTTTTTTAATTTTTTAGAAATTTTGAGAGTGTGGAGCTCAACCTGTATACACTGATAAAATATTTCTTTGCGATTTCTTTACTGATAAACAAACGTTTGGGAACGTTACTCATAATTTAGAAGTTAGAAACCCAAGCCAAGAAAACTTCTTTAAAATGATTTCCCTGTTGGAAACACAAACATTCTAACCAAAGGATTTTTTTCGCAAGCTGCAAGGTCCATCTATTGTCAAACGGTTCACTCTTCGGCTTTAGATCCAGAAGAACAGGAATGTAAATCCTGGATCGAAGATGGATTCTATGTATACATGCATCCGAGTAATTGTTTGGGATTTAGTGTAATCTTTAGATCCCTATTAAAGCAGCACTGTTGTGCATAAACAGCGTCAAATAGTAGAGCACCAAAATAATCTACTCAAATAAGAGAGCTGCAAGTATTTATGCTTTCTTGCTACGTTTATATAACAGAAAGTTATCTATTTTCGACCATGCAGCTGGATTTTTATACTTCTTCAATACAGCTGTCCATTTTTTACAGTGTATATTATTTATCTTAAAATGAAACAAAATATAAATCTGTATTTTATCTACTGAAATATATTTAAAGTTTATCTGTATATATAATATACAAAGACTTTATTTTGAACTTCATTTTAAAGTACATTCTTGATTGTGTTCTATTTTGTATTATTTTATCATTTTGTTTGATATTAAATCATTTCTTCATTTGGATTATTCTTCATTTTATTGCTAATAACCAAGTCCATGTTTCGAGTTTCTAAGGATCTTCAAGGTATTTACAAAAACATACATTTTTCTCCAGAAATAAAATTAGGAAAATGATTTTTTTTAGCTGAGCATTAAAAAACAACAGTGTTGCTTAATAACAGAAATAAATTGATTCAAATTTGTGAATCTGGCAAATATGTTCAGGCAGATATTTTTTTTTAATTTATCTGATCAAAGAAATCGCGAAAATATTAGATAATCGTATTTAAAGAATACACTGTATTATATTTTGGAATTTTGTGAGTTTCCACAATAGAATTATTACTTTCCCTATATATTTAGTACAATGTATAGGGAAATTATTGCAAACGTCGCGAAAATTAGAATTCAACTTTTCGCCGGAAGAGCACGTTTCAAGCATTCTTGAACTCGAATCGAACGTTTTGATATATATATATATATATTATATGAGCGTGTGTGTGTGTGCTAGTCTGTGGATGCGTCACAAACAAATGAACAAATGGAGCGTTTCGAGCGAAATTTGTTACGAATATCACAATCAGTGAATACAGGAACCTTATTGATTTCTGATGTTCAGAATACTCCCAAATTTGTTATTGCAATTTTGAAGAAAATCATTAAAATATCAAAACCTTCATAACTCTTACATAAATTATCATTCTTTATGTAAGTCTTCATTAGAAAATGAATGACACATACTTTACAACGCTAGCATGTACAGTTCTCCGGATATTGCTGTTATTTCAATAAATCTATCAAACAATGGCATAAAATTAAAAGAAAATATTAAATATTGTAAAATGTGTTCGCTTTTCAATAATATTACGCGATAAATTTGTTCAAATCATTGTCGTAGATGTAGTTCGTTCCATTCACGAGAGAAGATACTTTGTGCAAAATTTTTGTATTTTGATGCCTAACAATTCGCCAATAGTCATTTATATATAAATAAAGCTATTCTCTCCGTTTGTCTGTAACGTCTGTTGATAAATTTGTCGAACTTACTGACTAATTTAGCGAAATATCGCCAACTTGACAATATTTCGCCTATACTTGGTTCCAGATTGACGAAAATATTGTTAAAATTATGAAAATAATGTTTTATTAAAAGTGAAACTGAGGTCAAATTGATGAAGTAATTATTAAAATATTTTAATATATGGACTAATTGATCACTGTAGTTGCTATCAATATTAATAATTTAGAGTTGCGTAAAATATAATTTAAGTGGATAGTTCGAAATAGTTTGGTATGTTGTCATCTGAAAAAGCACCCAAATGTACATATCAACTTTAGAATCATTGTGCCGTGATCTTCATTTTTTCACTGTAAAAGAAGTACATTCATTGCATTATATCGGGAAAGTCATGTGCTGTCAACATCAAATTTTTATATACTTAAATTGTTCTGTTTTATGTTTTATAATCCAAGAAAACTTTTAAATGCAATATACTTTATAATTAGAAATTGCACTCATTTTAAAACAAGGGCAATGCCGGGCATATATTTTAGTTTATAAATAAATAAACATTAACTGATATCGAATGAACATACTTTAAATTGTACTTTAAAACCACGTTTTATTCAATTAACATTGTAATAAGATATTCAACCGCGAAGCAAATAAGACAATCTGATTAGTTTCCCTTACATCAGAAATAGCACAATAAATCGTACTAAATATATTTATCGGGATAAAATAATGTCTTCAGAATAACCGGAGATACGACTTACTTGTCAAAATGTTATTTTGTTAATTTTCCCCTGTATTCATTTTATGTAATCTGCAAAATCTCCAGTTTCATTCCATTAGTTTGAGTATCATTTGGATGTAAGGAGGACTTATAAAGGATGTAGCTTCAATATTTTTGCTTAGATCTGCTTCCTCTTTTGAAAGCTAAAACCTTTGTGACAGCTGTCAAAATATATCATTATAAAAAAATAATTTTTCAGAAAATTCTGAAATGCGGAAAAATATGTTACACTATCCGTCTGAGAGAAAGAAACGAGATCTGATATATGGAAAGATACTTTTTCTAAAATCTGCCATATAAGAAAGGAAAAATATATTTATCCCATGAATTTGTAATAATGAAAATATAAATAAAATAATCTAATATGTCTTACATATAAGTTTCCCTTCTGATCGAGAAATTTCAATAGTACAATGAAATAAATTCAAGAAAAAAGTAACAATGTTCCATTTCGTTGAAAATTTATAGACTTCTTATCATTACCGTTAAAAATGAAATTGTGTATTAAATAGCGTTTCCCATAATCTCAACTTTATTTATTCTATAAAATATATGTAGGCTATTGTATGCGATAATAAGAACATGTGTTAATATATATGAACATATGTTAATTGAACATACAGGTTTTTACTTAATAGAGACAACACATCATATAGTAAAAATACCCTAGTAAATTTATATATCTGTTTCACCACGACGATCACACATGCTGCTAGCCTGCTAAAAATAAAAAAAAAATAGGTAATACAAATGTGGTGGTTCAGATGGGCAATTGCACTCCGATATGATTTCAGGGGAAGGATATTATTGGGCCCTCTTGGAAGAGACGAAGTTGTAATCTTGTCTTAGTAGTTCAACGGTTATAACATCGACTGGCCAATTCAAAGTTCCGTGATTCGATTCTTGAATGGAACAGTGAAATCTCTACAAAGTTAAAAACAATCGTTCTTGTCATTTGTGGAGATTTAAGGGTCAGTATAAAAAAGAAAATGATGTTCCCATTACTCATAGCGCAGGTAAACGGCACATATGCCACTAAGTTTGGGAGCAGTAGGCAAGAATATTTGTTTTGACCGTGTATGTGGTCTAAACATTTATTCTTCCGTTTAAATATCCACATATGACTAGCACAGCTATTTCTATGCAATCTAAGATTCGAGTAGCCGAAACATCTATTCTTTAGTTTAAATATCCACAGCACCATATAAACTGCTAAATACTTTGGCCTCTCTCCATCGTTTTTTTTCCACTGAGTAGGTGAGTCCAAGAGGAAATCAAGCATTCCAAAAATCATCACTCATATATCTAGAAGTTGGTTTTTGATCTAACTAACTTGTCAATTAATATATATATATAAAATCAGAAAGAGAATAATTTTTCACATTTTCAACACCATAATGGCATTTGGTTTGAACTTGGATGTGGTCTAAAATTAAATGCAGTCCGAACATTTATTCTTCTGTTTATTTATTATATCAGATTTGTCTGCGACACGTGCATGCGAGGCTGTAAACTGAACTTGAAAATTTCGTTTTGCAACCCTCACCCTTTTTTTACATCTCAGTTGTTTTTAGAAGATACTTAATGGGATAGATTGTTAATTAGTACACTATTTTAATACTGTTTAATAGTGTTTTGTTTAGTTAGAGGTAAAACTGTGGGACGTTTGTATAATATCTTATTTTATTTTGAAATTACAATATTTTATTCTAAATATCATATTTTTAAATAACATTTTACAGTGAAATTCTAAATAGTGGATGCACAGGGAGATCTTTATAAGGAAGGTTTATTTACAAATGTACGCAATTTTGAAAAAGTAAATTCAGAGTTTTTCCATAAATTCATAAGTGTTATTTTAAAGCAAGAAAATTGTTATAGAATAGCGTAGCTCCAAAATTTTTTCTTACTTCACTACTCTTTTGAACTTTTAAACCTGCGTGACAGCCATCAAAAGATCTTATGAAAAAGGAATTAAAAAAAATATCAATTGCGTATATTTGCACTATCAGTTTGCAATACAGAAATAGTTTCTGGGATTTGAAAAAAAAACATTATTGTGAAATGAGGCAAATAAGAACTGCATTCAAAGAAAATAATAGTTTTATTCGCCTCCTAATGTAAATTTAAATATGTTTAAATTATGACGACATATGTATAAACGATTTTTAGTGGTCACCAATTGCAGTTTTATCTATTTCTAAAAGTAGTATCAAAAAATCTATGTTACTCTGGTAATTTCATCATTTGGGAATGTCCAGGAGTGCGGTGGTAGAAATGGAGTTAGTGCGGTGGTAGGAATGGAATATGGTGGTAGTAAAAAACGATTGGTGACCCAAACACAGAGTACGGTTACCATGTAAATGTAAGTGCTCTATAAAAGTAATTAGACAATTTACGATCATTTAAATTTACATATCATGTAGCCCAAACTACCACAGTTCACCAGTGTTCAGCTACATAGTCTCTGTAATCTGTATAAAAGAACTACAACTTCTAAAAGAAAAAAAAAACATTTTACACTATATAATAAAATACAGATGATATAGGAAAAAGTAAGTTTTACAGCTAATGTAGAAGTTTTTGAAGTTCACTGAAAGTTACTCTTATCTGAAATCTGCATGTTAAGATTGGAGGCGTCTTAAGAACTGTTCTCGTGAAGAACAACTAAATTAATACAAGCTTGTTTTATATATTCCTATTGTTTTCATTCTAGATATATCGAGATTTCGCTATACATGACTTTATTGGAAAATTGAGAAAATGCGTGAGTTCTATTTCAATCGTTATGTATTGCAATTTAGCTGATATTCTGCAATGAGTTGCGGACGCTACATAAATGGTTCTGGATATAATTGCTGTTTTTTGGAAGACTCGTGCTTTTTTCATAAAATAACAATTAATTATTTTATTTCTAAAGTAAGTGTTCATAGCATACTCAAATAGGATTCATTTTATAAGTAGTCAATCATTCTAGAATGAGATATAACGGATAGAAATCATAGGCAAACGACTTAAGTCCTAGGTAAAATTAATTACATTTTAAATTTAAGTTTTAAAAACTTTAACTATACACATGGATTTATTTTGAGGTATAACCTTTTGAATGGACACTTTCGCATCATAATTATCAATATTTTTGCTTCTGGAAAAAATAGTTTTATTGCAATCATACGCGGAAGCAAAATATATCAAATTAAAAGTTTAATAAATTCATGAAAATTATACAATTTTAAAAATATTACTATCAGATTCACCTTATTGAAATAAATTTTCATATATGCTACAGGTATTTATTTCAGCCATACTTTTTTGAGATATTATTGATTTATAAGTAAAAACGTACAAAATAAAATATGAAGCGTGGGGAATTACTCTGTTTATGACACTTTAAGACTCCCGAGACCCCTTAATTAGCATGTAGTTGGGCTTAAACTAAACGAAGCTTTCTAACAAAATGCTATTATAAATGGAATATAAATGCTGCTGTAGCTGACGTGTCTTGGACCGGAATTTGTGAGGTAAAGTTTGTCATTTACCCCATTTGCATTTAGAATATTATTTTTCTTGTTTACTAATAGCCTATTACAATTTCGGGTTTGACGACTAATCGCAAGGCTAGCTAGACAAGGCAGCGAGTCTATATTAGGATAGGAACAAAGTTTAAATCAGATCAATCATTATTGGGGTTCCCAAGAGGTTATGTGCTGTCGAAGTTTTCGGCAAGTACTAGAAGCAATTACTTAGACCTTAGTGGTAAAGATGGTAGTTCCAGGAGCCGTAAAGTGTCCGTGAATGTTGGTGTCTATTGCATCCAGTTCAGAGGAAATGTTGGTGACCATTGCATCTAGTTGAGAGGAAATATTCGGTGTTTACTGGAGGTATTGTCACTTATGTCTAAAGTGTAATGTATGTGTATTTTTGGTGAGTGTCTCATGGTATAAGAAATACCTTTTTCAGTTGATCATGTCAATCGAGTAGTTGTAAATTTCAGTTAATAGATGTGTTTTGTTGTCTTCTAAAACTGTATGTGCGTACCTACTTGGTCGTTAGAAGATTGATTATTTGTGATACATAATTTTGAGGGATTGAGAATTTGAGAGATACAGAATATTGATTATTTGCGATACTGAATTTTAGGTTATTTTAGGTGCAGATTTAATATCATGAAGAAAATAACGTTACAAATTTGCTAGGATATTCAGTAAAACCAGTCCAATGGCATAGTCATAGAGTGTTCTACAGGAAACGTTTACAAAAGTATGGAATCATGCTTCCATGCAGTGACCAGAATCCCAGGACTGACTTTGTAAGATACCACAGATATTTCCAAAACTGCAGAACGTAGCAAGTTTTCATCCTGCCAATGCCGTTTTCGGCTATTCAGTGATAAGAGAGCTAAAACGTGCAAAACTGGCCCACGGGTTCTGACCATTGAACTTGAAGCGGAATTCTAAGTTGCAAGTACTGTCCGACAAATGATGTTAAATTAAATATGTCTGTGCCAGCTGAAGGGAGATTTTTTGCCAGTCGAAATTTTCTACATCACTAAGGTCTCCCTTTTCATCCCAATTAACAGATCGACATCCTTCATGACATAGGTAAGTTCATAAGATAGATTTAATGCACGATTTCCGCAAATATTCATCAGTTTCTACATTAATAAACTGTATTGACTTTAACTCTGCTCTTCGTAAGTCACACTAGCATCTAAATGAATGAATATATTATTTGACAAGCATATATCAACAAAATTATGGGAAACTCAATTTTAGATCACACTTTCCTTGTATAAAATTATATTCCATGTGGCAGATGTCAAAAGATTCCATTATGCAAAAATATTTTTTCTCTGAAAGTTATCCAAGAGTAAAGAATACTTTTGGTACGCTGTAAGCAAAGAAAAGAGTAGATGAGACATTTTGAAAGAGGCTCTTCTTTTCAGCAGACAGAAATCAAAGCATTTCCAAAAGAAACAGAAAAGATTAAATCTTTGACAGGAATTTGCTGAAAAAATATCCTACATTTTTAAGTAAAGATTTTTAATGTTTTGTGTTTGAAATATATTCTTTAGAAAGCATTTTTATGGATTTTATATTTAACTTTCTTTTAAAGTTTCACACGAATATTTACTTTCTTTTAAAATGTCTGGCTTATCACTATCAGAACAGAAATGTATATTAAATATATGCCACACTTTTGTCAAATGAAATTGCATGTTCAAAATGAAAATTTTAAAGTTTTTAAAATGAATTATTAATGACTCATTTATTATTGTTTTCTGAATTACTTTCAAAATTATAAAATATCTGATGTGTGTAGCATATGACTTTCCTTATATAATGCAAAGAATGCTACTTTTACAGTAAAAAATAATGTATAAGATCCACGGTAAAGTGTTTTTAACGTTTAATTGTATGTTTGGCGATTTTCCGGATGACAAAAAGTAAAACTATTTCAAAGTACTCAATTAACTTATATTTCGTGCAACTCTAAAAAAACAATTATCAATACTGATCGCACCTCAATAAGCGATATAGTCCATATATTAAAATATTTTAATAATTGATTCATCAATTAGGCGTCATTTTCATTGATTTAGCGTCATTTTTGCAATTTTAACAAACGTTTAGTCAATCTGGAGTAAAATACTGCCAAGTTGGCGGTACTTTGCTAGATTATTCGACAAGTTTGCCAAATACACCAGCAAGTGTTACAAACAAACGGAGAGAAGAGCATTTCTTATATACTAGAAGGTATGGCCGTTATATGATGAAAATCAGAATTTGCGAAACATTACTTCCCATTTGGCGCCATTTTTACCAATTTGACGATATTTTTGTCACTTTGGCAACATTAATAATAGTCACCAAGTTGGCGAAGTTCCACTAAATTTCTCGCAAACAGTTATGGAAGGAAGGGCGGAGAAATAGGTTATTCTTATAGTCCACTCTTATGTTCTTTTGAAGATATTAATCACATATTATATCTGTCAGATAGAAGATATTATATCTATCAGTTGCCACACAGCCCCCCTAAGTGGTACCATGGCTTGAGGTGGTATAGCATTTAGTGGAGGAACACCTTTGGTCCACGTTTCTGGTAGTATCACGGCACAACGACACGTCTCTGACATTCTGAGACCTGTGGTACAGCCATCTCCGTCAACCAGGCCTAGACTGTTTTTTCAGCAGGATAATGCCAGATCACATACTGCACGGGTAACTGTGAATAGTCTACAAGGTTTTGATATTCTGTCTTGGCATATTCTCCGGATTTGTCGCCAATTGAGCATATCTGGGACATCATGGGTCGCCGATTAAGAGAACTCCCAATTCCAGCAAACCATGTTCTGTTAACAAGCCCAATTGCATGCTGTGTGGAATGCCATCCCTCAGCACACCATTGACCATCTCAGTGACGGTATGCCTAGTCGTATTCAATCCTGCATAGCAGTTCGCGGTGGGCCTATTCTATGCAGATCTAATGTCAATAAAGTTTCATGCTTTCATTTTCCAGGTATGATTTTTTTATCATTTGCATATCTCCATGTTACAATTATATTCTGCAAATGTTATAAGGATACATCAATTTCTTCATGGTGTTGCGATTTCAGTTGTGAACAGTGTAGATTCGTATCATATTCAATTTTTTAAATTGTATTTATTTATCATGATGTATCACCCCCAAGATATTTATTCAATTATATTGAACAGTTGTTGAGAAATAAGTGATTTTGTAAAATCAATTTTGAACACCAGTGTATTTTCGAAAATTTTTACCATACCAAAATTAACTGGTATCGCTTATGTTAAATCTTATAGAGTAAAGAAAGATATATGTGCGTCTCTCTGTCTGTGAATGCAGTTTGCAACGGGAAATCTAAGCGTCGTATGACCACGAAATTTGGTACGCAGATCCTTCAAGACATGAATCGATGCACATCGGGACATCAGGCCACGAATAGATGCACACGAATAGATGCACATCTTGTTTTTTTTTTACTTTCCTTATATATATAGTATAATGTATAAGGAAAGTATTGTGACGGGGTCAAAAATTCGAATTCGAGTTTTCGACGAGAGAGCACGTTTCAAGCATCCCTGATCATGAATCAAACATTTTTGGGGTGCTGTGTGTGTGTGTGTGTGCGTGTGCGTGTGTGTGTCAGTGAGTCTGTGGAGACGATATTTCACGAACAAATGGAGCGATTCGAATGAAATTTGGTACAAAAATTACAATCCATGAATACTGAAAGCTTATTGTTTTTAAATACAATCGAATGTTCAGAACCCCCCTAAATGTTCGAGTGAAATTTTGTAAAAGTCACCAAAACCTTTGAAACAGTTACGCAAATAGACATTTCTTGTGTAATTTCTTCTTAGAAAACGATTCACATCAATTTTAGAACGCTAGCATGAACCGTTCGCGAGATACTGCCCATTTTTCAGATAAATTTATCAAAAAATCCCATAAATTAAAATAAAGTATTAACTGTTGAGAAACACGTTCACTTTTCATATGTAATATCATGCGATAAATTTGGTGACATCATTCTCGTGGATCTAGCTTGCTCAATTCATGAGAAAATATACTTTGAATAATACGTTTGTATTTGAACGCCAATAGTCATTTATCTGCTATAAGAATAACTTATTTCTCCGTCCATAACTCTTGGCGAAGTTTTGGCGACGAATTTGGAGGAATGTAGCCAACTTGGCGACTTTTTTAAATGTTGCCAAATTAACGAAAATCTCGCCAAATGAATAAAAATGGCGCTAAATCAATGAGAATGACGACTAATTAAGGAAAATTTAATATCTTGAAAAGAATATAAATATCTACTACAAGAATGACCTATTTTTTTACTGTAAGAGTAGTAAATCCATTGCATTATATAAGGAAAGTCATGTGCTGCCCACATCAGATTTTTTAATTTCTAACTCGTTTTAAAGTTTTTTTTTATGTTTCAGTCCGATTTACAATGATTTTGGACGTTATTCACACAAATCAATTCCTTAGCGACCTAAATTATCATTCTCATCAGAAAGATCGAAAAACTCTCTTTCAAATAACCTTTGAATGGAATTAATAAACGGATTTTCTATTAATTATCCATTCGAGCATGTGCATAATGGATGTGTGCGTCTTGGTGTGTGATTGAGATTTGGAAAATGACGTTATCTGAATTTGTAATATTTAAGAAGAGCGTACTTATTTATTGAAAATATGAAAAATACGTTGTTTTCAGAAGATATGGCTAGTAGATGAATTGGTCTAATTATGCTGTAATTGTTGAAATTATGATTTAAATTATTTACTTTAACGTAGAAAGTAGATTCTCCGCAAGTGACGGATTTAGGTTCTGTGCTGTAGGAAAGGCGTATCATGTCTTTTATGCCGCTGTACATGAATTGTCTGCAATTTTCAATGTTTATATGAATAATATTTTTTTATTTTGTTATTTTATATTACTACCTTGCTTTAACTCTCGGGCAACGCCGGGTACATTCTCTTGTTAACTGTATTCCAGTCAGCTGTGGCAATTATAGAAGATTTTTAGCACCTGCAATTGAATTTCTATTGTAAATCTTTTAAAGATTAATCATTGCAATAACAATTTCTTTAACATTATCATTTGAGAGACAATAACAAGATTAGAATAATGAAATTTAGAAACTTTCTAGCGATTCATTTAAATTATACTCGGAAAGATACTGGTTAAATTCTGTTTGAAAGATTATTTACAGAGTGTAGCTTTATTTACTTTACCGGAAAATATTTGTGGATTTACCTTTGTTCTTACAGTTGGTATAATTAATTTAAACTGGAAATCAAATATTCATGCATATCCTTTAAACATGAGACCATTGTTAATGCACCTTGCGGAACATTAAATTAATCTCTTTGATCACATTATACTTCATACTATCCTATTCGGTTTGATCTCAGAAAATTAAATGGATACAATTACATTTTATCTTTAAAGGAATGTTCTGAATTTACATTTCACTTTGGTGTTAGGCTTGTAAAGACAAGTCACATTTTACTCAGCCATGCAAATAACACTTTCAACTAAAATGCATTAAAGAAATGGTAAAAATATATTGCTGAAAAAATTTAAAGGATATACTTTAGACAGAGTGATGTATTTTTTTAATTGTGCACAATTAATTGGACAAATATTGATGTATGAAACAATGAGACTGAAAGGTAAAAAATGCTACTAGGACAACTAGAACTAAATACATAAGACCACTAAGTACAAAAATTTTGATCAGTTGTTTTTAGTAAAAAGAAATTGAATTGATCAGCGAGTGGTGCCACTCGAATTTAGGAAAAATTTCTGGGAGTATTGGCAATTCAATTCTTGTTGAATTTTTAAATTATTACAAGTTTGGCAATAAGAAAGTATTAATCATGAATTTTAAAAAACAACTTTGTCTGAGGATATACTAAATTAATGTTTACACATCGGTCGTAATTTAGATTGATTTTTAAAATCTATAATTTTACTTTTCTAAACATTTTACAAATAACGTTAGTTTTGTTTTCCCTGTTTGTTACGCTAAATTTATATAGGTAAATATTTTTACATAAATCTTTCTGCATAATATTAAATGTACAACAGTTTTCTAAACAATTAGTAGTTTAAATCAGAAAAATTTAATAAATATTTAAAATTTTATTACAGATATTAGTTCTATGATTTATAACATTTAATATATTTCTTCTGTTAAACATCACCAAAATGAAAATTCCAGAATGTTTGCAGAAATCAGATTCTTATTTTTTCACGATTTCCTCAAAGTTTAAAGAACACTTTATGACAGCTGACAAATAATATTAATGTGTACGAGTGGTTTGGGTAAGCAAATCTAAAATGCAGAAAAGTTTTAATGCACTTTATGGAGGTATAACACGCCATGTGACGGTTTGTAAAAATATTTTGTCGAATGGAAATTGACAAACTTGACAGGCAGAGCGAATACAGCATAGAAATGTGCATAAGAGAGATTGGCGACCTGAAATGTTAATCAGCTTCATGTCAAAATAGAAATGTAACAAAATAAATTTTCTACTTTTTATTAAAATTGCCGTATTGTGACTTACAGTATTTTTTATTGGATGAGGAGATGTATACGTAACGAAAATTTGGCAAGTTTGTATTTGGAAGGTTAAATATGGCAGATCACATACTTAAGTAAGTAAAGATTCACGATATATATATATATACGAGTATATATATATATATATATATATATATATATATATGTGTGTGTACTTTACTGCAACCCTAGTAACACAATCATTACACCTTCATAAGTCGTTTTGCATTTTAAATCTTATATATATATATATATATATATATACAAAAATTATCTTCACAGGCAGATCTGCAGAATAAAGCATCCTGGTCCAGTTTGTAAACAAATTTAGGAAAAGTGTTTTTTAATTCTCACGAAACGACAGAGATTATCTAAAAAATCGTACCTAATTATGCAAAATATTGAAATTTTAGCGATTCGTTGTCATTTTGATGAATTTAGCATAATTTTATCAATTTTGTGACATTTTCATCAATTTTCATCATTTTAAAAAATCGCCAAATTTATCGCCAAGTGGGACTATAGAACAAATAGTCCCACTTGGCGACATATTAACGAAATATCATCATAAGTCTATCGTCTAACAAAACATAATTAATTTAATTTATTTAGCGCAATTTTATTAATTTCAAGTTTTTATGGATTTACAAACATTTTTATCAATTTGGTGACATATTAAGAATTCGGTAAATGTGTTACTAAGCAGGACTGTTGGACTGACAGACAAATGCTATCGAAACATCATTTCAGTACTCTCTTCTGACAAAAAAAATTAATTTCATTGATTTAGTGTCGTTTTTACCAATTTGGCGACGTTTTCGTCAATTTAGCAACGTTTAAGAAAAGTTGCCAAGTTAGCGATATCCCGCCAAATTCGTAGATCTGAATTTGCAGATCTGAAGAAAAAACATTCTGATTCCGTTTATGTATACTAAATGAAAACACCAAAATTGTATTAAAAGATATACCCGTTCTACTCTTATTCTGTTTCAACAATTGGCTAAATGAGTTTATTGGTTAAACACAATATATGAGTTTGTTGGCTAAATGCAATATATAAGTTTGAAAACTCTTTGACAAAATAAATAAAAGTGATTTTCGCAGTCTGTAATTAATATAATTAAAATAAAAATCAAATCGTCCAATAAGATATATTTTATATTCATTTATTTAATATTCAAATCGAAAAAATAAAACACTATAGAAAATAAACCATGGTGATAGAGCTTCTATTTAAATTCCTGTTTCAAACTTGCGATTTTCAATTGCGACTGAATAGCGCAAATAACTTTCACCAAACTAAAGATAGAATTTTAATTCCTTTTCACGTTTTAAATCAGCGATTTCCAACCCTTTACGTTTGGAGGAACCAGGGAGTGGGTGAGTGGCACTCCTAGGAAAATGTTTCATCATCATCACTCATCGTGCCTTGTGGCACATAAGGCCTTCAGCTTGCTTCGCCACCCTGGTCGATCCTGTGCCGCAGTCCTTGCTTCTGATCAGCTCGCCCATTCCATCAAATTCCTCTCTTGTTCTATCAGTCTCCTCCAAGTTAGCTTGGGTCGACCCCGAGATCTTTTTCCTTCAGGCGCCCAAGTAAGTGCCACAGCAGGGATATTATGCTGCGGCATTCTTAAGACATGTCCAGTCCATTTCCATCTACGGCTTTTTATTTCCATCTCAATTGCTTTCTGTCCAGTACTCTTGTAGAGTTCAGTGTTAGTAATAACATAAGGCCAAAATACTCCCAAAATTTTCTTCAGACATTTAGTCTGCCAGGCATATGCTTAACTTGTTGCATTGGCCCCATGTTAATTTCAGGAAAAAGTTTCGTTTTCCATTAATATCTCGTGTGAAAATGACTAATGAGCGCCATAAACTCCAACCAAACTCAGATATATAAATTTTTCAAAAGAATATCGTCTGCATAATGCTATCTCTATAGAAGGTTTAATTATTCGTTTTTGATTAATATCTCGACAACCCCTGGTCTTAAAAACTCGAAACATGGACTAAATTTTAAGTAGGGCTATTTCAAGGCTACATACAAAATTTTATTAAATTCGATTGAGCCTTTCTCCCGTGACGATGAGACAAACAGACAAACAGATTTACAATTTTATTTATACAGATACCCACTAATTTAGTCAATGTTCTGTAATTGCCAATTTCTGCTCTTCTAATTAGTATGCTTATATATATATATATATATAAAGACATAAATGGAGATATAAAAGAAGAAGGATGGTAACGTAAAGTGCTTACACAAAGGTGGTAAGGGGTAGTGACCTTACTCCCCAGTTATCAACATGCATGTCTTTAATGCCGCGGCATGCACTCCTGGACGCCAGTACTGACATTAGCCAACCTCCGGAGTGACAATCAAAATTATCACAAGACCCTTGATAAAGGAAGGTGATATGAAAAAGTATGGTCCAAGTCATAGAGACAGCCAAGTTCCTGCACATGCTTCCTATTTATAACATCAAAGCATTCAAATCAGCAGATTAGATGTCTGTGATGTCATAACTTACAAAGATGTACGATCAAAATTCATAATGACCTCAAATATTTACACAAACTCAACCCATATATTTCATTTTTTCCATAGTAATTTTTGATGTAATGTATCATAAATTGCCTTAGTGACAAAACGTGACAAAAATTTCATACTACAGGCATTCATGCAAAAATATCCAAAGCAATTTATGATACATTACATCAAAAATTACTACGGAGAAAATGAAATATACTGATAATAATGAAACATTTTGAGCCATACTTTATACATACAGGTATTTTTGCGATTTTTCTTTTAATTGCACTACTAAAAATTGAAGCATTAATGCTTTAAGACACATGCAGCTTTACATATCTGTTAATGGAAATTTTATAGAAAATATTTTCCATGAAATCTTCATTTTCCCAAAAATATTTTGATAGACACACCACCAAAAGTTTTAACAGTTTAATTATTATCATCGTTAATTATAAAAATATTAATTTGACTTTAAAAAAGGTTTTACGTTTTCTCATATCTTTACTTAAAATATATTCTAATCAGCCTAAATTGATTCTTTATTATAACTTTTATATTTAACATTTCAGATATAAATGACATAAAAAGAAGTGTTATTAAAACGGTTTAATTAAACTTGTTCTGCAACCCCATCTGAGGTATCTTTCATTAGTGCCCAATTTAACAACACCGATGACAGGAACACAAAAAATACGCTTTTAACAAATATTTAAATGTCAGTGCCTTTCTTATTCCAATAAACGATAGTTGAGATTATGCTATGCAAAAAGAGAAGATTTAACCTTTTATACTGAAGACTTTCAAACTTTTCTGTTAGCTTACTTTTAGAGAATGACACGATAGAACGTGATATAAAAACTGCATTACTCTTCTTGACTGTTTTTGGCGTTGATTGCATTCAATTACAATTTCTAAATATTCTAAAAGGACTGTAAAATGTAAGAGTCTGAATTTTCTATATTTATTATAGAATAATTTTATATTTTCCTTTTAAAAATTATTTTACATAAATAATTTATTAATTTAGAAACTTGTTTTGAGCAAAATTCGAATCATTCTACAATGTATGTTAAATAGGAATTTAAACATATTAAGTAAACGTATGACGCATTAAATAATGTGAATAAACGTAATAAATAAAGGGTCAGAAAAGGCTCAAGAAGAAACTTTATTGGCCAGTGTTGATATGTTTATAATTTTTTTTCAACGATTGTTCCTAGTTTGTGTTGGTGAGTTGAATTCTTCCAGGCTTGGCAAACAGATGCTCTAAGCCTTCTGGTAAGCCGCTTGGTCTGGATTGTACAATTTCCCCTATTACATGTATTTTGTGCAGCATGTACTTATTTGTTCTGTTTTATAGACTTATAAATTTTCTACTACACTGGATTGAGACGTATAATATTTGCTCATTAAAGAAACTCTGAGATATTAAATAAAAGTTCCAGATGTTATAGGTTACCTATACATACGTTCCGAAAGGTATTAATATATTTTGCAGTGTATAATTATTTAGTAATATAATTGTGTCGTGGAAAGTATATATATTTTTGCAAGGCAATTTATATGATAAAACAAAAAATATTTCTTTGTTTAATCTCTAAATTCTAATAATATGATTTTCAGAATTATTCCTTTTAAAAAGAAACTGTATTTTAAAACATGTCATTTGAAAAGGCATCATGAATAACCCGACAAATATTATAAGATATATGTATCTATATATTCGATCAATATAATTAGCCGTAAAAATCCGCTCTGAGAGCGAGCTACAT
This sequence comes from Amaurobius ferox, assembly GCA_951213105.1. NCBI lineage: Eukaryota > Metazoa > Arthropoda > Arachnida > Araneae > Amaurobiidae > Amaurobius > Amaurobius ferox. The sequence goes on along the minus strand of OX578133.1, from coordinate 107,041,052 downwards.
ATCGAGCTTAATACGGTGTACACCGAACGTTAAGAAATCGCAAAATAATTCAGCATTTGATTCAATTCATGAAGGGGATTTTTGAGTGCATATGCGAACATAATCAGGAGAACAACAGCAAAAATAAAAATGGTATGTAGCTCTTCTATTGTTTATTTCATGAGATACATAATATTAAATAATATTTTTAAAATCATGCTTAAATAAAATATAAGACTAGTAATAACTTTTCAAAAGTATGGTCGTTAATTAAGTCGTTACGTCATAAATGTCAGGTTAAAAAACTCAATTGGGTTTTTAAGAAAGACAGAACTATTTTTCGAGACTTTTGTATGAGAATCTTTTGTACTATGCCGAAAAGAACACAGCTTTCAGAGGGATATATTTTGTTATAAAAGGTGCTGGAACGTCGGAAAAAGAAATGAATATTTCAAGAAATGAAGTCGAAAGCCGCAGGTAAAAATGTGCATATGTATCAGCAGGCATGTGTCAAAAACGTTGTCAAAAATACTGGTACACATGGTGGAATCAAACGACAAGAAAAAAAAAGAAGTAATCGAATCTATATTATAAGGTAATTTTTTATTTAGCGACAAAGAAATATCTCTCTACACAACAAGTAACTAAACAAATGCAAAATAAATTATTGCAGGTTGCGATTTCGAAAACTATTATATCAAACCTAAATGCTAAATAAATTAAATTTTTTGCAACTTACGAGCGTATCACAAACAGAAAAAATTGGAATGCGCCCAAAACGTCATGCCTTAGAACAAAAAATGGAAACAATTACAATTTTCTAAGAAAAATATCCATCTTGATGCTACAAATAGTAACTGGTGTTACTGGTACGACTTACTGACAAAACGTAAAGAGTTTGTCAGTAGATAAATGGGGGAAGGGTCAATTATCGTCTGGGCAGTATTACTTGATTAAAGAAAATGCGAACTTGTAAGAATCAATGGGGGAATTAGTTCTGCGTACAGTCCCAAGAATTGAGATATGAGCATTCAATACTATTTGGTAATTTGTAGGTGGGCCTTCAACTGGATTTTTCAGTAGGATAACACAGTCTGTTACAGTTCATAAGCAATAAGATACTTCGTTAACAGAAATCAAATCAGAGTTTTACCATGACCAATCATGTATGTCCTGGCCTGAACCTAATCAAGAATTTTTTGGGTATTTTGTAACCAAGAATATACACGAATAATAATAATATACAGCTTCCCCCCCCCACCACCACCACCATCATGAATCTTTAGAACAATATCAGTAAAACCATTCAACAACATTTTTTTCATACATGAGAGATCGTGTCTATGAATTTATTCGCAGAGAGGAAGAAGCAGAAGAAGGAGTTGTTAGAATTATTTCATATATAGTTTTTGACACGTAGTCTTATAATATGCTAAGATGAAGATTTATAAAATTCATATCATTTTCTACTGAAGAAAAATAATTTTATATGAGTAGTTCACGAAAATTTGAAAATATAAACATTATTAAGATAAGACTTGAAGATAAAAGACAAATCCGTTAGCATAAAGAAGGGTTTTAAAAAATATAATGAAATGCTAAAATAAAATATGTAAATTTTATTAATAAGTCTGTTCTTAATGTTTCTTATTAGAAAAAACTCAAAAAATATCCTGTTTTTTCTTCGAACTTTGATAACATTTAATAACAAGAATTTATTTATAATAAAATGAACATTTTAACATTTAATTTATCTGACATCTTTCAATCCAAAAGTATTTAAAATTAAACATTATGAATATGTAAAACGTATAACTACTAAAATTTAAAAGTAATTAATATTTCAACACACTATGGATTTTAAAGGAAATATAGAAAATTGGTTCTTTCTTCCAAATTTATCAATTATCTCAGCATATGTATTGAAATTATTGTTTTATTCTAAGGGGGGAAGGGGTATTAAAACATGTGCTTCTGACATAAAACTTCTGTAATGATTCTTTAAACAACAATCGTTGACGCCCTTGATTGTGACACACCATCGTCATAATGATCAAAGTAATTGTGTTCGATATGATGGAATCTAATGACTTGCTGAAAATTTGCATATCAGTGACTGCATTTGATAAGAGGATGGGTTTGGATGTCTAATGATTGTCATAAATTTAAAGTATGACAGGAAAATGGATTGCATTTATATTACTCATTAAGAATATTAATTTCTTTCATTGGGTTGAAAGACATTTAGATTGCCAAGAACATTAAATAGTTGAAGTTGAATTGACATTTTTTTTAATTGTTGATGTTAACGCTTAAGTACATAAATAATTATAACTGCATAAAATAAGGTACGTTATTATATATTTATTTAAAAGTTAAGAAATATGAGTATTTATTTCATTGAAATATATTACCTACTCTACATACATAATACAATATATAGGGGGAGTATTTTATAAGGATCGAGAATTTTGATTCGAATTTTAGACGATAGACCATGTTTCAAGCATCCCTGAACTCAAACTGATTGTTTTTGAGGTGTTCTTGAGCGAGTTGTAATTAATTGAAAATTGAACATTGTGAATGGGGACCCTATATCAAATTAGAAATGTAAATTTGTGACATATCACAAGAAAGATAAAACTGGATGATAATACATAGGATACCCAACCTTGTAGTGAGTACCACTGCTTTATATGATCTCTGTCTGTGTAATGCTTTATTTAGATGCATTTGTGATAAAAAATGTTGACACATATTAACATATTTTTGATCTAAACAATTTCCATCGTCAATTTGTTTATAATCCCTATTTTCACTGATAAAACAGCCTTTCACATGATACGGAAAAGTGGCATAAGTCAGATATTTCCTTTATTATAATTCAGTTGATTTTAAAGATGAAGATATGCGGTTTTTTTAATGATCTTGTTGTATTAAAAATAAAAGTGAGAAGTCTAGTAGAGTCAAACTACAGTTTATTTTAATTATATTTTCTAAAAGTATAATTACATAAAAATAAACTAATTTATATTTCAACGGCTTATAACGGGAAAATACTTTAAGATGTACACCCTGAATAAAAATCCCAAACATATAAATGCATTTGTATTACATAAAACCAATTAATATTTAATTCGGAGTGTTTCATAACGTAAATGTAGTATTAAATAAAAATTCAATATTTGTGAATAATGTATATTTATATGCTAAAAATATGTTTTACTGTTGTACTTAAATATAAGCACATAATATGGCTTGTATATGCTTTACTCTGTTACTTAAATATGGTACTTAATGCTTTAATGTGGTACTTAAATATAATAAATATTTAAACATGCCATTTTAACATAAAACTTTTGTAAAGGTTCGTGGAACAGCCGTCACTGAAATCTTTGATTGTGTCAGAAACATATTTATAATTACCGGAATAATCAAGTATGTTCGGCATAGTGGAACCTAATTACTCGCTAAAAATATGCATATCATTGATTGCATTTGATAAAAGCATATGCCTTGAAAGCGAATGATTATATAATTTAGATATAACAGGAAAAGATTGAATTTAATCGTTCATAATACGCCTTTTAATTTCTTTGAAAGAAATCAATGTGTTGCATACGGCAATGAAAACAGGAACAATAATTTTTATTATTAGTTTTAGTTTAATGAAGTTTGAAATAAATTACGAAACTTTATTATTTATCTTTGATTTATTTAAAAGGAAACTGCGTTTTTAACACTTTACAACATAGCTGAAAAGTGTTTATGACTTTGTTCATTCATTCTGTCTGTCTGTCCGTTTGCACGATAATTGCAGTAAAAATGACTTTAACAAAATGCAATTTTAGTATGTTGTTGAGACGGTCTGTGGGACATATGGGAATGTAAATAAATAATATCAACCAATTAGTTTTGGATTGAACCCGGGTTGAAAACATGAAATACGTTGAACCTTATGGGACTTAATTTTTCAAACATTTATTAAGCAAAGTTAAAATTCACAGATTGCTTTGAAATTTTTAGAAAATGTTCAAATATTCAAATTATCCCATGAAATATATGAGGGGGGGGGGGATAAGTTCGAACTCGGAACCTTTAGATTGCTGATTCCGCACTATGCCATCAGCCCCAAATTAATTCTTTGGAGCCGAGGAAATAATCGGAGATTTCTTTCGTAGCAGTGAGTGACGCAATGCTGCACCCACATGCTCTTCAAATATACGATACGCTTCTGAGTAGCTCTGCAGATTAAGGTGCTGACGTTCCAACAAAAAAACATTGGTTAGGTTCCCTGCTGAGGTATGAAGTCTTTATATTGGCAGTCAAGCAACTTAAACCTGCAGGTAAGACTTATGTTTCAATACTATCATAATTGAAATTCTTCGGAAGATCATATAATTTGTGGAATTAGTTATGAGGTTTTTTAATATTTATTATAATTTTTATGCTAATTTTACCCATGCTGTGTATGTGTGTGTGTGTGTGTGGATTTTAATTTATTTCCTAAACTTCTGAAATCTAATTCAACGATGATACTCTCGGCAAGTCTACCTATGGCTGCTATTTTTTTAATCCTCAGAACTGCAGTACTGAGTTCGTGGAATTGTATGTAGAGATTGATATATTAGTATATCGTCTAAATCAGTGGTGCCAAAATCTTTGGGGCAAAAAGATCCACTTTTGATATGTAATTCAAACTACATTCTCACGTTGACCTCGAGGGAAATGAGATCTCGGACACCCTGGCCAAGGCGGGTGCTTGTGTTGCCTCGGAGCCTTCTGCGCCTCTCACCTATATGGAACTTTTCTCCAAGACAAAATGCATCAAGAAAGATCAATCATGCTTAAAGCATTGATTATGAAACACTTTCCAACTTCAATGCAATTTTATTTAAACAACAAGTCTAAAATACAATACATTCTTCGGTAATATTTTGAAACTTATCACAATACTGCATTAATTTATTATATTTGAAAACTTAAACCTTCATCGTAAAAAAGGAACTTCATTCAAATAACGGCATTGAACATCTCTAAAATGTTATACATTCCTCGGTAATGGTTTTAGAATTATCATAATACTACGATAATTTATTATATTTGAAAACTTCATCGAAAACAACTGAAATTAATTCAAATGACGTCATAAAAAAATAACACCCCTGGATCTCTCTATAAAAACAGGATTTCATTCATAACTTTCTCCCATTCATTTCATTCATCACAATACTATAATAATTTATTTTATTTAAACATTTTGTTTAAGACCATGGAGCTACAAAAAATTAAACTCTATGCTTGAAACTTCATCGAAAAAAATCGTCCTTCTCTTTATGAAATCAATTAATATTTCATTCATATCAGCCATGCAGACTCCATGGACTAAATTATTTTGTATTAAAAAATACAGGAATTCTAATACAACTCATTCTACATATTTTGCTGTTTACATTTTACATAGGTAAAAAATAGGCTTAGTTGTAGAAATAATCAAATTTAGATGAGCATTTAAACTCAAATATATTGTCATTGCGTTGTTTCAGTATGTAGATGCACAGAATTTAAGCAAAAATAAAGTAGTTTTAGGACGGATACAACACTCAATATGAATTAAAAAGAACTTAAAAAAATCACGATTTTGAAACAAGATGGATGCCATATATCATTTTGAAGTGGGTCATATGATCGTTTCATATCATGGTCACGTGATCGTTTCATATAAGAAGTGTGATTATTATTTTAATTTTTATTTAAAAACTATTGAATATATTTCGCTGAATTTTTTTTATATATTTTATGGAACAATTTGAATATTACCTAAAATTTTCGAAGCAATTTGTGAATTTTAAATCCGCTTAAAAAATGTTTGAAAAATTAGGTCCCATAGGGCTCAATGTATTTCATTTTTTCGACCCGGGTTCAATCCAAAACTAATTGGGTAATATTATTCATTTATATTCCCATAGGTTCTACAGACCTTCTGAACAACATACTAAAATTTCATTTTGATGAAGTCATTTTTACGGCAGTTATCGTGCTAACGGACAGACAGACAGACAGACAGACAGACAGAATGAGCAAAGTCATAAACACTTTTCAACTTTGTTGTAAAGTGTTAAAAACAAAAACATCTGGCTCGTTCCACCAGTGCACCACTGGTATCAGGGGAACCGACCGGGTTGTTCTCTGGCACTTGGTTGTAATAGGCAGGATCAAACTACTCTTACTCGCTTCCTCAGTGGGCATCTCAGATCTATGAAATATACTGAGGGCTCTAAGTGTTTTGAGGTCTGCACCAAGTGTTCTTCTGAGAAGGCCTCCCCTGTTCATCTTCTTGCGTGCCTGGGGCTCTCCACGCGGGATCTTGCTGCCAGTCCGTTGTTGGTGCTGGATTTCTTTAGGGTGTATAATGTCATGGACCTGATCTAACTCTGCTGGTCTTAGGGGATTTGCAACAACAACAACAACAGCAATTAGGTTATAGAGCGACTTCTATCGGTAGATAATATAGCACATCATCAAGGGTATATTTTAGTGACAATAGGGGTCTCAACCTTTCCCTCTAAACTGAAAAATTTCAGGGAAATCTCAATAAAATTTTGAATGTTAGATTTCAGTTATTTTAGACTGAAATATTCCACAAACCATTAAACCTGAAAACACCGGTTCTCGTTAGATCACCGAAGTCAAGCAGCATCGGGCGCGGTTGGGTGGGTGACCACCTGGGAACACTGCGTGCTGTTGGCACATTTCGGGCGCGGTAGCCCGGTGGTTTGCGCGCTGGATTTGCACGCTGCCACAATTGCCGCCGTGTTCATGCGGAGTACGATCATGTTAAACATGTAGGTCCGCAAATCCTTCCGAGAGGTTAGTGGTAGGGGAAGGAGGGTACGGCCCCTGTGGATGCCTCCCCCACTGGGTTCCGGTCTAAATTGGGTGGCACTTCCCGGCCGTCCAAACAGTTACCTTATACCTTTCTGGTAGATCGGATGGTCTGGGTCTCAACAACAACAACAACAAACCCTTAAACCGAATGGCTATTCTAAAAATATATCTAATAATTTCAATAGAGGAACATATAGTACAGTTTATTTGTTTTAACTTTCAATGTTGTGCTGATAAAAGTGTGGAATTTCACAGAAAATTTAAAATTCTGCTTCAAATATCCATCATATTTTAATGAAGTAAATTTATTTAATATGATACATTCTTCATTTTTAACCATCTTTTAATTATTTCTGTCAATTATTTCTTTTTACATCCAACAGATTGCTACCTTGTATAAAAAGCTGAAGAAATGTAGTTCAGAAGCTGTATTCTGATTTGACGTAAGGTGTATTGAAAAAACATAATGAAAGTAAAAATAATTCTGTCTGTAGCCAGTGGTTAAGAACATCGACATACGAGAAATCGATGAATTGATTTTCCGTAGACACACGATCCCTGTACACCAATTATAAATTTACTTAACACGAGTTGTTGAAAACCCAGACCGCCCGACCCACCCTAGGTAACGAGCAGCAGTTTGAAGTTGTCGGAAAACGCGAGTTGTAAAATAATGCTACGCATTATAACAAATCCCAGATGTTCTTTAGCTCCTGAAACCTTGAAACCATTTGCACAAATTAAACATCCGATCAAAATAATCATTTTTGTATTTTACTTAAATAACAGCTGTAAATTTAAAGGAACTTGGAAAAAAAAAATTAAAAAAAAAAAAAAAAAAAAAAAAAAAAAAAAAAAAAAAACATACAAGATTCTAGTCACCAAAAAATCGACAGTAGTTCCTGTCTGATGGAGCTTATATGGTTTGGCGTGAATAACATCCTTCTTTGTGGATAGTGTGCCTTTTTTATAAATTTCTGAAACATTTCAAAGTGTTAAAATACAGAAATTAAAACTATCTTTTCAAAATAGATTAAGATATTTAAATATAAAAATAACTCCTATATTTCGAAAATTTAGAACTTCTTCGAAAATCCAATTATATATCCTTGTAGGGTTTTAAAAGAGCTACAAATGACTTCTTATAGTTCATAGCCAACACTATTACTTTTTGAGACATAAGCATTAAAATTTTGATAGACGGAAGACATTTCAATCTTCTCGCACTTGACAAGACGATTTTTCAAATCTGTAAAAGCTTTGTAAAAAATATTAATCTAAAATTAATCTATAGTCTATAATAAATTAATCTATTAATCTATAGTCTAAAAGATATTCCGATTAAAATTAAGCAAAGTGGCCCAAAAATTCGCTCTAACAAAAATATTTTATTTCTCCCCGAAAAAGTTTAAAATATTAAAAAATCAAAATTATTTGTATTCCTTCACAAATAGCACCACATTTCCGACAAAAGAAGTAAACAGTGTTTACATTCTTATTAATAAGTTTCAAAGATATACGCATCTTAAGTGTTTACATTTTTCGCAACGCTTCAATTTCAGCTAGATATACCACAGCCATAAATGTTATTCACGTCAAAGTAATTTGCAAATATCCTTACAATTACTCTAAACGAAGTGATAAGATTGAGAGATTCTTGAAAATTCGTCAAGTATATCTTCCAGTATATTAAAAGTGTGAGTTTACTCTGATGGAAAATGTTTAAACATGCCCTTTCGACATAAAATTTTTGCATATTCCGTAAACAGCCATCGCTGAAATCCTTGATTGTGCCAGCAACATCACTGTAATTACCCAAATAATCGAGTATGTTCGACATGAAGGAATCTAATTAGTTGCTGAATATTTGCATATCGCTGAATTCATTTTCTAAAAGAATGGGTATAGAAAGCGAAATGGTTGCTGTTTATTTCAAATATGACAGGATAATAGATTGTATTTAATCTTTGGAATAAAATATATCTTTTAATTTTAAGACAGTTGTCTAGTAAATTTAAAGTGCGTAAAATGTATATAAATAAAATTGAATATCTGTCTGTGGGTGTGTATGTTGTTGTTGTTGAGACCCAGACCGTCCGACCTACCAGAAAGGTGTAAGGTAACCGTTTGGACGGCCGGGAAGTGCCACCTAATTTAGACCGGTACCCAGTGGGGGAGGCACCCACAGGAACCGTACCCTCCTTCCCCTACCACCAACCTCTCGGAAGGACTTACGGACCCACATGTTTAACGTGATCGTACTCCCCATGAACACGGCGGCAGTTGTGGCAGCGTGCAAATCCAGTGCACAAACCACCGGGCTACCGCACCCGAAATGTGCCAACAGTACGCGGTGTTCCCGGTTGTCATCCGAGGACTACCGGTGGCGACTGAAATTAAAGCAATCACCGAAATTATGGTAGCCATGGGCTTTTCGGTGATTAGTAACGTTAGATTAACTAGAAGGGGGAGAAAATGCAACCTCCCCCTCTATTACCTCCAGCTTAAGCCTGGGACTAACCCAGAGGATCCCTTTGCTATTGACAAAATATTAGGCACAGAAGTGAAGCTGGAGCCCTACACTGGCAGAAGAGGTTATGCCTCACAGTGTCATGGTTTCTGTGAATATTATCACTCAAGCCAAGTCTGTACACTGCCTCTGAGATGCGTGCAATGTGCACGGCCCCACTCCGCCATCAACTGCAAAGCAAATTACCTGCTTTGTTGTAACTGTAATGGGCAGCATGCTGTCAATTGGCGCGGTTGCCCGAGAATTCCGGGCAACTCTTCTGTGCCTAATAAGCGCAGGGCCCCCCAAACGAATCAACCTCGTAATAATAACAGTAATTTTAATCAGGCCAGGATCCCAGGCGCCCCCCCCCCCAGCATATAAAGCTGGCAGTCAAGGACGCTCATTCCAGTCAACTAGCATTAGACCGAGTGTAAATGTTTCGTCAGTGGTATCTGGACATACCCAGGAACCTGTAGCCCCCCCCCCTGAAATTGTTAAATTACACTCTGAAAATGGTAGCGTGAGCGAAGCAGAGGCTAACTTTCTTGGGATTCCCAGAGCCTCCAATGGAAATCAAGAACATCGACCAAATTCAAGAGCCAATCAGAGTGCTCCGTCCCAACCTGAGAAGAATGTTGACTATGCCTCGTTTCTTTCACCATTACTGGCCATAAGACATACTCATGATAAAAATATTCATCTCGAAGCTTTTAAACAAGCGTTACCTGAGTTACAGCAAGTTACCACCGAGATAGATATGGTATTCCATATCTATAAGCTCTATGATGCGCTACTCAGGTAAGCCCCAGCCCACCTTTACCTTTCTGGTCTCGCTATGTTCTCTCTTTCGGAGTTCCGTAACTTGCAGTCCTTGAAAGTCGACTTTTTGAAACGCCAATGGTGTGCGTTCCAAGCTCGATGAGGTACGTGATTATGTTGTAAATAATAACTTCGACATCTTTATGGTTAATGATACCCATTTGTCCTCGCCCACCTCCCCTGCGATCTGCAACTATACGGAATACTTCTCGTATAGACCCTTGGCCCATCTTAGAAATTTATCCGGCGGTACTGCACTCTACATCAAAAATAATATACCGCATCATCGACTGAGCGTCCCGGTCTTCACGAAGCTTGAAGCCATTTTCTTCGGTGTATATCTCTCCAGTAAATAGAACTTCTTTTCCAACCAACGAGCTCGAAGCACTTTTCGGACTTTGCAGTAATATGGTCATAGCTGGAGATCTAAACGCACGCCATAGTAACTGGGACATAGCTTCAAACTGCTATGGCAATGCTCTTAATCGATTGGCTCAGTGCGCCAACTGTAGGAATGTAGCTCCGCCTACTCCGACTCACTTTCTCACAAGAAGGAACCCTACCATTATTGATTTGACAGTCTTGCGGAACATTCCTTTTGATTATACGATCAGAACAGATGTTAATCTGACTTCTGATTACCTTCCTGTGATACTGACCTTAAACTTTGATAAAACAACTTTGGATCATCCTTCGGAGCTACACACGAACAATTATCGTCATGTTCTTCAGAATTTCAAAGCGCCCCCCTCCAAAATTGCCAGCACAGATGACATTGAAAACTGTGTCATAAATATGAACAATATACTGCTTGAGGCAGTAGCTGCAGCCTCAAAACCTAAAAAATCACGACCTAATTATCACGCTCTTACAGGTGATATTAGGGACAAAATTAAGCACCGTCATTGGTTACGGGAGGATTGGTACAGACTAAGTACCCTGTTTACGGAGCACCATTCCGTAAACTCCATAACGACATCAAGGCTTTGATTAGAACACACACACAGCAACGCTGGCGTACACACTTTGAAGGACTTACACCAACGAATCACAGCCTCTGGCGAACAGCTAAAACATTACGACCACGAAAATTGCAATTCCGCCTATTAATGGCCTACAAGGATTCACCCAGACTGCGGAGGAAAAAGCTAATGCTTTCGCAGACAGCTTGGAACTCCAATTTTCACCACATATTGATCACAACTTCAGCCACACATACACTGAAACTGAAACCAACCTACAACAGACCAATTACAATGCTCCAGACTTACAAACACCAAACGACTTGGAGAGAGTCTCTCTGGCATTGTTGATGGACTGAATGTCAAGAAATCCCCCGGTCTTGATAAAATTAGCAATCGCATCATAAAAAATCTCCCGGACCTTTACTTATGTTGGACAACCATGCTCTTCAATGTTGGACTATCGTTTTTTTCCCCAAAGCTGGAAAACTGCCTTTATTTGCTTTGTTCCAAAAAAATTCTCAAAATCTCTTGCTTCCCGAGAACTACAGACCAGTAAGCCTGCTTTCTAGTTTCTCCAAAATTTATGAATTAGTGTTGCTTAGATGTTTGGATAGTTTCTGCCAGTCGAAAAATATCATTTCAGCCAATCAGCATGGATTTCGAACTGAGCATTCTACGCATTCCCAGCTTATGCGGGTTGTAGAAACTATCCATAAAAACTCTACCAACAGGCAGTATACTTCTATTGTATTTTTTGATGTGGCAAAAGCCTCTGATAAAACGTATTTGCCCGGGCTTATTACCAAGCTGGTGCGACTCGGAATTTCTGGACAACTTTTGGCTATCATCAACGCGTATCTCACTAATAGATACTTCCGCTAGCGGGTTGATCAAACTCTCTCTTCTATTAGACCAATCAGGGTCGGGTTACCTCAAGGACGAAATCTTAGTCCTCTGCTCTTCAACATCTACATCAACGATGTTCCATGCATACAAGTCAAGCTGACCATCTTTGCAGATGACACAGCGTTAATTGCACGTAGTTGTTCACCACATAATTCTATAAACATACTATAAAGCTACATTGAACATAGCCTTGAGCACTGGCTCGTTAGCTGGAGATTTCAAATTAATACTTCCAAGAATGCAGTCGTCATCTTCAAACCCCATTACCGGGAATTAAATCATAACTTCATTCTTAATATTTTTAATCAGCCCATCCCCTTTTGCAACTCCGCTAAGTATTTGGGCGTCACCTTGGACGTCCATATGACTTATAGAGACCACATGGACGCTAAACTTGAATCAACTAAAAAGAATTATCATGCCCTCTTGCCCATTCTCGGTAGAAAATACCACCTTTCCCTTAATAATAAATTATTTATTTACAAACAGATCATCGTACCTGGATTTTTGTAGGCCTGCACAGTATGGGGCGGCGGCGGCGGCCAAAGTCCATATTCAGAAACTGCAATTTTTCCAAAACAAAGTTCTGCGTTGTATCACTAATGCACACAGGTATGTCCAGAACGAAGTTATACATCATGATATCAAAGTCTCGGGAGTTATCGAGAATATTCAGATACTTTCACTAAATTTGAACAAGAAAAATTCTAATAGACCCTGTATGAGGGATGTAGATCAGGCGTACAACCCCACCGTGCCTTCCTATCTTATTAAGCGCAGACCGAGGCATCTTCTATTTGGCTCTCAGAGTACCAAATGGAAAAAAAGACGCTATCTAGTTCCTCAAACAGGAGTCTCTTAACTTGAACGGGCGGTAGATGGCGGCACCATGCCGCCTCCTCGCTTCCGTTCACTTTTATTCCTGACTCAGCCATTGACCAATTAGATTGCTTGCTTTTGCCCGCGTTTATACTATGCTAGATCAGTACTTAAAATCCACGTTTTCTTTAAATGCAAATCAAATTTGTGTCTCTTATTTGTGCCTCTTTTTTATTATGTACTGAGCAAACCTAAACTCTAAGCCTTAAACTTAATTTTAACTTAAAAATGTTGTAACTTTAATTTTTAACTTTAATTTTAATTTAACTTTAACTTTATTTTTAGCTTTAATTTTAATTTAACTTTAACTTTATTTTTAACTTTAATTTTTACTCCTTTGCTTGGCAGCTTTTTGCACTCTTTTCGCCTTTAATGTAACTTCTCTTATGGTTTTCTGTCCCTTCCCTCTCTTCCCTTTCGACGACTTGCAGGCTGACAGCCGTCCAAGACATTCGTCTACCATTAGAAAATCAGCATCAAGCAACCATCCAATTAGCACCCTCTTCAGAGCTGAGTGCCAACGTAATCCACTGCATATGCTATATATTCAGAAAGGTCTACAAATTCCTATCCCTACGCATTGCGTCAATGCCGTCTACTGCATTGATCACCCGGCAAACTTCAGGCAATGTCCGAAGAACCCGTGGTACAGAGGAAAGCCACCGGGGCATGCCCCCTCCCCCAAAATCAGATACCCCCTTGGAGGCAAAAATCCCCTCGGTCTAAATAACCAGGCACCCCGTCAGGGTTCCTCGTGCTACAGATAACCAGAAATCAACCTTCAGCACCTACCAGATCGGTGCAAGCGCAGGTCCCCAAACCATCGACTTCCAGAGAATTGACTCCGGAAGAAGTAAAACTGGCTACTATAGCCATTAAAAGGAAAAATGAAGCGGAAGAAGCCAGACAGGCAAACCTAGCTCAGGAATCTAAAGTAGTAAATCAAAAAACTAAGCCAACTGAAGAAATCAAAACGCGGGAAGTTAAAACTAAACGCGCCAGGGAAGAAGAGCTCGGGAAAAACCAGCTGTTAGATAAAACGGTTGAAAAAAGACAAAAGATTACCGAGATCTACAAGAATACTCAAAAACAAGTTCAAACCGCGGTTGAGGCTGAGGACATGGAAGCTGAGACTGAACCAACTGTTAGATCCGATGATGAAAATATGGATGAAATCCTCAACCTCATCAGAGGATTTATCAGTATGTTCAATTTAGACGACTTAAAACATCTGTTGATGCAGTTCGCAGAGTTAATACAAAAAAAGAGTCATCCAATGTCAATGGTTTTTGAGGCTTTTAAAATGATCGCAGCTTTTAAAAATAACAGTGAGAATCAAACCCGCCATGGATAGGTCCCAAAAAGAATCTTTTAAAATAATATTTTGGAATGCGAACGGCATATCTCCAAGAATAAATGAACTTAGGATCTATGTAAATGAAAATGATCTAGACGCCTTGTTAATTCAGGAAACTAAAGTTAGAGAAAATAAAAAACTAAATATAGCCAACTATAATAGCTATCATAATTTTAGCCCAAATACAACTGCTAGACGGCCCCATGAAGGAACAGCAATATACATTAAAAGAAATATTCCCCACGAGGAAGTAAATAACATAAATCTTCAAGGTGTAGAAAATACCAGTATAAAAATAAAAATAAATAATATAAACCCTTTTATCCTACCTTCGATATATGCCAAACATACGAGTGGAATAAATGTAGCTGCGCAACTGAAACTGCTTTTTTCGCGATACCCAAACACCATACTAGCGGGTGACTGCAACGCGCACCACCGTAGGTGGGGCTGTAGAAGAGCCAACACACGCGGTACACACATAAACAGACTGCTGAGCACCACAAACACCAACATTATTGCAGCATCGAGTCCAACCTGTTTCATACGCGGCAATGGTTCTGTCATAGATTTTGTCCTTACAGGAAACATAGACTACGCTCACACTATTAATACCCTAGATGAATTCGACTCGGATCACCTACCAGTACTGGGGACATTTGATCTGAACACACCTCTTCCAGCCTCTCTGGGACAAGAGATGGTGAACTGGAACGTATTCAAAAGAGCACAATTCAAGCCGCACTTAGCAGTACCTGACATAATGAGCACGGCGTATATTGACTCTGCCACGCACACACTCACAACAGAAATCCAGAGAGCAATTGCCTCTGCTACAAAACATCGTGAGTCACCAAAAACACCCACACTTTGCCGTCATGTCAGACTATTAAGACAGAGGAACAGAATTAGAAAGACATGGCAGGCTAATAGAGACCCTACCCTTAAAAGGGAGCTTAACAGACTCAAGTGTAAAGTCAGGGAAAAAATCGTCGCGGAAAAGCAGCAACAGTATAAAGAGTCAATCGAATCGCTTAACCCAGAAGACGTGTCGCTCTGGGAATTCGCCAAAAAACTTAGGAAACCGCAAAATAAACTCCCGCCATTATTAGATGGCAATAATACCGCGTACTCAAATGAAGAAAAAACCGAGGCGCTTGCAAAGCATTACGAAAAGCAATTCGAACCAAACCACGAATTAATGTGTCAGGATACCCTAAAAACGGTCAGGCGAACACTAAATAACTTCAGAAACTCCCCGGTCACGGCTGAGATTAACCCAACTACCCCACAAGAGATAATCGAAATTATCAAAAACTTAAAGAACCGTAAGAGTCCAGGACACGACAAAATCAGGAACGTAGCGATCAAAAACCTACCCTTAAATATTAATTTTTTTCATGACCATTTTAATAAATAAAATATTAAAATTAAACTATTTCCCTAAAAAATGGAAGGACGCGATAATTATACCGATCTATAAGGCACGAGAGCATGCCACAATTCCAGCTAACTACAGACCAATTAGCCTACTATCAACACTTAGTAAAATTACTGAGAAAATAATTCTTAAGAGACTGAACACACACCTTAGTGAGAATGACATTATCATTCCGGAGCAGTTTGGATTCCGGCCAAAACACTCCACCACTCATCAACTGCTGAGAGTGGTAGAATACATATATTCTGGACTAAATACCAAGACACCCACAGCTGCAATTTTCCTGGATATACAAAAAACCTTTGATAAAGTGTGGTACTGTGGTTTAGCATACAAATTGATCACTCAAAAGTCCCTGAAGCACTGGTCAGACTTTTAATTTCATACTTAAATAACAGACACTTTCAAGTCAGAGTTAAAGATAGCTTATCTACACCCAAGCTCATAAAAAGTAATGTACCGCAAAGATCCATCCTTTGCCCGACACTTTTTAGCATATACCTGAATGACATCCCCAGGACTCCAAACACCGAGCTGGTACTCTATATCAGGCGACAGTGCGATACTTGCAAAACACACATATCTCCCAGTAATGCACTGACAGCTACAACAACACTTAGACGTACTCCAAACATGGCTGGGAAAATGGCGAATAAAATTTAACCCCAATAAATGTCATTGGATTTACTTCTCTAGGAAGAATAAACCCCCGCCGCCTCTGTGTATAAACAACCAAGCACTACGCGCTTAAAAATCAACTAAATACCTAAGTATAACGATAGACTCCCACCTAACTTGGAAATTGCACGTAACAAACATAATAAAAAAGCGCATAATGCCACAGGGGCTTTATACCAAATGATAGGAAACGGAAATCTTAATTATCAAAACAAACTTCTAATATACAAATCGGCCATCCGCCCGGGAATGCTGTATGCAGCACCCGTATGGGGATATGCCTGTAAAACTACCATAGACTTCTTAGAAACAAGACAAAATAAGATCCTAAGGTGTATCAGGAAATCCTCTAGATATTTCAGGAACTCAGTAATTAGAAAAGTCTTTAAAATAAAAACCGTGAGAGCTCAAATTAAAAAGCTAGCGCTAAAATTCTACGATAACCTGTGTGATTTCAGTTCCAAATGAACTTCTATTCAGTCTACCTGACTATGATCATCGCAAGGCCAAATCTCGTAAGATACCCCGTGCAGTACTTAACCTTGAATAACCGGATTTAGGTAAACCCCTTCACTAGCAACTGAAATTAATTAAAAATCGCGATCAATATTTTTCAACTTTAAAAAATGTTCTTAATCCTTAAACTGCCAAATTGCCAGGTAACCCTCAGATCTGCATCAACCCCCCAAACTGACTAAACCCAAATGTGCAATAAACTGCCACACTAGAAGGTAAGTCAAAAATAAAATAGTAAATAAAAAAAAATCGAGCCTCCATATCATGGGTCAATGAAATAATGTCACAGCATGAAGATACGATCCATATATTGAAATTGGAGATTAAAGGCGCTTCGCGCCAGGTGCTCTGTCCTATACGAAACCTCTTTCATTTGCTATTTTTCGATGTGGGGTAAGTGCTCTTGCACAGGGACTCCCGAAATGATGCGTCTTGGTTTGACTTTTACTCCAGACTCCAGAACTAATAATTTTGCGTGAAAAAAATTCAGCATATCTTATACAACTCATCCTACGATCATTTGTTTACATTCTGCACCCATTAAAATTGGGCTCCTAGTAGAAATAATCAAAGTTTGACGATCATTTAAACTAAAAAATATTGTAATTGCGTTGGCACAGAATGTAGTGCACAGAAGACACGCAAAAATGAAGTAGTTTTTGCAACACTAAATATCATTTTAAAAGAACTTTAAAAATCAAGATTTTTACACTAGAAAAAAAAATGATGGATACCATATTTTATTTTGAAGTGATCTTTTCTTATGATATTGGTGTAATTATTATTATTTTTTATTTTAAAAACTACGAACATATTTTGCTGGAGTTTTGTTTATATATTTTATGGGATAATTCGAATATATTTTAAAATTTTCAAAGTAATATGTGAATTTTAATTTTGCTTAAAAAATGTTTGACAAATTAGGTCTCATAGAATTCACAGACCGACTTAACAATATACTAATATTTCATTTTCATAAAATCACTTTTCGGACAGTTATCGTAAGAACGGACATACAGACAAAATGAATGAGAAAGTCATAAACACTTTTCAACTATGTTGGAAAGTGTTAAAAATTGAGTTACGGATGCGTGAATTGCTTCATAGCACTTTGCTTCTTCCTAAGGAGAAAACACATTTACAGGCAACCATTGCTAATGTGAAAATCAGTGTTGCTTAACCTTCGCGTTAAATTAGGAAATATTACAAAAGCTGGTGAGTTTTGACAAGTTTTGGCTGGTGAGTTTTAACAAGTTTTGGCAGGTGAGTTTTAACAAGTTTTGGTAGGTGAGTTTTGACAAATATTTTGATTAGTTAAGTACTTTTCATGACACGCTCATTTTCTAAAGATTTCTATGAAAAGTATACAGGGAGTCACCATTGAGATGACGGAGTTGATGTAATGCAAGTCAAAGTGAATTTTGATATACATCAGCGTTTTGAGACTAGAATATGTTTTGTGAATTAGTGGAGCATTTAATTGCTATTTCGTTGTATCTGATAGTTGTTTGTGGTTTTGTAAAATAGCTATCGAGTTATTAGTTGTATATTGTTTCAGATTACTCTTTTTGGTGATTTTATATAAATACATTAGTTATTCAGAAATTCTTACTCATATTTGTATCCTGAGAGTAAACCCATTATATCAAAGATGCGTAGTAAAAAATTGCTGTCAGAAATGCAGTTCAAGCATTTCTAATAATATAATAAAATATTAAATAAGTCAAAATATTAGCTGAATTTGAAATGATTAAAAAGATAATTTCACGACAGACATAATATAAATACAATCAATTTTCTGTTTGAAAGTATTTCAGAAAACGTAGATTGTTGATATATTAGAAAGTTCGAGTTTAGCAGTAAGATCATTATTGCATTCACTGACATTATCGCTTATTGTACCAAAATTTTGATTTCATCGCCGTCCTCAGTCATTGTTAGGTATAAAACGAGTTTTTTAAAAGATCTGACACAACTTCCTATACGCATTAACAAATTTCGTCATTGGGAAAAACAATAATATAGATTAAAGCAAAGTTATTTTCTCTTAAAATCCAGGATGCTTTATTCTTGACATAAATGTGAAGATAATTTAGCACAGCAAGAAGAGTATTCTTATATTTATTTTCTAGGAGAAATGAAATATTTTAAGGTTCAAAATATATGAATGCTATTGGAAAATACACAAATTTTAAATTAAGAGCAAAGTCTGGTATATTTGCTAGTGTGTTGTGTAACTTGAAGTTTATTATGAAATTTAATAAATGAATTATATTTATCACTTATCTTTTTTTTGTATTTATGCAAAGGCATAGTATATCATTGCAAGAAAGACATACTACTTAGCATGCCTCTAGTTATCATTGCAATAAAGACATACTACTTAGCATGCCTCTATTTTACTATAATATATGTATTTATCCAAGACTGTACTTTGATCAGATGAAGTCATGCTACTTATCCATGCAATAAACAGGTTTAGATACAATTTATTATATTATTGCAAAATGATGTGCATGCTACTTAGATTACACCCGAATATTGTTATATATTATATGTATCTTAACGTTTTGTTTTTAGTGACATGAGATTAACTCGTAGAATGTTTATAAGCCTACTGCGTTACATCATAGATAATCAGCATTATCTTTCATATGAAAATCGCCAGTCCATAATGCTTCTTTATTATCATTAATCAATAGCCAGAAGCAGAGATGGGAAATGAGACGGGAAATCCGGATGTTTGCGAATCTACTAACTCAATTATATTAATTGACTTGGCAGCGGTAATCTGTATCGCACTTAAGTGTGCGGTTCTTAGTATGTAGCACTTAACGTGTCACATTACTGTGTAATTACTCTTCTAACTGCTGTCCAACATAAAACTTTGCCTGTAATATTGAAATGTATAAGTACAAACTTATTCTAAAAAAATAATTCACTTACCTAAATTCCCTAAATGTTTTGAACTTCTGAAATTTTATGCATGATGTCGCTGATTATATGTTATGTTGTTTATTTTCCCATTATAAGCGGCTTTATTTTATTCAAGTAAATTTTGTTAATTGGAAACGTAAATAAATTTCGAAGAAGTTGATTGAAAATATATGCATAAATTAGGAAATGTACTTATAAAAGCCCCTTATACAATTTGATTTTCTAAAATAATTGCAAAATCCGTATTTTATTCTGCCTTTCACATGGATTTATTTTATTTTATTACTGTATTGGCACTTCAACACTTTCTCGGTGTACTAATTTAGCCATCCAGTGTTGAAATTTCAGTGACTCGTATAATATTTACATATATGCCACTTAACTTATTTTCAGACATAGGGTAACGTCAACACACATCAAAGGCTAGATGTACAATATGGTAACATGAAAGTATACTCTATATGTAATGTGAAATGACCATCTTTTGACCTAGCTTAACCATATCGCCGAGTTCTGTAAGAGTAAAAAAAAATAAATTCTTTAAAATGTATATATTCCTAATCAAACAGTATCGCGTGACTAATTTATGCGGAAAATAACTGTGAAATTCATGTGAAATCGGAACGCCTGCTTTTATGGGTTAAAGTAAAAAAAAAGTGTAGACACTCAGGTTATTCATTATCTACCATAAAAGTACTCTTTCGTTAAAAGTGTGAATCTAAACTTTAATGAAAATAAAAAAATAATTAGATACAAATGTAGAAAACGGCTAAATCTGGATAGGAAAAACTAATTGGCTTACAGAGTACGCTGCACGACTGTGCATGTAGCATTACACCGAGCGAGTATCGAAGCCCGAAGTGTTAAGTAAGTCACCATTAAACCAGGAACTTTTCGACTGTAATATTCCAACACTGTATCAAATATAGAAGAATATGGAAATAACATTGAATGTAAATAAAGAGAATGAAAAAAAAAATGATATATAAAATATGAGAAAGTGCTAGATATGCATACTTAAGTATTGGTGAAACTTCTGGAATGAATTTAATAATGAATTAGTGAAATGAATAATAAAAAATGATGAAATGAATAATAAAAACATTGTTTAAAATTCAATATACTCTTCGTTGTTGTCGATTAAAGTAAGTATATTAATTCTGAAGGAAGTTACTTGATTATTTCAAAGGTATCGTGCTCCAATATTTAAAATTAAAATTCCTAATATACTCCTATTCAATGTTTTTCATATGTTTCTGGTTCAAAATTATAAATGCCTCACTCTTCAATGTTTTTCATATGTTTCTGGTTAAAAATTATAAATGCCTCACTCTTTTGATTAGGTGAATGTGGTGATATTTATTACAAACGAGCACCATATTGTCATGATTATTTGTGGTAGTTTCCTAAAGATTCTTATTAGTGGTTAAGAAAATTATTAAATTCCGTATAGGGATTACCTGATAACACTGCGTTCTGAATTACCGTCAAAATATTCCAATTTCATACAGTGAGAATATTTACAACTGAAATAGAAATATTAATATTCGTTATTAAAGACGTCTTTTAGATTTTTTAATTTAATTCTTTATTTATTGAATTGAATTTTTAATTAGCATTTACAACATTATTTATATTTTCATATATGAGCTATTAAAATGTGAGACAAAAAACACTTGTCATTGTGAGACCACATCGACTTGACAATATAATCATCGCCAAAGTCCAATTTATAGTTTTAAAAACCTTGACAGAATATATGCAGCTGTTACATACCTTGTTTTCACACGTTAACTGCATCGGCACTCATACTGTCTGGCTGCTTAAATCGACACTTGCAATTGAGGGCTGGTAAATGGATGACGGCCCACTTTCGACTCATAACTGAATACTGAACTGAGGACTCTGGTCAACTCCTGACTCGTAACACATCCCCTGTAAATTATAAAAAAAGGACTGCCTTTTTAGTTGTGTAGCAATTTCCCACCTGGCTCCCATGTGAGCCCTCTTTTTTGACTCCCGTGTTACTTGATTGGGTTTTGCTTCGCCCCTCATCAGTGACGCTGGTTTAGGTTCAGGTGTTTGATTGGGTGTCGGTTCGATGCTTATAGTTGGGCCCGGAAGTGCGGTCCGAGTTCCTTCAGACTTTGTGTCTATGTTGAGTGCTGGTTTCCTTGGAAATTATTAAATTTAGGTGTCATAAATATTGTCTAAGTTTAATGCCAATGTAGACGCCGTTTTGTCTGGCTTTTTTTTAGCTCGTCACACACAGTAACATATTAGTTTAAATAGAATGATGTATTTGCTCTCACAGTGAACACCCTATTTTGTAATACTTTTTTCCAATTTTTAATAAAAATGGCCAATAGGTAATGAAAGGCGCATAATAACGTGTTGTAAATGGTTATGCATTTTTAAATAATACATTACATATAAAACAACTATTTTGGCATCAATTTT